>OZ024745.1:131328975-131333975 GCA_964016885.1 Eledone cirrhosa
CCTCCCTTCCTTTCCCCCTCACCTACCACTCCTCTTCCTTCCCCCTATGGCACCGTATCCTTCATTGCTTCCGAACCTTTGTCAGTTCTCGCCTCTTTCCCAACACACCCATCACTGTCTTTAAGTGTGCCTATAATCTCCATAACCAACCTTCTTGTGCATAGTTCCTTCTCCACCTCCCCTGTGTCTCCACCTTCCCTAGGTCTCCACCTGGCTCCCTGTCTGTGTTCCCGGCCTCGCTTTAATACTTGTCCCTATATAACAAACCTCACTGCTTACACAGGTGCAAACCATTCTTTCGGCATTTACCACTCCTTCACCCGCACCCCTACGAATGTCGTCTATGTCCTCCAGTGTTCCCTTTGTAGAGTTACTTACATTGGACAAACAGGCTGCCATCTGGCAGACCAATTCACTGAGCACCTGAAGAAAATACGAATAGGTAAAGACACTCCTGTCACTTTCATTTCCCCAACCATTCTACTCAACACCTCACTAGGCCTCCTTTTACACCACGGATCCACAGCCACTCACTCCAGGACTTAATTTTTTGTAGTGGAATTACTTTTCTAAATGGACTCAATTCACTCCCGCAACAGTTCCTATAACCTCTTGTTATCCACACACAACTCCAGCCACCACACAATACACACCGACATTCCAAGACTCAAGCTTGAGGGTGCATCTGTGCTTGTATCTCTTGAGGGTGCATCTGTGCTTGTATCTCTTGAGGGTGCATCTGTGCTTGTATCTCTTGAGGGTGCATCTGTGCTTGTATCTCTTGAGGGTGCATCTGTGCTTGTATCTCTTGAGGGTGCATCTGTGTTCCTGGCTGTGGCTCCAGTGTTGAATGTTTCCTAGCATTTACTCCACCATTCAAAAGAAACAATGAGAAGATCTTCGGAATTTCAGAACAACCATCCAAAAAAATCATGTAACAAGGAAAAAACTTCAAAATAGCAAAGAAGTAATTAAATGAAGGAAAACTGTAATTGATAAGAGTCCTAGAAGATAACGTTTCCTTAACAGTGGGTTGAGATTGAATCATCAAAAGGATACACGAGTTCTATGAACAACTGTATTCATTCGACCAAGTTGAACTAGAGCCTGGGGACTGGGAGACAGAAATTCACCAACAGCTGGAAGGCTTTCCAAAAACTAAAGTCTATAGTAGAAGAAACTTGACCAAGGTGTCACACAGAGGTACCAGATCTGGAACCACATGGATGAAAAAGAACTCCTTAATCAAACAGCCATGAATAAAAATTCTTTTTTGTTAATAAATCAAACCCAAATTTGAACCAGTTTTCCTGTACTAAACAACATTCAAGTTTTAGCAAAGAAACTGTTCAGTTTCAACTTGAAGCAACCCATTGAAAAGCAAGATAACTGAGATAAGAATAAATAAGAATTTTGGCTTAGAGTCAACTTTTTAACATCAGTTTAAACAAATGGAAAACAGACATATTTTCACATATTTCAAAAACAAGTCCTAATTAATCTAAAAGATAAAAAACATCACAATTTAACAATTTCATTGACGAAGATAAATAAAACAAAATATTTGCATTCTAAAAATTTTAATTTTATCATCAAATATAATAAATATTTTTGTTGGGTTGATTATTTTTTAGATCTAGTCTGGCAGTAAATGCTGGTGATGATAGAGTCTCCAGCCTTCTTTCTACCACTGCAGTACCTTACAAATTACCGTATTTCCCAGTGCCGAAGACACTTCATCCTTGAGGATGCACCCTAATTTTGACAACCAAAAATTTGAAAAAAATAATAAACAATCTCCGGCCTCCAGGACGCATGGCAGATTTTTGAGACTTATTTTAGGAAAAAGTAGTGTCTTCGACGCTGGGAAATACGGTAAATATGTATCAGGTTGTTTTGCATGTGGAATGATTCAAGCACGTCATTGTAAGCTTACAAAACATTTGAAAATTCTACAATACTTCTGTTATCTGTCAATGGCTAAAAAATCTACCTCATCATGAAACTTACTCTCGGGTCTTGAATAATCCCCCCCCCCCCCCCCCCCCACACACACACACTTATTAATTTTTCAGATTTTTTCCAAATCCCCACTCTTAATTAAATTTTGCTGATCTATCTCTAAAAAAAAATTATTTTAAGTGGTTGCATTTCTGCAACAATTAATTTTCCTTTAAAAAACATTATACATTGCAAAAAAAGTACATTACAAGAAATCTAATACATTATAAAATAAATAGGATGGAATGGGCTCTCAATATGTAAACTAAACGACTAATTCTGTTTTTTTTAAAAATCAATGGAGACAACCTAGAAAAATTACCAATTTTCCATCCAGCTCCACTTATTCCAGCCCTGCTTCTATTATTTGGGACCTAAGAGTATTGTCTGGTAGATAGCGTCTTCTATTGAAAACTGAGTGAATTTTTTCAAATGATGGAACATGTCCTAAGTAGCTCTGGCAATAGCAGATACATGTGGACCAACAGAGTGCTAGAAGAGTTGACTCAATCTGGGACCAGATGCCATCCAAAACCACTGGTTCGGCTCTAACATTTGTAACAGAAGGGATGGAGAAGAAATGGAGGGGATACAAAAAGATACTATGATATGAAGTTGTGCTCGGACAGAACCTGCTTGGACCAGAATGGGATTGGGTGATACCTGATCTGCGGCAAAAAGCACCCAACACACACTGTCAATGTGGTTGGCATTAGGAATGGCATCCAGCCTTAGAAAACCAGTTGAAAACTCTCCTATATGAGCGAGACACAATCACCTAACCCAACTTGCCTCTAATTGGGACAAACCCACCTAACCCATGCTAGCATGGAAGATAGACGTTAATCAATGATGATGATGATGATGAACCATTTTCATCATCCAGTCATCTGTGATTTTAAGGTACTGATGGAGTCCAATGGTTGATATCCTGTATGACAGCTCAAGCTGGGTCATTCCTCAATCTCCATTTTTGTCTAGTGAGATAGATTCACATCTGGGTGATGTATTTTATTACAGGTTTATTATTGTTATTGTTATTATTATTAATATTATTATTAGGGTGGGGGATTGGCATTATTGATAGTGTCAGACAACATGCTTCGAAGTATAAAGTTACGGCCCTTTACGTTCTCAGTTGAAATCCCGCCGTGGTTAACTTTGCCTTTTATCCTTACGGGGTCAATAAAATAAAGTACCAATCATGCACTGGGGTCGATTTAATCGACTTTCCCCTCCCCCAAAATTGCTGGCCTTGTGCTTATATAAGAAACCATTATTATATTTTACCCTTTAGCATTTAAACCGCCTGTATCTGGCCAGAATCCTCTCACCTCTTTCTATTCAAACTGGCCATAACTAGCTGCTTATACTTATGTTGAGGTATTGTTCTCAAAATAAATAATATCAAAATCTGATAGATTTGATATCATGTGAGATAATTATGTGAGATAAAGCCTTTACTGTGAAAATATATAGTAAATATAGAGTAATGTAAATACTAAAGCGTAAATACTAAGCAGTGGATTAGCAGAATCTTGATAGCGTTGAATGGTATTTGTTCTGGTTCGCTACATTCCGAGTTCAAATCCTGCCAAGACCAACTTTGCCTTTCATATATCAAAGTTACCATTTAAGCACTGGCATTGATTTTATCAACTAAACCCTTCCTGCAAATTTCTGGCCTTTTGCCTATTTTAGAAATTATTATCATTATCATTTTAGGTCTGCATCTCAGTAAGGTTTCTAAGGAAACACAGTATACAGTTCTCTAAATATCTGTAGCAATATACGATACTATGGTCTTAAATACCTGCTTTTCTTTCATTTTCACCATACACATTACCGTGATTTTGGAACTACAGGAATGCAAATAATGCTTATATATTTTTTGTTGTTGATGTTGTTTTTGGCATTCTACCATCTATATTTAGAGTTATGTAAAATCAGTAGCAACTCAGACATATATTAATGTACCTAAGTATAGGTGCTAGTATTTGGGTAAAGGCTTAAACTATAAAGAAACATTGAAGTTGATATATCAAAATATTGCTCCAAAAGAAGTTAAAAAAACTGTCAAAATAAAATCTTACAATTAAAATAATCAAGATTTAAGGCATGAAAGTAAAACAAGTGCTAATAAAAATCAGAGCACTGGGTATGATTAAAAATATAGGAACAAAAACATAGCAGCAATAGTAGGGTATCACAATGCTATACAGCAGGCATGTCAAACTGAGGGTCACCTGAGGGTCACATGGATCACATGTGTTGTCTGAGGGTCACACATTACAACTAATATTTTTTATTTTAAATTACACTCGCGCTGTAAAAACAATTGTGCGGGCCGCAGATGTGCTTGTAAAGGGCTGCATGTTTGACATGCCTGCTATACACTATCCCCCAAAATATGTTTGCTAAGAACAGCCGACATCAATTCAATAACTCGGGTCAAACAGAACAGTCTACACACACAACACCTCCCCTATACAACAAGTGCCTCATTAAATAAAATCCAACACACAAAATACATATACTCTTGAACCCTTTAACATTTACATTACTCTATATTTACTATTGTATTTTCATGGTAAAGGTTTTATCTCCTATAATGCATATATATATATATATATATATGCACATGTATATATATATATATATATATATATATATATATGTGCATATATATATATATGCACATATATATATATATATATATATATATATGCATATATATATATATATATATATGCATATATATATATATATATGCATATATATATATATATATGCATATATCTATATATATATATATATATATATATATGCATATATATATATATATATGCATGTATATATATATATATATATATATGCATATATCTATATATATATATATATATGCATATATCTATATATATATATATATATGCATATATATATATATATATATATATGCATATATATATATATATATATGCATATATATATATATATAT
>OZ024745.1:131341475-131351475 GCA_964016885.1 Eledone cirrhosa
ATGCATATATATATATATATGCATATATATATATATATATATGCATATATATATATATATATATATGCATATATATATATATATATATATATATATATATATATATATATATATATGCATATATATATATATATGCATATATATATATATATATATATATATGCATATATATATATATATGCATATATATATATATATATATATATATATGCATATATATATATATATATATGCATATATATATATATATGCATATATATATATATATATATATATATATATGCATATATATATATATATATATATATATATATATGCATATATATATATATATATATATATATATATATGCATATATATATATATATATATAATATATATATATGCATATATATATATATATATATATATATATATATGCATATATATATATATGCATATATATATATGCATATATATATATATGCATATATATATATATGCATATATATATATATGCATATATATATATATATATATATATATGCATATATATATATATATATATATATATATATATCTATATATATATATATATATATATATATGCATATATATATATATATATGCATATATATATATATATATGGATATATATATATATATATATATATATATATATATATATATATATATGCATATATATATATATATATGGATATGCATATATATATATATATATATATATATATATATATGCATATATATATATATATATGGATATGCATATATATATATATATATATATATATATATATATGCATATATATATATATATGCATATATATATATATATATGGATATATATATATATATATATATATATATATATATATATATGCATATATATATATATATATGGATATATATACATATATATATGCATATATATATATATATATATATATATATATATATATATATATATATATATATATATGGATATATATACATATATATATGCATATATATACATATATATATATATGCATATATATATATGGATATATATACATATATATATGCATATATATGCATATATATATATATATATGCATATATATATATATATATGCATATATATGCATATATATACATATATATATATATATATGCATATATATATATATATATGCATATATATATATGCATATATATATATATATATGCATATATATATATTTTCCTGGCTGAGAAATGGATCAATAAGACAATAGAGGTAGTTCGAGTTAGTAATCGAATAATTAAGCTTAGATTAGTTGTAGGAAGGAGACTACTGACAATCATCTCGGTCTATGCTCCCCAAGCAGGCCTAGGCAAAGATGAGAAAGACTGCTTTTATGAGCAACTTTTGCAAACAACCACAATGACAGAGGACGGAGACATCGTTATGCTAGCAGGAGACTTCAATGGTCATGTTGGACAGCTCCAGGATGGTTACACTGGGGTACATGGTGGGCACGGTTACGGTTCAAGAAATGAAGAAGGAGTGAGACTTCTTGAATTTTGTGATGCAAGTACATTGACTATTTGCAACACAAACTTCCAGAAACCTGCCAATCACCTAATAACCTACAAATCTGGTGAGCACATAAGCCAGATTGACTTCCTGCTAGTTAGGCAGTGGGACAGGCAGATAGTGTCTAATACCAAGGCATACCCTGGGGAAGAATGTACCCCACAGCATAGGTTAGTTGTTAGTGATATCTCAGTAAGCAAGAGATGGAATGAGACATATAGGAAGGTGTGGAGAAGAAAGGTCTGGAAGCTAAAAGACATTTCACTAAAATTCAAATTTAGGAAAGCCCTTCAAGATGTATATGACGAAAAAGAAGACGATTTAGAGACGTATGACATAGATAATAACTGGAAGTTCTTACGTGACAACTTGCTGAAGGCTACTGATGAAACCTGTGGCTGGAGCAGAGCTCCAACCAGACAGAGAGTGACCTGGTGGTGGAACAGCAGTGTAGATAAGGCTATTAGAGACAAAAGACTAGCATGGAAGGCTTGGAATAAGGGTGGGAGTAGGGAAGAATATACAGCCACTAAGAGAGAAGCTAGACGTCAGGTGTACTTAGCACGCAGGGAGGCAGAGAGTAGGAGGTTTGCCAATGTTCTGCGACGGGAAGATCAGAGGCGTGCGGTGTTCCACATTGCAAGGCAGTGTGTCAATGCAAATCAGGATGTTGTTGGTGATAAATGTGTCCGGGATGATGCCGGTGTACTTAGTGTCACGAATGACCAGAAAAAGGAGGCCTGGAAATGTCATTATGAGAGACTGATGAATGTGGAGAACGAATGGGAGAGAGAGAAATTACCCTTGGTAGATCCGACAGAGGGACCAGCTATTGAGATTGACGAATATAGAGTCCAAGAGGCGATTAGGGAAATGAAAAATGGTAAGGCGGCCGGACCATCGGGAATAGTTGCTGAGATGCTGAAGGCATCAGGGGACGTAGGCACTAAACTGGTTGCACGCATAATCAATCAGGCTATATATGGTGGTGTCATACCCAAAGACTGGTGCAGCAGTATTCTCATAAATTGCTACAAAGGTAAAGGGGATGCTTTGGAGAGGAGCAATTATAGGGGTATAAAACTGATAGATCAGGTTATGAAAGTGGCAGAAAGGATTTTAGCACAACTAATTAGAGAAAGGGTCAAACTAGATGAGATGCAGTTTGGTTTTGTGCCTGGGAAGAGTACAACAGATGCCCTCTTCTTGGTGAGACAAATGCAAGAGAGGTTCTTAGAGAAGAATAAGCCACTATACTTAGCCTTTGTTGACCTAGAGAAGGCCTTTGATAGGGTACCCCGATCTGTCATCTGGTGGTCCCTAAGGAAGCTGGGTGTTGAGGAATGGCTTGTAAGGACAGTGCAAACTTTGTACAGAGGTACTCTCAGTAAAGTCAGGGTAGGAATGGAGTTTAGTGAGGAATTCCAGATACAAGTAGGAGTACATCAGGGTTCGGTCCTCAGCCCGCTCTTGTTCATTATAGTCCTCCAAGCCATAACAGAGGAGTTTAAGACTGGCTGTCCATGGGAACTTCTCTATGCTGATGATCTGGCTCTTATGGCAGAATCAGTAGAGGAGCTAGAGAATAAATTCCGGCTATGGAAACAGCAGTTGGAAGCAAGAGGACTGAGAGTAAATCTAGCTAAGACAAAAGTGTTGATGAGTAGAAAAGAGGACAAAACCCTGATTCCGTCAGGGAAATGGCCATGTTCGATATGCAGAAAAGGAACTGGCATAAATTCTATAAAATGCACACAATGTAGGTCCTGGGTACACAAGAGATGTAGCGGGATAGCAGGCAAACTAACAGGTAGGGAGAAATATGTATGCAGTAGATGTACAGGGAAATTAGACAGTAGAAGTCGCACTGATAGACACATTTTTCAAATGCGAGAGGGCGCTATAGAAGTGGTGGATAGCTTCCGGTACCTAGGAGATCAGATTAGCATGGCAGGAGGGTGTTCCGAGGCCATAGTATCTAGAATAAGGACGGGTTGGAAGAAGTTTAGGGAGCTGCTTCCTCTGTTGACGAAGAAGGGTTTCTCCCTGCGTACGAAAGGCCGGTTGTATGATGCCTGTGTGAGGAGCGCGATGCTGCATGGTAGTGAGACATGGGCAGCTACTGCAGAAGATATGCGACGGCTGGAGAGAAATGAGGCAAGCATGCTCCGTTGGATGTGCAGTGTAAATGTGCGTGAACGACCCAGCATAAATGTGTTGAGAGAGAAACTGTGTCTGAGAGGGATAGAATGTAGTGTGCGGGAGAGGAGACTGAGGTGGTATGGACATGTGATGCGCATGGAGGATGACCGATGGGTGAAGAAGTGCCAGGAAATGCCATTTGAAGGAAGACGTGGTAGAGGTAGACCACGAAAAACATGGGCGGAGGTGGTGAGAACAGACCTCAGATCATTGAAGCTCACGGTGGAGATGATGAGGGACCGTGACGAGTGGAGAGATGCTGTGCTGAATAAGACCCGTCCCACCCTTGCAAGCAGAGAAAAGCGGACGTAAAATGATGATGATGATATATGCATATATATATATATATATATATATATATATACATATATATGCATATATATATATCTCTCTCTCTCTCTCTATATATATATATGCTTATATATATATATATATATATATATATGCTTATATATATATCTATATATATATATATATATATATATATGCTTATATATATATCTATATATATATATATATATATATATGCTTATATATATATCTATATATATATATATATATATATGCATATATATATATATGCATATATATATATATGCATATATATATGCATATATATATATATGCATATATATATATATATGCATATATATGCATATATATATATATATATATATATATACATATATATATGCATATATATGTATATATATATATATGCATATATATATATATATATATTTTTAATATAGATGACATCCTACAGGACTAGAACTGTTTCATTCTTTAGAAATCATCAGGAATTTGGGTATCAAAAAATAAATATGGTATTTATAGGTCATCCAGCGGAGCATGCAAGCTCCGTTCCTCTCCAGTCTGCGTATATCCTCTGCACATAATGCCCAAGTCTCACTGCCATGTAACATTGCTGTTCGTATGCTGTTCGTATGCAGCCTTTCATTTTTAGAGAGAACCCTTTAGCGGTCAATAGTGGTATAAGCTCTCTGAACTTTTTCCATCCTGTTCTGACTCTAGCTACTGTACTTTCGGAGCACCCTCCACCACTGCTGATTTTGTCACCCAGGTAACGGAAGGTGTCCACTATTTCTATAGAACCATCTGTGCAATGGACTGAGCTAGTATTCTGTGGGCACTTGCTGCTACTTATTGCACCTGAGAACCGGCCACATATAAAATCTATATTCTTAGTTAGCTTACCTGTGATCCCACTACATCTTTTATGCACCCATACTTTGCATTTTGGACATAAAAGGAGTTTCTGCCTACTCCTTTCCTACACACTGAGCATGGCCATTTCCCAGATGGGACCGGTGCCCTATTTTCCTTCCTACAAACTAGAACTTTAGTCTTAGACAGGTTAATTTTAAGGCCTTTTGATTCTAGGCCATGCTTCCATGTTTGGAATTTCTTCTCTAGTTCAGCCATTGATTCAGCTATGAGTATTAGATCATCTACGTATAGGAGTTCCCATGGGCAGCCGGTCTTGAACTCCTCTGTTATAGCCTGAAGGGCAATAATCAATAGTAGTGGGCTAAGAACACCAACTTTTTCGCTAAACTCTTCACTATATTCGTTGTTAATTCTAACCTTGCTGACTGTTTCTTTATACATGGCTTGTATAGCTCTCACAAGCCATTCATCAACACCTAGTTTTCTAAGAGCCCACCAGATAATGGAGCGAGGGACTCTGTCAAAGGCTTTCTCCAAGTCAACAAAAGCTAATATAGGGGTTTACTTTTAGCTAGGTACTTCTCCTGTAGTTGTCATACAATGAAAAGAGCGTCTGTGGTACTTTTATCTGACACAAACCCGAACTGCATTTCATCTAGATCAATTTTCTCTCTGATTAGTTGCGCTATTACTTTTTCTGTGACCTTCATGACAGGTCGATTAATTTAAGGCCTCTATAGTTACCCCTTCGGAACGACCCCATTCTGTATGACTCGGTTTACTATCCGGGTGACCATAGTGTGTCCCACTGTTCCAGATGCTTTCAGCATTTCAGCAACTGTTTCCGAAGGCCCAGCCGCCTTACCCATCTTCATATCTTTGATTGCCTTACTTATTATACTACCTTCAACTTGCACTGCTGGTCCCTCTATTGGATCGATGATGGGGAGACTGTCTTTCTCCCATTTATTCTCCTCATTTAGTAGCCTTTCGTAGTGACACTTCCAAGCTACCTTCTTATCAACGTCAGTGATGGCAAGTACACCATCATCATTAAGGACACACTTCTCCCCGACAATATCACGGTTTTCCTTGACACACTGCCTAGCAATCCTGAACACCTCACGTTTTTGGTCCTCGCGTTGTAGAACATGCTTGAACTTTCTTTCCTCTGCTTCCCTTCTTGCGAAGTACACTTGTCTCCTAGCTTCCCTCCTGGCCACTTGATAGTCTTCTCTACTTCCCCCATCCTGCCATACTTTCTAAGCCTGCTTTTTGGCCTTAATTGACTCCTCCACCTTACTGTTCCACCACCACATTACCCTCCTCCTGCCTATAGGCCTGCTCCAGCCACAGACTTCATCTGCCGCCTTCAGCATCATGTATATATGTATGTGTGTACATGTGCATAGATACATATATATATGTGTGTGTGGTGTTGGTAATAGTAGTAGTATTAGTAGTTGTAGTGGTAGTAGTAGTAGTTGGTGTTATAGATATCTGTAAACATATTCGCAACACAGAGAAAATAATCTGATAAGCCTCAAAGGGAAAAATACAAAAGATATTGTAATGAGACCAAGTTTGCTACTACTACAGCCTGTTTAATGAAGTATGCTGGGTTATAATGAGGTTTATTGGGATTACAAGAGTTTTCTTACTTTGGTACTCAGCCAATTCTTATAAGAAAAGTGTACAAACAATTGAATCAACTTCAGTAAATATTGGCACTCTCGAAGGATGGGATAAAAACTTGAAATCAGAACCTAAAATAATGAAATAAAATACAGAAATACATTGCATACTGACTTTGAACTGTTTCAGTTCAACACACATTAAAGTATTCTAAAAAGGTTTGGGTGTTTTAATTAGTGACAATAAGGACTGTTGTACACCCTTCTAGTTTGATATGATTGAGGTTGAGTTTGAACATCAGCAGGTTGACATATGTAAAACTTGTGTGAACAGGGCAGCTATTCTAAAGACATATAGATCTGAGGTTAAATGATTGATCAAAGTGTTTAAGTCTTTCAAGACCACATTTCTAATGAAATACACTTTGTGTCAGTTAATTAATAAAGAGTTTTGAGGGATTTATTAAATTTATTAATTATTTCATTACTAAGATAGTAACTTAATGTAAGGTTCTTATATAAAATTATGTAGCAAGATTTTAATTTAAATTGGAAACCTTTAAAATGTGTGGCTTTATTTGAACCAGATTTTGGCTGGATTGGTAACCAAAGTGTTAATGCTGGGTTTATGATGTGAATTAGCTGGGTCAGAAACAGTATATGGCTGACGGCTAGTTCAAATTCAAAGGAGCAGAGACTGATTGTAGTAGAAAAAACAGAAGAAAGAATAAACAGTGTATTTATGAGCCAGTTGCAGCATCTCAGTAAGTGAGTCTTTGCTAGCCAACCTTCTGTTGGGTGTGATCAAGATATATGAGCTGTACTTAAAAGTCTGCTTTACATAAACTTTGAAAACAATCAGAAGTGAAGTATTTTTTTCTGATTGCGAAAAGTCTTTGGGATGCAGCTTTAGCAATGTTATATATATGTGTATATATATATATATCATTCTTCATGATTTCATACAAATGAAACAGTTCTAGTCCTGTAGAAAGCCTCTCTATATTAAATATGATGTTCACACTCTACTTGTGTACTTTGTTAGCTGTGGCTGCCCTTGATTTAACTCAGGATCTAAATATATAAATGGCCCCCAGTACTCACTGTAAATGAGGTTGGTGTTAGGAAGGGCATTCAGCTGTAGAAATCAAGCCCAAATCAGTTCTGTATGAGCAAGACAGGGTCACCTGACCTGGCATTGCCCACAACAGGACAACCTGTCTAACCCATGCTAGTGTGGAAGAATGGACATAAAATGGTGATGATGATGTGTGTGTGTGAGAGAGATAGAGAGAGAGATTTCATGAAGGCTTTAGTTGTTAGCCTTTCATTCACAAAGGTGTAGTGACAGACTGCTTCCTTGATAAGAGCAGTGGTTGTGTCTTTGAGTTGCTTGATCCTCACCAGGGGATGTTTTCATGTAAAGTCTCACTTCATGGAAACAATGTATGTCTGGAATGAAGTATCTAGATTCTATGTGAATAAAATCTGCTTGCAGATGAAGAAGGAATGAGAAACGTATCATCTATGCCTGCATGGTCCCATTATGAGGGGGTTGTAGGGCTGCCGTATTGACATCTGCTGTATTGACATCTGCCGTATTGACATCTGCTGTATTGACATCTGCCGTATTGACAGCTGCTGTATTGATAGCTGCTGTATTGACATCTGCCGTATTGACAGCTGCCGTATTGACATCTGCCGTATTGGCATCTGCTGTATTGATAGCTGCTGTATTGACATCTGCCATGTTGACATCTGCCGTATTGACAGCTGCCGTATTGGCATCTGCTGTATTGACATCTGCCGTATTGACAGCTGCCATGTTGGCAGCTGCTGTATTGACATCTGCCGTATTGATAGCTGCCGTATTGGCATCTGCCGTATTGACATCTGCCGTATTGGCATCTGCTGTATTGACATCTGCCGTATTGGCATCTGCTGTATTGACATCTGCCGTATTGACAGCTGCCATGTTGGCAGCTGCTGTATTGACATCTGCCGTATTGACAGCTGCCGCATTGACATCTGCTGTATTGACAGCTGCTGTATTGATAGCTGCCATGTTGACATCTGCCGTATTGGCATCTGCCGTATTGACAGCTGCCGTATTGACAGCTGCCGTATTGACATCTGCCGTTTCTAGGACATTTCTTTAAACCTGGCAAAACTCATTTTCTCTCCATCTATAAAGGACACCAAACATGGATCAAGGCTTTGCTAATGACAAGGGCAGCAACATTGCTTTTGTTTAAGTTCTCAAGGCTGAGAGACCACTGTTGTGTGTTGTGAGAGAGAGAGAGAGAGAGTGTTTTGATAGATCTGGATTAAAGAAATTATAATTGCATTAATGAAAAGGAAGAGATTCAAAGGAAATAAAAAGGTGGTTAACTGTGGGTATTGTTATTTTATATTCCTTTGTAATACTGGATGCAGGAGCAAAAGACCAGAAATATTTGGTCAAAGAAGGATGAACCTTTGCAGTTTACCATTGAATAAGATGAATATCAAGAGAGAAAGAGGGAGAGTGAGAGAGAGAATTGAAAGGTTTGGTGAGGGTATGAGCTAGTATTAGAGTGCATTTTAAAAATAACGGAAAGGAAATATCAAGACTGGTCACTTTGTTGTATTGAAGTAAAGTTTTCTTATTTGACAATTGTATGTAAAATAAAGAAGAAAACTTTAGTAGAGTTTTGTAGTGTAAAGCTGGAGGCAAATGAGCATCAAATGTGATAGTTTTAGCAGCAGAACTTGTGGCAGTTTGAGGAGTATTCAACTAATACACCTCAAGAGAGTTCTGCATAGAGGCATGAAACTGAAACCTTAGATACAATATTTTGTGCCAGAGAGTTCACAGGCTGTACAATGCCTAAATACATTCTTTCCCTTGTTGACGATTATCTTACAGGCATGGGTGGATATGGAAAGACAACTCTTGGCTGGTAACGAGGGAGAACTTCCACTAGTAAAGAGAGCCTGTCAATAAAGTCTTGTATTTTCTCATCTTTGTATTTTGTTTTTACTCTAGACAGGAGCAACTACCAGGGAATAAAACTAACAGACCTGGTTATGAAAGTGACAGAAAGAGTTCTAGCACAATTAATTGGGGGAAAAAGTCAAAGTAGATGAGATGTTATTCAGTTTTATGCTAGGCAGAGGCACCACAGATGCCTTCTTTATAATAACTACAAGAGTAAGCCTATATATCTAGCTTTTGTTGATCATGAGAAAACCTTTGACAGAGTACCCCAATCTATCTTCTGGAGGTCCTTAATGAAACTACGTGTTGAAGAGTTGCTTGTGAGAGGAGTGAAAACCATGTACAGAGGAGCTGTTAGTAATGTGAGAATAGAAAGTGAGTTTAGAGAGGAATTCAAGGTACAATTATAAGTATATCAGGGCATCCAGCCGTAGA
>OZ024745.1:131363975-131371475 GCA_964016885.1 Eledone cirrhosa
ACGTATGTATATATATACAAGCTCTGTACAATACATAGAGCACTCTTTCCTTTACTTTTTCTACAGAAATACTTAAAAAAGATTATATATATATGTGAGTGTTATCTTCCCAAGTAAATGACAGGGGAAGGGGATGTCAATGAAAATCTCAATAGTAAACTATTGAGATTTTGTTATATAAAATTACTGTAGTCCTTGTTAGAATTCTTTGAACACAATGTGTGGGTGTCTACTAACATCCTAGGAATGCTACTATGTACTTATTTCATTGCTAAGACATCTTACTTTTTTACATATTCATATTTCTACTAACCAAACATAGTTATTCTACTGTTATCAATCTAGAATCTTCACTGCTTTGCTTCTCCACAGTTTATATATCACTTGAAAATATTGAAGAAATTACACCTATTTACATTTCATGTTCAAATCCTTTCACGGTCAACTTTGCCTTTCATCCTTCAGGGAGGAAGTCAATAAATTACTTTAGAGTCCCAAATAATCCTATTTTTTCTATAACATATGGGATTTCTTGTAATGTTCTTTTTTTGTCATGTATAATATTTTTTAATGTCTGAAGAAAATTATCACAAGAATTCTACCACTTAAAATAACATTTTGCCGGAGATGGATTAGCAAAATTTAATAAGCGGGTGAGGGAGAAAAAGAGCAGGGATGGGGCATTATTCGAGATACGAGAGTATTCTACATGCATAGTGGTCCTGGCAGATAGGATTTTGAAAGAAAATTTGTTTTTAAAGAATCAGCTATATATGATGCTGTCTGCCGGGACCACAAGGCAAAAGAGAAAAGGAAACCCTGACATAAAATAGTTCAAGATACCACTACAAAAATGGAATAGTCAGAGCTGGAATAACTATGACGACAGGTGTATTTGATTAGGGTTAACCTGGGGTTAAATAACAACAATAGCTAATGTAGATCACTGTCTTGTGATCAAGAGGTTATATAGGATATAAAAATAATGTTTTGTTTTTCTATGAGTTTATGGCATCTTGGTAAAACAACATAATAGATGAAAGACATTTTTAGTATTGAATGATTTAAGTGAATTTCAAATAATGTAATTGTTACAAGTTAACCCATGTAGATTATTTGGGAAGCCTGTTTTGACAACTTGCATAAATCAAAGACAATTTCTACATTTCAAAAGGTGGTGACAAGTTTTACAAAACAATTATAGTCTAAATAACTCTGTTGATATTTTACTGACAATTTTGGAACAACATTTATAATCAACTTCAAATACTAAAGAGGGGAACACGACAGCTAAGTTTATAGACTGCTGAGCTATTATGGTCTAAAACAGCGGTCACCAACCTTTTGGACCTCACAGACAACTAAATTCATAATTTTAAATCCTGCAGACCACTAATAAACATTTTTTTAAAAAGATAAATACATTTGTAAAATAATTGTTTCTATTTTAGGCACAAGGCCAGCAATTACCCAGTGCATTACTGGTACTTTATTTTATCGACCCCGTCAGGATGAAAGGCTAAGTCAACCTCGATGGGATTTGAACTCAGATCGTAAAGGGACGTAACTATGCTGGAAAGCATGGCGTCTGACATTTGTAAAATAATGATCAGAGAACTTCCATTTTATTAATATAAAATTCACCTATTAAATATAACAAAATTATAAATACTGAAGTCTATGTGTGTCATATTGTCGATAGATGATACATATGTGTAAAATCCTTTCATGGATGTTAGTTCTTTACTGAGAAGAAACATTTTTTAGTGGGGTTCTAAAATATATCTTAACCCTTTAATGTTCAAACCGGCCCAAACCAGCCAGAATTCTCTAGCTCTTTCTGTTGAAACTGGCTGTAACTGGTCACTCAAACTGATGTTAAGGTATTGTTCTCAAAATAAATACTTTCAAAATCTCATAGATTCGATATTATGCGAGATAAAGCCTTTACCATGAAAATATAACAGTATATATAGAGTAATGTGAATGCTAGAGGGTTAACCAAATATTATTTTAATTTTATTATTAATTGTTTCTACTTTAGGCACATGGCCAGCAATTACCCAGTGTATTACTGGTACTTTATTTTATCGACCCCGTCAGGATGAAAGGCAAAGTTAACCTCGGCGGGATTTGAACTCAGATCGTAAAGGGACGTAACTATGCTGGAAAGCATGGCGTCCGACCCTCTACCGATACTGCCAATCCACCGCCTTTTAATTTTATTATTAATAAAACATAAAACTTGCAAATAATGTCCACATTTTTCTGCAGACCAACATTTTCTCTCAGACCACTGGTTGCTGACCCACAGGTCTAAAATATATTCATGTTGTTTTATAGCTCACACCTATGCAGGTTTAGCTGGCCTCCTCCAATGTATATCTCGGAGGTGACTTGGGTGATTTAATGATAGGGACCCCAGTCCTATCATCTCATTTTTACAGCTGAGTAAACTGGAGCAATGTGAAATAAAGTGTCTTGCTCAAGACAACAACACATCACCCGGTCCGAGAATTGAACTCACAACCTTTTGATTGCAAGCCCAATGCTCTAACTACTAAGCCATGCACCTTCATGTATTCATAGAGAGGTTTTGCTGCTATATCAAATAGCAGTAAAGCAGGCTAGTTTATTTGAAAATGTTCTTGGAGTAGGTGGAATTCTAGACAATTGTTGTATATTATAACATTTAATCACAGACACAAGGTGAAATAAGTACACACCATTTTGTACATTGACACAACTAAAACAATTGAATAATTCAAAATCTAAACCCGACACCTTACAGTACCAGAGTTGAGCACCTGAGATAATCAACTGCTATATCACTAAAAGGAGAAAAGAAATGGTTTTTCCTTGAGTGAGAGATATTGTGTGTGAGAGAGGAGGAGAGAGAGATATTGTGTGTGTGTGGGAGAGGGAGGGATGTGATGATTACAAAAGTCTACAGAATAGATAAAAGCAGAATTCTCACCTCTTTCTGTTCAAACCGGCCATAACCGACCACTCATGCTGATGTTAAGGTATTGTTCTTGAGATAAATAAGATCATTAAAATCTCATAGATTCCATATTACATGAAATAATTATGTGAGGTAAAGCCTTTACTGTGAAAATACAATAGTATATTTAGAGTAATGTAAATGTTATGTGAGATATTATGTGAGGTAAAGCCTTTACTGTGAAAATACAATACTATATATAGAGTAATGTAAATGTTATGTGAGATATTATGTGAAGTAAAGCCTTTACTGTGAAAATACAATAGTATATATAGAGTAATGTAAATACAAAATACATGTAACTGCTATAATCAGACAACTACATTGACACTTTCAAATTAACACAATTTCAGCTGTAAAATGAAATAATAGAAATTATAAACCTAGCCTTTCACAGAGAGAGAGAGATAGAAATATTGTTCAGCTTTAATCAGGTTTAGCAATCTGTAAAACATGGCTTGTAAGAAACTATTACAAAAATCTTATGACAAAAGAAAAATAGTCCAAACCTACTTATTATGAAGGACATCTTAGAGCAGCTTGTAAAAAAGTTGTTTCTGTGGGACAGGCTGATTATAAAAACAAATTGCTTTGTTTGGTAACTTCTGCTTCTTGAAATAAATGGTAATGGAATACTTATAAAATAGTGCAGTAACGGTAGAGGGTCGGACGCCATGCTTTGACGCATTCTGAGTTCAAATCCCGCCGCGGTTAACTTTGCCTTTCATCCTTATAGAGTCGATAAAATAGAAGTACCAGTAATACACTGGGATAATTGCTGGCCTTGTGCCAAAAGTAGAAATAATTAAATTATTAAAATAAAAAGAAATAACATCTTATTTTCACGTTTCAACAAATTATCAATAGAACATTTTATTTGCTTAAGCTTTCTTCAGGCTACATAATACCACAAAGAAAAAGAAAAGAATAATAAAGCAGTGTAGAAGTGATATATAAATAATATTGATTCTCCTAATGAAAAATAGAACATAAAAAAATACAGACAAAAATTAAGATTTGCAACAATTGAGGATTAAATTTGTTTGTCTCTTTTGTTTGTTTTTTTTAGAGAAAGAAAGAAAAATAAACCCAGCTTCTACAAATTTTTAACAAATTGTTTATATATGTCCCTAGACATAATTATAAAGTAGTTTCAGAATTGAATTTTGTAGAATTAGATGAATCAACTATGTTCATTCCGTACCTTGTGCAGTGTTTTGGTAAAGTCATATAAAGACTTTTTCAGTTCAATTCATTAAACAAATAATTGAATAAAATGAAAAGAAAAAAATAATAGAAAGATTTCAAAAGGAAAGAGAAAAGTCATTTTCAGCAAGAAATGTATTGGAAGAAGGTAAAAAGAAAGGTAAGGCAACTTGAAGGTGAATATTTCAAATTTAATCTGATAAAAGCTAATAGTTACTCCTGAAATGACTTTTCTTAATGTTTAATAAATATTGGATCATCTTTCCATCAAGGAAATTTTAGGGGAAAATATAGTCCAAATTTCCCTATAGCAAAAAAATTTATTTCTCTTGGTATAATCATTAAGAACTCTATTAATCTTTCCAAGAAAACACATCTGTTCATGTAACCATGCTTAAAAATAAAGAAGAATTTCAGAGGAACAGATTACTGCTTTTAAGAATCCTTAGGTGAGATGGCTGTCAGCACTGTCTGCTAGTTCAACAGAAGTGTTATCTACACTGTTGTTAGCTTTGTCTAAGTTGGCAAAGATTGTCTGTGTACTTGCCTCTGTAGTTGATGCTGACCGCTCCCGTCGAGGTTGAGAGTTAGATTCACGAGCCAGTGGAGAGACACTCAGCTGTGGCTTTTTCAAGCAAGGTTTGAGGGGAGTTGTAGCAGTATTATTATTGTTGTTGTTGTTGTTGTTGTTGTTATTCTCTTGAGTCTGAGATGTCTTAGGGACCAAGCCATCCATAGATCGAGAAAATGCTTGGAACTGTCCTCTTAGGTTATCCTTCTTCTGTGTTTCTGGTTCAATGTTCTCTTCATCAACCTCTTTGATTTCATCAAAAGTAATGGGCTGGGTTTTATAGCGAGCCCCAGCACGACATTTTGGCTTCTTCGTACGCCGATGTGGTGTTGGGTACTCAGGGTTCAAGTGAAGTTTGGAAATACGCTCTGGAAAGTGTGTTTCGAAATGAAAAAGGGGATCAATAACTCTTGGTAATGCTGACATGATTGTTTCTGCAGATCTTGGAGGTGAAATATATTGAATAAAATCAGCAGCTTTAATCTGAAAGAAGAAAAAAAAGATGAATAAATTTTTTAAATAATTTAAGAGATTAAAAAAAAAAAAACATTCTTCATAAAGAAAATAATCTTACATGATAGATAATATCAGGGAGCTGAACGTTCCTGGTTTGGGGTAAAAAAAAAATATAGGAGGATCAGTTAATTATGATTTTATTCAACATATTCCCCTCTCAGATTCACACACTTATTGCAGTGGTCCTACCTCCCTCTAAAGGTAACAGCTCTACCCTTTCACAATACCCTTTAAGCCAGGAACTTTTCAGCACCCTGGTAATTCTAGCTTTTAATTTCATCAGTTTTATATAGCTAATCAGTTGCTGATCATGTGATCCAGTTTTAAAGTAGTGTTCGCCTAAGAAATAAACTAACTCACTACCATTGGTTTGGGCGATTATTACTACACTAACAGTTTTTGATCAGTTTTCTAACAGGTTGATGGTTCTTCTGGGCAGGTTGTTGCCCTCCATGGAATAGTCAGCAAATGAGGATGTCATGTTGGTGGTGAGCCGAAGCGATGTGGGTCACTGTTGGTCTGGAACCTCCCCAGGAGACTGGCGTGCCAAGGGTAGCTCTACTAGGAGCAAAGCTCCAGATGGTAACGCTCTCTCAACTTTACAGAACACACAATCCCCCTTGCCACAACAAGGCCAGATGTCACCTTGGAGGATGGAGAGGGGCTGGCACAGGACTGCCATTAATGGAGGGCATTGGGAGACCTGGTCAGCTCTATGCACAATGATGTCTCTGGGATCACTGACCTAAGATGACCCCAGTCTCATCAAGCAAGAAGAAAAAGAACATGGTTTGGTTAGGTATTTAGTTTTATCCATTGTTTCTGAAATTCTAATTTAATCATTATTTCAGGTTTTTTGACACAAAAATTAATAGGGTCTCTAAACACTGTCTGAAGGTTGATAGTTTTTGTCTTAACACTGATACTTTGCTGAGTGACTGGACCCATTGCCAAACTGGGGAGTACTGGATACACCCCCGTTTTCAATTGCTGGCCTTGTGCCAAAAGTAGAAACAATACTTTCCAAACCCTATCATTTTAAAATAGGGCCCAGATGTTTTAAATTTCAGGATTAAAGGTCTCAAAGAAAATGAGCTAAGCTTGGAACATTGAACCATGTGTTTAATCATTCAACTATCAAAATGTTATAAAATTGTTCAAGCAGAGATGACTGGAGATACACTACAACAACTAAACTGAATCAGTTAAATCTTTTCATAATTCACAGAAATTCACAGAGCTGGTACCTACTTATTTTCATAGTATTAAACAGATAAGAAACAGGTCTCTTCATTAGATAAAATGCTAAGCTGTTACAGATTAATTTCGTTGCCAAAGTGATATTATACTTCCTAATTATATACATGGAGTCAAGTGGATTAAATCATATTAGTTTAAGAACAAATAGTTATATTTCCAGTAAAATATAAATAGAAAAATATTGGCCATATTCTGAAATTTTATCTGTTTAAGATACATGATGATGTAGATCCTATTTTTAGTCTGCAATATTTATTTACAGAAATATAACGAAAGTAATAGTCTACATTTCTTGATATAAATTTCAAGACAAAAATAAATTTGTGCTTTGATTTGTTGAGTTCAAACTAAAACAACACCCCACAACTAAGTACATGCAATGATGGGGTCCTAGGTTAGATCCTACTATGTGGAACCTTGGACAAGTTTTTTTGTCTTCTATACTCTTAAGTTGATTAATATTTGTGAAGGGAATTGGGCCACCAGATTTTATCCTGAGGCTGTGTGTGTGAGTAAATAGGAAACAGCTTATATTAAAATCATAACTGTTCATATGTAGTTGAGGGGAAGTTAGTTGTCAGAAAATATGCAGAAATGGTTATTCGCAGAATTTTCCGTAAAACCTAACTAATAATTTTTCATGGAAACCACCACATATTTGCGGAGTTGTAAACATCTTCTGTGATTTTTTAATGACTTTTTTTGTAGCAATATGTATTTTTCTAACACTAAATTATTAAAAACAATATACCGTATTTGCTGGCCTATTGGACGCCCCTTCGCATAAGATGCTCCCTCTTTTTTTATTATATTTTAAGTTATATTTTGACGTTTATAGGCATTTTTATGGACAATGTCCAATATTTGCAGTTTTTCACTCTTTGTGGGTGCTCTAGAGATGTAACCCCCATGAATATTGGGGGACTACTGTATGTATGTGTAT
>OZ024745.1:131376475-131438975 GCA_964016885.1 Eledone cirrhosa
TCTTCTCTCCCACACACTACAGTTTATCCCTCTTATACAGTTTCTCTCTTAACTCATCTATGCTTGGTTGTTCATGCACATTGACATTGCACATCCATTGGAGCATGCTTGCTTCATTTCTCTCCAGCCTTCACATATCCTCTGCAGTTGCTGCCCATGTCTCACTACCATGCAGCATTGCCCATCTCACACAGTAATCATACAACCAAACCTTTCGTAAGCAGCTCCCTAAACTTCTTCCATCCTGTCCTTATTCTAGATACTATGGCCTCGGAGCATCCTCTTCCCTTGCTAATTTGATCACCTAGATAACGGAAGCTATCAACCACCTCTATAGATCCTAGAGGTGGTTGATAACATGCATTAAAAGTATTAATTAGCCTATGGGATGTAGTCAATGAATGTAGTGTGACAATGCTTAGACCCTACCAAGTTGTAAATATTCTTAGAGGTCACTTTGGTAGAACTGTTATATAAGTTTTCCTGTCACCCTTTCCTGACTGCATTTCTAATGAAATACACTCTGTTTTAATTAATTAATGAATAATTTTGAGGGATTTACTAAAATTATTAATTATTTCATTACTAAGACAGCAACTTAATGTAAGGTTCTTATATAAAATTATGTTAGAAGATTTTAATTTAAATTAGAAACCTTTAAAATGTGTGGTTTTATTTCATAGAACCAAAGCAGGTTTTGGTTGGGTTGGTAACTAAAGGGTTAAGCACCAAAACTGCTGGAATAGATTTTTGCCTTCAAAAGGATGGAATGAGTAGCAGGTATATTAACCATGGTTAATTCAATAAAATTTGTGATCTTGTGCCAATGTTAGAAATTATTATTGAATTATACAAGGGTTTGAGATATTTTCTCTGAACATAACTAACAGATTTACATGTAATATATTTCTCCTCAGATCTGAAATGATATCAGTTGTTATAAGATGTTCAGTAATTAAATTGTATAACATTAAATACTACATTGTAAAATGGAAGGCAGTGAATTGGCAGAGTTGTTAGAATGTTTGATAGAATGCTTTGGTGTAGTCATACAGGTTCTCTGCACTCAAAGTTCAAACTCTGCTGAGGTTAAATTTGCCTTTCATCCTTTCAAGCTCAATAAAAAAAGTACCAATTTAGTACTGGGGCCAATTCTTCATCTATATTTCTTTCCCACTTTTTCTCTATCATTCTTTTTTCCTTCTCTGAATAAAATTGACTGTGTTCAGACTTGGGAAGGGGATGGGCTCTGCCAGGTTTTAAAAAATGCCCATATGTCACTACAACATCCTTACATCACCAGGAGTTATGGCATATATACATAAGTACCTGGAGAGGAATGGGTTCTGCAATGTTTTAAAATGTCCTTGAAATGTTGTATGTTAATACGGTGCCCTGACGACTCCAGGAGTTATGGGACCATGTATACATAAGTGAAATATAATAGTGAACCAGCTGAGATTGTTCTGTTCAAATCCACTGTGGGTATATTACAATATGTTTGGGCAACAACACACCTAATTACATGTACTTAAGTGGCCTCTATATCTTCAGAGAATGTTACCTGTAGTAGAGACTGCTATTAACATCATGCCTGAGGGAGATATATTTTATCAGTTATCCACAGTGGAAGATCTCCTTTGAACTGTTGGAAAACGTTTACATTATATTGCATATAATAATTTCTGTTTCTATGTATATAACAACAAAAACAAAATAACCCTGAATCCCAGAAATCTTGGTGAGAATGACATTTAAAGAATATAACTAGCTGCAGGTTTGTTGCTATTTATATACAACATTGAGGTATAGTTAGAGTGTTGTATATATACACACACATTCTAACTTATACCCTCCTCCCCCTTCAGTTCATTCAACTCCCGCTACATCACATGATTCAATGCAATCATTGCCAGATTCTATGTTACTTCTGAAGAAAGAGAAAGAAGGCAGCCAGATTCTGAATTAGGTTGTTTCCTTTGAATGGCATGGCTGTCTACATTGTTTTGATAGTTTGGCAAGAAGCAGACAGAAGACAAAAACAAACAAAATCCAGAAAAAATATTTCTACCAACATGTCATAAATAAAGATTAACAACAGCCAATATTACATCTATTTTGGAGTGGAGAATTATTAGTGAAGCTGAGAGTAGATTGTCAGACTAAAATACACTGTCTTATGTATTTTTCATCTCTCGAAGTTGGGTTCAGACTTCATCAGGAGTAACTGTTTTTCTCCCTCCAGAGTTGTTAAAAGTAGGAATAGTTATATAATAATTTTTAGATTCAAGCCCGCAGACTCATGGGAGAAGTATAGTAGATAAGTTCAAATTCAGTACTTAGCTGCTTATTTTACTGACTTTGGAGGGGCGAAAGGCAAAGTTGACCGTAAGAACCTAAAAGGCCATAATTAATCATTTCATTACTGCATTTCTAATGAAGTACTTTGTATTTTAATTAATTACTGACAAATTTGGGAAGTATTTACAAAGGTTATAATTTCATTAAGATGAAGTCATTAAGATGCGTTTCTAGGGCATTTTAAGTCTGGCGGAATGCATTCTTCTCCAGGCCTGAGTACAGCAGATGTCTTCCAGAGAAGGACAGAGAGAGATATATATATAGAGGAAGAATAGATCCTAGTACCCCAGTACTAGACTGGTACTTTTTTATTGACCTCGAATGGATGAAAAGCAAAGTCGACCTCTGCAGGATTTGAACTGATAGAGGAGAGAGTCGGAACAAATACCATAAAGTGTTCTATCTGATGTTCTAACGACTGCCAGTCTGCTACCATGCAAGGAAGTGAAATTAAACCCATTTTGTGGGTTTCATTCATTAGGTGCCGGCCTCTACTCCTTGACACTTTCTACAATAAAATTAAAGTGTAAGTTGATTTTTTACTACCTTATTCTCTCCATGTAAGTTTATGCATGAATGAGTGAGTGTGTGTGTGTATGTGTTAGTAAAAGCATATGCAAATGTCTGTATGTGCCTGTATATATGTGGATGTGAATGTTTGTATGTGCATTCAAGTCAGGCAGTCAGTGAAATAGAAAAAAATCCCTAGATACACCTTTACTTGAAACGGATACGTTACTGCATACAATTTCCTATGAGATCCTTTAAAACTCATCTCGTAACCCAACTTTTAGCACAGCACTGAATACTCATCAGACTATCTTCATTTCACTATTTGTTACTAAAATAAACAAGGTCATCAAAATTCCAAAGCCCAAATCAGAATCATATGCTAAACTTTGGATGAAGCAGGAAGGAAGCAGAAATAAGGAAACAAGCACACATTAGGCAGGCCTTGTATTTCTGGAAAATTATGGTTTTAAATATCATAGCAGAGAAGTTTTGATTAACATAAAGATGAGCAAAACAGTAGCCAATATTGTTTATTTTTCTGTATATATACACAGCTCTGGTGGAGATGCCATAGACAATATAATGTTTTGTTTGGTGCCTCCTTGTGGTTTCAAATCAAATACTGCCAAAATTGGCAGCTTTTTAGCTTTCCTTTCAAAACTATAACTATTTAGGATGATCATATATATATATCTCCAGGGAGTGTAACCAATCGTCCTTGTTATTTTATTTCACTAGAGAGAGAGAGAGAGAGAGAGAGAGAGAGAGAGAGAGAGAGAGAGATTATATGTGTTTCCCAGTTTATAGAATTGATACTCAATATCCTAAGAGACAATTAAAAGGGTTGGTGTGAGGAACCACACACACACACACACATGCATAGTTGTATGTATATATATATAAGTACATCTTACACAAAACGCACTCAAAAATAAAATGAAGCCAAATATAATATTGTATCTGCAGACAGTGTTTCTGGCAGTCAGATGTTGATAGGACACTATGGTCATATGATACCTTCATCATAAGCACAACAGAACTGTGTCTGCTGCTGTTTATATACACCATAGACCCCCAACTTGTACTGTATGGAAATCACTGAAATGTTTAGTTGTTTTATAGCCTTTAAGATCTCAGCTAGATTTCTCTAATTTCAATGTCCAGATCCCATTTTGTGGAATTAAACAACTTAATCCTGCTTCAAAGTGTTCATTCAAGCTATTCTTTATTTATCTTTAATTACCACAAAACGTATTTTCAGTATAACTACAAAAGGTTTGCCCATGTAATTACTAACTTACCACACACACACACACAATGTTTGACTACTCATTAAACATGTACAACCATCAAGGCTAGAAGATATAAATTTTTTTTAAATACCATCTCAATGCTCAGGTGAAATGTAAGTGAAGAATGACTTGCAGAACAGCAACCCTCATTATGAAACACAAGAAGACCATAGACAAGCCAAAGCAAAATAACTCTCAGAAATGTTACCAGGTTTTATATGAGAGTAAGCTTCTGCTAGAGACATGCTTTAATGATACCTGGGGTGCCTCACTAACCATGTCTCATAGTATGTTGGACACCACCCAGGAATTTCAAAGTCTCCATGATAGACACGGTCCCTTCTTTAGGTACCACTTTAGAAGGAGAACCAGAGTGGAAAGAGAGGCACAGCACCCCAGTAAATTTACTGAAAGGTGGGTGAATGTGGCAAAAATGGCCCAACCTGTAGGTTGAAGAGGAGAGCAAAAGGAAGAAAGGAGCACTTGCACAACACGCTACTGGAGTTGAGGGTTGTTCTATCTACGGGGGTATTAAACAACCCATTTGTGGCGTCTCCCCCCTATTGGGGATTTCGATTGTTAAATTCGTTTGTTTCAATATTTTTACATGATTGTATGTAAAATCCCCGGCATGTGCCTTTGTATTGTCCCCTTTTCTTGTGCGCCCTTGTGGCAAATAAAGAAATATATCTGTCAGGTAATGTTTTTGTTCTTCCTTCTAACAACCCTCCTCACTAAGCTAGAGAGGTAGGGGCTACCAGTATAGTTGCTGATGACTTGATCATACAACAGGAATCCATGTTAACAGTAGTAGTTGCAGAGGGTGTGTGTGTGTGTGTGTGTGTGTGTGTGTGTGTGTGTGTGTGTTTTAAAACTAAAATAAACAGACAATCAAAATGCCTGTGAGTATTTTTCTTTCTTTTTGTCTCATGAGGTTGAAACATGGTGGATAAAAGATTTTAACCCTGCATTAGAAATGAAAGTTGTAGGTTCAAATGAAATCAATTTATATATAGTTGTAGAAAAACCGCAATTGGAATTAGGGAAATATGCTTATTAAAACAAAGTGCACCCTGATACACAAAAGATTAGATTAATATTTTGGAAAACCTGAAACTATGTAGTTAGAATTCATTATATGATGAATAATGTAATGCATTCTAATTGACTTCCCTCTTCTTCAAATTATTGGCCTTGTGCCTAAACTAGAAATAATTATATTATAAATAATGTAAATAATGTTTTAAAATGATATATTTTAATCAATGCATTCAGGAACTATGAGTACCAAAATGCATTAGACTTTATTTGTAGAAAAATTATTTTACTTTATATTATTTTGACAGGATTATTCAAAGCCAGATGAGAAGAAGTATTTCATATATAACATATTTTAACGAAGCTATTCAGTTTCAATTAAATTTTGTTTATCAAAAGCTGAGGCAGTAATATGCCAGCTTCAGCACTCAGTAATCAGAAGAAGGGAGGTAGGTGTAAAAACCAAACTTGCTATCTTCAATTCCATATTCATGCCTACCCTTACCTATGATCATGAATCTTAGGTAATGACTGAAAGAATACAATTGCAAATACAAGTGGCCAAAATGGGATTCCTCTGAAGGGTCTTTGGAGTAACGTTTATCGATAAAGTGCGTAGCTCAGATATCAGAGAGTCACTCCAGGTAGAGCTGCTACTTCTCTGAATTGAGAGTTCACAGTTCCAATACTATGGGCATAGGGTTAGAATGTCTCAAGAAAGAATTGCTGGACAGATTTAACAGGCAAAACCAACTGACTGGCAAGAGACCCAGGGGTAAACTCTGAGCAGGATGGTTGTATAACATCCATGAGCTTGGCTGGTTACACTTGGGGAGCCAGCCGGATCAGTTGGAGATGGTTGCTTCTGACAGGACCTGCCAGAAGAAGTGTTTGAGGACTCTCCACCCACGACCCAACCAGGAAGAAGAAGGAGGAGAAGAAGAAGAAGGAGAAGAAGAAGAATGACCAACTTGGAAGAGCACCAAACAAAATATTTTGCAGTATTTAGTTATATCTATTTATGTTTTAAGTTCAAATTCCACTGAAGTCAATAAAATAATTTTGCTTTCCATCTTTCTAGTACTGTGAGTTAATTTAGTCAGCTATACCCTGTCTCAGAATTGTTGAGCCTGCATCAGTAAAATAAGTAGCAGGCTAGTACTGTGAGTTAATTTAGTCAGCTATACCCTGTCTCAGAATTGTTGAGCCTGCATCAGTAAAATAAGTAGCAGGCTAGTACTGTGAGTTAATTTAGTCAGCTATACCCTGTCTCAGAATTGTTGAGCCTGCATCAGTAAAATAAGTAGCAGGCTAGTACTGTGAGTTAATTTAGTCAGCTATACCCTGTCACAGAATTGTTGAGCCTGCATCAGTAAAATAAGTAGCAGGCTAGTACTGTGAGTTAATTTAGTCAGCTATACCCTGTCTCAGAATTGTTGAGCCTGTGTCAGTAAAATAAGTAGCAGGCTAGTACTGTGAGTTAATTTAGTCAGCTATACCCTGTCTCAGAATTGTTGAGCCTGTGTCAATGTCAGAAATCAATATTTAGAGTTTAAGAAACTGAATAATCCTAAAAGTCTACAAATGTCAAGAGAATGTTGAAATGTAACTAGAAACCTAACACTGCAGTGTAGCAAAAATATGTTTAGTAAACATCTTTTGTAGATTATTAGTTGTGACATGATTCAAAGAAGTTGTTGATGGTACATATAGGCAAAAACTGAAAAACAACTAAAGTTGAATGTGTCATCAGTATTGGAATGTAAGATAGTTACAAGTCCCTTAACTTCTAGGGGTGTCAAGTTGTATGTAAGGTCCCTTAACTTCTGGGGTAGCTGTAAGGGTGTCAAGTTGTATGTAAGGACTCTTAACTTCTGGGGTAGCTGTAGGGGTGTCAAGTTGTATGTAAGGTCCCTTAACTTCTGGGGTAGTTGTAGGGGTGTCAAGTTGTATGTAAGATCCCTTAACTCCTGGGGTAGTTTTATGGGTGCCAAGTTGTATGTAAGGTCTCTTAACTCCTGGGGTAGCTGTAAGGGTGTCAAGTTGTATGTAAGGTCCCTTAACTTCTGGGGTAGCTGTAAGGGTGTCAAGTTGTATGTAAGGTCTCTTAACTCCTGGGAGAGCTGTAGGGGTGCCATATTAACATAACAGCGTTTCTAGGGCATTGTGTATGTTAAAACCTGGTGGAGCCCTTCTCCCCCTCTCCAGGTCTAAATACAGCAGATTTCTTCCAGAGAAGGATAGAGAGTGGGAGAATGGAAGTGAGGAAGAGATAGAAAGGAAGAATTGACCCCAGTACTTGACTGGTACTTTTTTTCGACTTTGAATGGGTGAAAAACAAAGTTGACCGTAGCAGGATTTGAAAGCAGAGAGCAGAAAGAAACACCATAAAACATTCTATTCGATGTTCTTATGATCCTGCTAATTTGCTGCCTGAAATATTGTTGAGAAAGTTGAAAATATTGAACAAGATTGAGAAGAACATGATCAGAGGGTTTAAAAAATGAGAAAAGATGAGAAAGTGCTGAGTAATCAAAAAAGTATCAACAGATAACAATTAGAGTGGTGTTAAGTTGAGAAGAATTTGAAAGAAATATTCAATGACGCAAATATGTACTATTCACTTATTCACATCTATTTATAGATGAATTGTGCCCATTCTGTCTTTTATTCAGTCCCAGTCCACCCTGTGACTGCTATATCCCAGTCTATCCATGGCTGCTATGCTACATTAACTCATTTAACCCTTTAGCAATTACATTATTCTAAATTTACTACTGTACTTTCATGGTAAAGGCTTTATCTCACATAATAATCTATAATATTTTGATGTTTTTTTATTTTGAGAACAATACCTTAACATCAGTATGAGGGGCCAGTTACAGCCAGTTTGAACAGAAAGAGGTGAGAGAATTCTGGCCAGACATGACTGGTTTAAATGCTAAAGGGTTAATGGCATTACTGTAACAATAGTGAAATTAGTTGTGTAGCATAACATTAGGTTAAATATATTTAGATTTGTCCTTAAATGTCTGAGTTTTCAACATAGATACCACTCATACACTGAGGTTGGTTCAAATAAATAACCCTGTCCGGCAACATTTAATGTAGTCCATAATTTCAAAGAGGCAATATTCACCTTGAGAGGTATTTGACATATCTGGTGTTGTCAAATGAAGTCATTTTTCTTCATTTCATAATACTCTCGGGACACCAATAATCGCCCCTTCCATCCTCATTTATTAATTTTTCAGATTTTTTCCAACCCCACCATTTATTAAATTTTGCTAATCTATTTCCTGTAAAATTTTATTTTAAGTGGTAACATTCCTGCGATGATTAATTTTCTAATTTTCTTTAGACATTAAAACCCATTATACATGACAAAAAAGTACATTACAAGAAATCCCATATGTTATAAAATAAATAGGATGGGTTGGGAGGTCTCAACATGTAAACTAAACGATTAATTCTGGTTAAAGAAATCAAAGGAGACAAACTAGAAAAACGACCAATTTTCCAATCCCCTGCTTATTTCATCTCCTCCGCCTTATTATTTGAAACCTGAGAGTAAATGGTCAGCTGTTCTACTCCAGGTCAAAGTAGATGTACACTGAACTCTCACCACGCTACACGTGGTCTCTCACCACGCTACACGTGGTCTCTCACCACGCTACACGTGGTCTCTCACCACGCTACACGTGGTCTCTCACCACGCTACACGTGGTCTCTCACCACGCTACACGTGGTCTCTCACCATACTACACGTGATCTCTCACCACGCTACACGTGATCTCTCACCACGCTACACTGATCTCTCACCACGCTACACGTGATCTCTCACCACGCTACACTGATCTCTCACCACGCTACACGTGGTCTCTCACCACGCTACACGTGGCCTCTCACCACGCTACACGTGGCCTCTCACCACGCTACACGTGGTCTCTCACCACGCTACATGTGGTCTCTCACCACGCTACACTGATCTCTCACCACGCTACACTGATCTCTCACCATGCTACACCTGATCTCTCACCACGCTACACGTGGTCTCTCACCACGCTACATGTGGCCTCTCACCACGCTACATGTGGCCTCTCACCACGCTACATGTGGCCTCTCACCACGCTACATGTGGTCTCTCACCACGCTACATGTGGTCTCTCACCACGCTACAGATGATCCTCGCCACGCTACATGTGAACCCCCACCACACTACATGTGGCCTCTCACCACGCTACATGTGGTCTCTCACCACGCTACAGATGATCCTCGCCATGCTACATGTGAACCCCCACCACGCTAAATGTGAACTCCCACCACGCTACATGTGAACTCTCACTGCGCTACATGTGAACTCTCACTGCGCTACATGTGGTTTCTCACCATGCTACATGTGATCTTTCACCAAGCTACTGTTAGTTGTGAACATAATATATTTACTGTACAACAAAAGAGAATTTAGAAGAAATGTGGAAGTAATTTGGAGGTAAAACAAAACCTAGTAATTAACAGAAAATACAACAAAAAGAAGTAATTATCACCAGGACATATTACAATTATTTAAATAGGAAGGGATTCTTTCAGGGGCAAAGGATGCGTGCATGCAACGCATACAGTGCATGCGTTATAGAATCTTGAGTTGATCAATTGCGTTGGTTGAAGCAAGCAGAATTTTGGTTGCTTACTAAAACATAGACACATAAAAATATAACACACACCCACACATACACACACTAGATAACACTACATGCGACTGACCGGGAGGGTCATTTAGAGGGAATTGGGGGGGGGGGGGTAAGGCTGCACAGCCCCATTTTCCGCCATGGCGATTGGACTGCATGCCCTGCTTTCCAGGTTTCCCTTCGCCACTGGATTCTTTTGGCAATTGAAATTGACTGATGATTTGATATGTCCCCAGTATCGGTAGAGGGTCGGACTCCATGCTTTCCAGCATAATTACGTCCCTTTACGATCTGAGTTCAAATCCCACCGAGGTTAACTTTGCCTTTCATCCTTACGGGGTCGATAAAATAAAGTACCAGTAATGTACTGGGTAATTGCTGGCCTTGTGCCAAAAGTAGAAACAATTATCAGTAGTGTATGAGTATTTATATTTCCTTATGAGAGATGATGGTATGGCCAAAGGTTTATAGTTTCATTGCTGAAATTAAATGGAAAGGTGTACGTTGCATGTGTGAAAAGTGCCATGATGGAAATGAGAATGATTTGGTGAATAAGTGGAGTATTTCTAAGAGAGAGGAAGGTAAGCAATGAATTAAAGATGATGGGAATAGAGCCAGTGATGAATATTGTGAAGGGAAAATGGTTGGGTCATATGGATGAAAGTTACTGGGTGAGAAGAGTGATAGAAATGAACATGGAAGGAAGTAGAGGAAGAGGAAAACCAAGAAAGTCTTGGCTGGGAATGATGGAGAAGGAAATGAAAGCCAAGAGGTTGGTGAAGGGGGGATGCAGCTGATAGGACAAAGTGGAGAAGTATGTCCATGGTGGTCTGGGAAGCTAACTGGCCTTAAAATACTAGTTTACAATGAACAATGTGTAGAGCTCCCCCAAAAGTCAATAATTGTTTCTACTTTAGGCACAAGGCCAGCAATTACCCAGTTCATTACTGGTACTTTATTTTAATCGACCCCGTAAGGATGAAAGGCAAAGTCAACCTCGGCGGGATTTGAACTCAGATCGTAAAGGGACGTAAATATGCTGGAAAGCATGGCGTCCGACCCTCTACCGATACTGCCAATCCACCGTCAATAATGAATAATAATTTGAAAAGCTACTTTTCTTATGACAAATTCAAAATGGTAACTTTGAATATTGTCAAAATGTAAGAGCTGCCTATTTTAGTAATTGGTTTTCATTATATAACATCAGGTGACAGCTACTGCTACAGTATTGACCATTTGTAATTTTAATTGTATATATATCACTAGATCTAGTTTTATCTGTAATGTTAAGTTTGGCTGTCCCATGTTTTTATGAGTTTTATTTGTTCTGTCATTTGGCAGCAATTCATTATCTTTAGTAATTGTAGAAATTCTACTTAAAACCTGCACCTGTAGCCAAATTATTTTTTTCCCAGGTGGCATTGTATTTCAAGAGAACTTTTAATATATACTCTGGCTACACAGTTTAGCATTTTCAGTAGTAGATTCAGGTTTCATATCAAATAGGAAAGTTATTGCTTGTTGATTTGGATTTTTCTGCTAATATGTCATATTTGTTCAACCGATTTCACTATTGTAAAGGTTTCAATTTCAAGCTATTCATTTCTCTTCAATATCCAATATGTAAATAGAAGCAAATTGTTTGCCTATTTTGCATTAACCCTTTCATGACTACATTTCTAATGAAATACACTATTTTAATCAATTAATTCAGGGGTTTACTAAAATCATTAATTATTTCATTACTAAGATAGTAACTTAATGTAAGGTTCTTATATAAAATCATGTTGGAAGATTTAAATATAAATTGGAAACCTTTAAAATGGGTGACTTTATTTCATAGAACCAGAGTTGGTTTTGGCCAGGCTGGTAACAAAAGGGTTAAGAAAGAACTTATTGATGACAGAGTTACATCTGCTTCAAGGGTAATCAGTGAACCAAGTGTGCAAACAGATTATGAATAAATCCACTGAAAATGTCTTGAAGTAAGGAAAAAGAACTAAAAGACATTTTGTTTTCATTGGAAAACATTAATATTGTTTAACATGAAACAAGGGTGCGGCAATTTCAGCAAAATATTTTATCAATTTTGAATAAGACAATTAATTTAATGAAACACTAAAGTTCTTAGGAATTTCCAGGCTCCAGAAACCTAAACAGGCAACAGACTGTAAGATCTGATAGCAGCTTGCCTTCTCTGAGAGCCATGCCTTTGATACCAAACCATCCGGATTTATGATAAAAAAACTACTCATTTTAAAATGATTTTATTTTAGAAATTTTTGTTAAGTAATGTTCCAACTATCAGCTTACTGATGAAAAAATTATTTATTTTATTAAATTCTTCCACATTTTTGATTATTTAAGAAATCATTGAAACACATAGGCATTAGAAATATGGAAATGAAAGGGTCAAAGGCTTGCAAATTTTTTTTTATCTCCTTCCGCTGCATCCCAGAGAATAATTTTAGACGGAGTCATAGTGGGATACATTTTCATCTTTTCACTTCTGCAAGGAGTGGTTCTTGCCTGCCAGCATATTTTCTGACTTGCTACCTGACATGTATGAGATGCATAGCAGCCTTCTGAAGCCTTTCTGCTCAAATGTCTCAACTCTTTGCTCTATGTTGACTGTCCAACTTCCACATCTATACAGAAGGTTCTGATAAAGTCATTAACAGGTTGTGCTGGATGTTGTGTAGCTCAACATAATTTTATTCTTTGACTGATTATACTTTTGCTACTACTACATTTAGATATGAAACCTTTTGTACTTTAACCCTTTAGCATTTAAACCGGCCATATCTGGCCAGAATTCTGTCACCCCTTTCTGTTCAAACTGGTTGTAACTGGCTGCTCATACTAATGTTAAGGTATTGTTCTCAAAATAAATAATATCAAAATCTCATAGATTCGATATTATGTGAGATAATTATGTGAGGTAAAACCTTTACTGTGAAAATATAATAGTAAATATAGAGTAATGTAAATGTTAAAGGGTTAATAATGGGAAATGACAATTTCCACCTTCTCTTTTATAATTTCACACCTGTCTTTTGTATCACATTATCTAGTTGTAGCATTTCTAGACTTAACAGAAATAAATCTTTTTTTTTTTATCTGGCTTGTTTCAAAATGGATAAAGCAAAAGACCGTACAGAATTATTCTTTAACTCTTTAGCATTTAAACTGGCCATAATTCTCTCACCTCTTTCTGTTCAAACTGGCTGTAACCAGCTGCTCATATTGATGTTAAGGCATTATTCTCAAAATACATAATATCAAAATCTCATATTATGTGAGATAAAGCCTTTACTGTGAAAATATAACAATAAATATAGAGTAATGGAAATGGTAAAGGGTTAATATAAAAATGATGATTCTTAATGACGACATAGCAGTTTCTGGAGTGTGAAGATTATTATATTTGGCATCAATTTATTAAATTACCATTTACTTTAAATACTGTTAACTCTTTTTTTAACTGACTGAAACTATACCCTGGTTTTATGTTACAAAGTTGTTTATTTCAAAGTATTTATCTAAAAACCTCCCATCCTAATTTTATATAAGAAACTCTGCCATGTTCCAAATACTGGATAAATAATGAGCAAGTTATATTGCTAAGTCTCTCTTAATTCAATTATTTTCAAAATGAATTTAATATCTCAGGAAAAATCACTGGATAGATTTTACAGGCAAAACCAGCAAATAGGAGACCCAGGGGTAGATCCAGAGCAAGATGGTTGGATAACATCCATGAGCTTGGTTGGTCTTGCTTAGAGACCCAGCTGGATCAATTGGAGATGGTTGCTTCTGACAGGACCCACTGGAAGGAGTGTTTGAGGACTCTACTCCCACGACCCTCCCAGGAATAAGTGGAAGAAGAAAAAGAAGAGTTAGAAGAAGAAGAAGAAGAAGAAGAATTGAAAGCATAGGCAGTGTCTTTCAGTAGAAATATACTAATGTAAGTTGGTGTATCACAATCTAAAACATGACAATAAGATGGAAGTTATGAGTGAAAATCATTAACAGAAAAATGCAATAAGAAAAAATTAGGAAAAAACATTAGGTTACTGAGGATGTTTTCAATGAATACCTTTCTCTATATTAACTGTAGACGTTGTCTTTGACTAGATTGAATATAAGAAAAAAAGAAAAAAAATTAAGAACAGGGAGCAAACATCAGTTTTTTACAAACTTTGTTATTTCTTTTGTTAAAACTAAAGGAAATACGGAAGTTGTGGTCGGTTACATGCAGGTGTTTTGCCTTGAACAATAAACTGTAACTCACCTGAGATATAGTTTATCACTCAAGTTTACAGCTGAACAATATCAGTAGAGTTTATGTACATTTGGAATGTACAGTATGTACATTTTGTTCTGATTTTATTTATATAAAAGGTTGCAGAATGCATCTGCCACAACACAAAAGGAATCAAATTTAATCACATATAAGAAGGTAAGACATGACATTTAGTAAAAAATGTCTAGAATGGTAACTAAATAGCAAGACTTCGTTAATTGTGAGAGTAGTAAAAGAATATGGGAATTATTTATGGGAGAGCTATGAAATAGCCTCAGTATCAATATCTAAGAATTCTTACGAAGCTCAGATATGTGTATCTAGTTCACTGTCTTAGTGTTCTGAGATCAAAATATGGCACAGTCAGCTTGGTTTCTTTATTTCTCAAAGTTTAAAGCAGTACGTAGCAATAAAAACAGCATAGTTGATAAAGTAGCAGAAAAAAACAGGCAAAAGGTGAGTTAGTATTTGACATTCTGTCAATGCACATCATGTGTGCTCATGACAGAAAACACTTTTCAAGGGACCTGGTGGAACTAGGTGTACAGAGTGTAGTACAGAGTGTAGTTTAGCACAGTAAAGATGCATGCATGTATGTGTGATGAAGGACTATAAAGTCAATCATAAACCAAGGTGTTGCCCTATTGAATATAATACTGCAATATATATTGGGAGACAGATCCTTCAAACTTTGCAATTTACCATGATATGACCTGTAGGAGACCCACAGTAGTCGTTTCATATATTTCACCCTAGCCTACCCCCACACATACCACAACTATCTTAATTTACTTAGATCTTCAGGTCAGAACTAAATTAGTTCAGAAATATCCTCTAGTAAGCAGCTTATGAAATCCATCAAGTTTATAGAAGACCCTTTCCTCTGCTGGTGACCACACACACAGTTCCGTCTCTATGATAACCATCTGATGTCTGCAAGGAAGGGAATGGCTTGTATAACAGCATGTTGCCAGCACCTACAAAATCTGGCAAATAACCAAAACAATTCAAGTGGTTTGTTTTTATTGTAGTCTTCTACTTTCACAGCTTTATCTAAAACAATTTTTTGAAGTCAAATCAAAGCCGTACTTTGTGGCATCACTTTGCAATAATACTGCACCAAAGTTACACAATAGCTGTGGAGTTATCTCAACATATTTTTATGATAAACCAAGAATTTTCAAGTCACTAACCATAGTTACATAAATATTTTGATCAACCATGTTTTCTTTTCCAACTAACTTCCAGAATAAAAACAGAATTGTTTTTAATTTACCAGCCTGAAGGAAGGTAAAAGAGAAATAAATAACAAGTAGTGATCATATTTCTAACTATAGGTACACTTTCTGCCAAACTGCTGCCATTTTTAGAGGGGAAAAAAACTATTTCTTTGCAGAGCTCAAAACTTGTACAATCAAAATTTTCATATTTATTTCCCATATGGGAACTAATGTATTTACAAACATTAACTACATCAATTCTATATGACGCCATAGTAATAATAATTTCTAACATAGACACATGACTTCAAATTTGGGGAAAGGGTATAACCGTTAAATATATCAACCCAGTATTTGATTGGTATATTTTTCCTACCCTTAGAAGAATGAAAGATAAAGCTGACCCCAGCAGGATCTAACTCAGAATATAATGAACCAGAAAAGAAATATAGCTGGGCATTTTATTTGGACTTCTAATGATTCTGTTAATCCATTGCCCTTGTCTTAATAACCATTATTTCTTATCTGGGCACAAGGCCTGCAATTTGTGGAGAGGGGACAGTTGGCTTTATCGACCCCAGTACTTGATACTTTATTGACACCAGAAAGATAAAAGGTGAATATGACCTCAGTGTGATTTGAAATCAGGATGTAGAAAGTCGTAACTACCACAAAACATTTTGTCTCATGTTCTACAACAATTTGGAGGGGGTAAGTCAATTAAATTAACCCCAGTGCATTACTGGTACTTTATTTTATTGACCCCGTAAGGATGAAAGGCAAAGTTAACCTCAACGGGATTTGAAATCAGAACATAAAGGGAAGTAACTATGCTGTGAAGCGTGGTGTCCGACCCTCTACCGATAATCTACCGCCCTAGCATGGTGTCCGACCCTCTACTGCCCTAATCCCCATTATAATAATAATAAAAATAATAAACATAGATGAAAGAAATGATAAAATTAATAAAAGATAAAATAAGGAAGTTTAGGTTGTACCGTTTAATGTTATTTTTAATATTTGGACAATACCTCTTACTTTAGTCCATACTATTATTTTTAGAGCATTAACATAAGGGTTCAAGACTTGGATGCCCTGAGGAACTGTTATTCATTGATAACTTGATTCTCATTGCAGAATCTGTCTTAACCCTTTAGTATTTACATTATATATACTATTGTATTTTCATAGTAAGCCCTTTATCTTACAGAATTATCTCACATAATAACAAATCTATGAGATTTTGATATTTATTTTGAGAACAATACCATAACATAAGTATGAGCAGCTGGCTACAACCAATTTGAACAGAAAGAGGTAACAGAATTCTGGCTAGATATGGCTGTTTTAAATGCTAAAATATTAAGAAGGTCTTTCAAACTTGGAAAACCTTAATATTTAAAACAGTCACATCCAGCCAGAATTCTGTTACCTCTTTCTGTTCAAATTGGTTGTAGCCAGCTGCTCATACTTATGTAAAAATCCTAAATACAAAGATCTAGAAATCTAACACAGAGTAAATTGCTAGTTAATAAAAGAGCACAGGTTTTCAGTGCTGTTTAGGAAGTGTTTTTCTGCAATATAGTAGATAGAAACTAGATATTGCATACTCAGTACAAACAATAAGCATGTAAATAATTCCTTTGGATTTTTGGCATGATGACAGAGATTGAGGACTTCAAATATGATGTAGAGGAATTGTTAACTGTGAGAACATTCATGAAATGAGGGTGTAGTACTTTGTTGGCTCGTTAGAAATATAATTTCTGATGACACAATTAGTGTTGAAAGTAATTATAGTGAAAATATAGTAGCTAGAATTAGAAAGATGCAGGGAGTCTAACAATAGATCTACTAGTTCTGTTGGACTATATCATGTTTAAGACTAGTAATGCTGTGTTGACAGTGGATGTAAGAATAACAGTGGAGGTAAAAATGTGAAGAATGATACATGGAATTGTGGAATGTCAAACCTGCACACTTGCATCTAATACAGAATACAAGGAACTAAATAAAAGGCTTTAGCTAGTCTATGAAAGGAGATAATAGTACCGTATAGATATAATTGTTTCTACTTTTGGCACAAGGCCAGCAATAACTCCCAGTGCATTACTGGTACTTTATTTTATCGACCCTGTAAGGATGAAAGGCAAAGTTAACTTCGGCAGGATTTGAACTCAGAATGTAAAGAGACGTAACTATGCCGCGAAGCAAGGTGTCCGATACTCTACCAATTCTGCCAATCCACCGCTGCCAAATAATGTGAATAAATGATAAGTGTTGGTGAAAACGTGTTGCTTGCTTATGGTGGAAAATGAATATGACAAGGAAAGGTTAATGAAAGCAAGATGAACAGATATATGATGTACTGCAGACATATCCAACCCAGAGACAATGGAAGTCAAAAGGAGCAGGCGGCTGTGAAAAGGATTTCTGTTTGTGTGTTTGTAAACTTTACTGGATATTGTACTGTACCCCTGCACAAGATATTGTTGGGGTACACTACTGGATATTGTACTGTACCCCTGCACAAGATATTGTTGGGGTACACTACTGGATATTGTACTGTACCCCTGCACAAGATATTGTTGGGTCTACACGGCAACATGTTACTACTTCATGGTTGAACATTTGACATTACACAGAAAATTGGTTTCAACTGTGCATTTGTCTAAATTTCCTAAAGTTGCTATGGAATGTAAAACAAAAGAGAAAAACACTTTTCTCTTACAAGAATAACAGATCTTTCAATTTGAGGATCGCTGCTTTATGGAAATTCTTTACTTGCCACAACAAATTTCACAATATTATTTATGCTTGACATTTATCTGACCAAAGAGAGCTCCACCCACATCAAGGTATTTAGATTAAAAACAAGAAAGGTCAGAAAGGTGTTGCCAAAGTAAGCAGAAGAAAGACATTTCTGAGATCAAACAACAGTCTTAACAGAGCATTCAGATAAAATCTTAATTAAAAGAACATCATTTATTACGTCTGTTGTTGATGTCATTACAAATATTTTGAAATTCACATAGTTTGAGATAGAGTCGATTAGATGAATTACAAGGCTTGACTGATAACTTTCTCTATCCACTCTTTGCATAATGATAATGTAGTGTGCTCTGATCATACACTATTAGCATTCCCCTAAGACAAACCACTCAGACAAGATATTATTAGCTTCCATCACTGTCAAACACTTGGCATTCTCAGTATGTATTGTGTCTGATACTATGGACATGTGGTTAGAATGTCTGAGGAAAGAATCACTGGACAGATTTTATGGGCAAAACCAACTGGCAGGAAACCCAGGGGTAGACCCTGAGCAAGATGGTTGGATAACATCCATGAGCTCGACTGGTCTTGCTTGGGGATCCAGCTGGTTGTTTCTGACAGAACCCCTGGAAGGAGTGTTTGAGGACTCTTCCCCCATGACCCTCTCATGAATAAGTGAGCAAAGAAGAAAAAGAGAAGAAGAAACATTTTGTAACAGGATCTTTTGTACAACAACTTGAAAGAAAAAGTCTGCAGATCTTTTAGACAATTACTTTATACCATTTGTACATATAGGTGGTATGGCCCTCTTGTTAAAACAAATATCAAAGACGCAAACAAGTGGCTCATAGTAAAAACAGAGAGCGCTTGTTATGTATATTAATTGTTTCACAGCCTGAGCTTTGATATCCAGCAAAGAAATAGAAAACTCATGTTTACATTAATGTAAACAATAATAATTTCAAACTTTGGCAAAAAGCCAGAAATTTGCAAGGGTTGATTAAATTAACTCCCAGGATTGGTACTCATTTTATTCATCCTGACAGGAATAGAACTCCACAAGACTAGTGAGTGAAACATTCAATATGACATGCTGCTTCTGTACTTTCATTAAGAAAGTCAGTTAAAAAGAAGCTAAAAAGCAGAAATATCAACAATATTGCTATGTAGTTGTATATTACTGTAAAGTATTTAATCTGCCAACATTTTGGTCAGTTCACCACCCATCATTATCATTTAACATCTATTTTCCCTTCTAGCAATGGTTGGACAGGTTGTTCGAGACCAAGCTAATACTTAATAGGAGCTACTGACCTCTCAGACGGGGCTGTGAGCAACATCTTATATACATTCTTGTAGTTGACAAAGTGTAGTGGGTGTATTTTATCATGGCACCAACACTAGGGAGATTGTTGTGTACATGGAACAAGTGAAGAGTCTTAACCCATTGTTTGGTAAGTTTTATATGGCTGATTGGACTTCCTAATTTCAACCACTTTACAGAGTGTATAGGGTGTAATTTTTGTGGCACCAGCATACACACACACACATACCCACACACGAAATAATTCTATCTTGAGTTTGTGTTTGGTTTTGTCTTGTTCCATTTAGTTTAGATCTTAGTAAAAAATCTAAAATGATTACAAGAATGTAAAGTATTAAAATAACAGCGAAGGAAATTCAATAAAAATGTCCAATAATATATGGAGCAATTAAATATGTCAGTTTTTCTTTTGAAAATGTAATCAAGTCACTTGCACTTTTGCTAAATTCCTTTTTGAATTTAGAAAATATATAACTGAAACTTTGAATATCTTCACATAAATCTATCAGATATTGGTTGTTAGTGGTTCACTAATGAAAATAATAATTCTATATTTTAGAAGAGGAGAAAATGATAGGTTGTGATGTTAATGCCTTTGAGAAAGGCATTAACAAATAAAGGAGTTAAATGGCTTCAAATATGTATCAAAGTCTCATTTGTTTCATAGTGATTGATAGCTATATAAAAACTAATATTGATGTTGTTTAATTCCAGGTCAGCACTGATCAAACAAAATCGTTCCAGCTGTGACCACCCTATCTTAGACTGAATGGCTAAGTTTATTGATCTGTTTGTCAGGCACTCATTTAAACAATTCCAGAGAGATTAAAAACAAAATCAACTCTGGGGAGATTTAAACTCAGGAAATAGGACAAAGAGGTTGTGTAGGTGTCAAGACAAAAAAGTACCCAGACCACGCTGTAAAGTGGTCATGTAGGAGGCATGGTAAAAAGGCTCCCAGTCCACACTGTAAATGTTGTTGGTGTTAGGAAGGGCATCCAGCCGTAGAAAACCTACCAGATAGTCCTATACAGTCAACAATAAATGTAGGCTGTGTAAAACAAAGATCGAAGATGTTAGCTACGTTGTTGTCAACTGTGAAAGAATATCGTCTTGCTACTACCTCCCTATGAGACACGATGTGATAGCTAGAACCATTTGGAATGCACTTAGGAAAACAAAATAAAAAAAATGAGGTGGAATATGTTGAGATATATGGCACTAAGGAATACTGGTGGAACCTGAAAATAAACACTGCCACCAAATTAAAGCACAACTGGCCTGATATTGTTTGTGTGGGACCACACATTGAAAACGTGCTCTGTTGTAGATATCAGCTACCCACTTGATGTCAATGTTGTAAGAAAAATATAAGAGAAGGAGGACATCTACGGACCATTGATGAGGAGTTTGCAGATCGATTATCTAAGATACACCTTCAGCTTCATACCCATCATTATTGGAGTTACAGGTTATATACCAACCCGCTTGGACATAAGTATGACTGAACTTGGATTTGTGGACAAAGAGCGCAACTCCCTAATTCATAGACTACAAATGGCTGCGATAGCTGGCACCTTCAAAATCTGCAAAACATTAGAACCAAAGGAAAACAGGAAGACGATATTTTGGTCCGTGAAGACGTTCCCTGGCAATGAACGGAAAAAAAGCAAGGATAATACGTTGTTATTTGGAGCGAGAAGAACAATTTTTTGCAAAGACAAAAACACATTTATGGTATAAAAGGAGTCATTAGACTAATATTCTATTTAGAATAACCGAATGATTTCCAGCTCCGGAATTTAAGAATAATGTAAATAAAATTATTAAAGGAAAATGACAGAAGATATTAATAATAGCAAAAATAAATAATGATGAGAACATTAAAATATTGTAATAGGATCTAGGGCCATGCATAACTATGCATTTACGCATACATAAATATATATATAAGGGTGAAAACAGCGATTCTTTGCTTAAACTTTAATCTGTTCTCATAATTAATAAATATATATATTCATATATACACACACTCACACAGACACATATATAGACACACACAGACAGACACATATATAGACACACACATATATAGACACACACACACATATATATAGACACACACACACATATATAGACACACACACACATATATGTGTGTGTATATATATATATATACAGCACTATGTGTTGTCCACTAGTGAGTCACTTCACGGATGATGTCCAAAACAGTAAATCTAACATTAGCTCTTCCAAAAATAACACATGAAGTTCTTCTAATGAAAATGGTGCACTTACAGCTTGATAATCCCTGTGAGAATGGTGACATGAGATCTGTTGAATAAAGTATAATTAATTGTTTCTACTTTTGGCACAAGGCCAGCAAATTCTCCAGTGCATTAGTTAACATCAGACAAAGGCAAAGTTAACCTCAGCAGGATTTGAACTCCGACCGCAAAGGGCCGTAACTCTGTGCTGAAAAGCATAGCATCCGACCCCTCTACCGATACTGCCAATCCAAATGCTCCTTGGTTATCACAAGCAATCATACAATCTGTATTCAAAATAGACTCATAACATTTGCCGCATTACTGAAAAACTGGAATATTCTACTGTAATTGACCATCACTGAAGTTAGTTAATACAAGACTAAAAATCTCAATCTGCACTCTTCTTCTTTTCCTCTTCTATTCCCTTTCCTTCATCTTTGCCCTCTTATTCCCGAGAGCGTCATGAGGGTAGAGTCCTCAAACTCTCCTTCCAGTGGGTCCTGTCAGAAGCAGCCGTCTCTAACTAATCAGGCTGGATCACCAAGCGAGACCAACCAAGCTCATGGATGTTATCCAACCATTTTGCTTGGGGGTCTACCTCTGGGTCTCCTGCCAGTTGGTTTTGCGCATAAATCTGCACTTTCTTTTAAAATATCGTAATTATTTTATAGTCCATTGCTAGTCAATCCTTTCCTATTATGTCATAGTATTTACTGGTTCAACTTGGATTGTTTTATTAGTAACAAACAATACTAAAGTAATGTAAGTTGCAAGTCTGTTTACTAATATTAAGAAAATTTGGTTTCACAACAGGTTGAATGAAATTTAAATACGAGGGGGTTGCTGAAAAGTTCCTGGCCATAAGAGTATTGTGAAAGGGTAGAGCTGTTACCTTTACAGCAGAGGTAGGACATCTATTTAGGAGAAGATATGCAAAACATCATGATGGTATACAATACATCTTTCTATTTTTTGCAGATTTAATGCATGATGGCAGCTCCTGCAGTGGAGTTTTGTTTCCACAAACTAATGAATACTTGATACACACTCAACAGTTTTCCCTGATATACATTACTTTTAATAAGGAACTAAGTAGAAGGAAACAAAGTAAATTTCCACCATCTAGAATCAAGTTGTAAACAGTTACTCTTCAGTGTTTAAATAATGCAAAGATTATGTATTATCACACCCTCATAATGATGGCAGGACAAACAAATTTACAGCATATCTCCCATCTCCAAGAAACAAAGTAATTTCATTATAAAGGCAATAGATTGGCAGAAATATTAGTGCCAGAAAAATGCCTTGTGGTATTTATTATAGCCCTTTACATCCCACAGAAGTCAACTTTGCCTTTCAACCTGCAGTGGGGATAAAATACAATACCAATTAAATTCTGGAAGGAATTTAATTGGTCAAAACATCCTCCTAAATAAAGTATTGTGCCAATGTTAGAAATGAATATGGAAGCAAAAGACCTTAATATACATAACAAAAGCAGAAATGTTTTTACAAGAGAAACAGAGATAACAAAGAATGATAATAACTAACTGTAATAAGAGATCTTATACAAAGAACTAGCTTTGCAGAGTTGATAACCACAGAGTCATGTGCAAGAGTAACTCTTTAGCTGTTAAGTAAACATGGTATAGAAGATATAGAGTACACGTTACTAAAATTGCAATAAATTCTATCAAAACAGATATAAAATTCCCGTGTTCTATCTTCTTAATCTGCTTTGTAAAACATTTGACTTGAGATGAAGTTAAGACGGTTATATTGTATCAGAGTAAAACTGACTGCTTAAAACAAACATATAATAACATGGATGAAGCATGCTGAAATGATTAAGAAGTTTGCTTTGTAATCAGGAAGTCCCAGACTTACTTCGACTGTGTAGCATCTTAGACAAATGCCTTTTACCACAGTTTTGAGTTGACCTAAACCTTGTGAGTAAAACTGAGTAGGCAGAAACTGTGCAGAAGCCTGTTAGATGGATTGCACCATTAATTCAAAGGTACAGCCTTATCACACATCATGTCATGCTGATTCAGCCTGAGAATTACATTATGGTCAGACATAACTGTGAGATACTCAGCCACATATATGTTAATTCAATAAGTAGGGAGTTTAATTAATTAAATATGTGCCAAAAGAAAACAGAAATACATTTTTTACATAATTAGATACATTTTGTTTCTTTAATAGTATAGTATGGTATGGTATAGTATGGTATAGTATGGTATAGTATGGTATAGTATGGTATAGTATGGGTAAAATGTAAAGATCCCTTTGGTCAGGAATAACGACGAGATTTGTACCTAGAAAGTTCCCCTCCAAGGCACATGTCTGGGCAAGGTTGTTTGTGAAAGACCAGCAGTCATCCATGCATACTAGCCTCCCTACTAAAGTGTCTTGCTCAAGGACACAACACATCACTCAGTCCAAGAATCGAACTCACAACCTTCTGATTGCAAGCCCAACACTAACGAAGACATACACATCCATTTTAGTGTCATAATAAATACATCACTAGAATTAGTAATAATAGTGTTGGAAGTTGTCTCCAGCTAAGACAAAACCAAACACTGGTGTTATCAGAAATTAATTGTTTCTACTTTTGGCATAAGGCCAGCAATTACCCAGTACATTACTGGTACTTTATTTTATCGACCCTGTAAGGATGAAAGGCAAAGTTAACCTCGATGGTTATCAGAAATTAATGTCAAGTTGTTAGGGAAGAGCTTGATTTGGTGTAGGACAGAACAAAGGAAAGACACAAAATAACAACAACAGTAGTCACTAAGGAGGTCACAGGAAAGAGCTTTGACAATCAACAATTAAACAATCATTTGGTTATTAAACTAACTGACTGGGAAATTCTAAATGGTGCATGTGACCCTCCCAAAGTATAACAATATCTACTTCAGCACCCGTTTTCAGAAAAAAAATCCTGCAAAATAAATTAAAAAAACGAAACTTAAGTACCTGTTTATGTCACTGTTGTAATTATATATATATATATTTATATATATATATATATATATATAGTGAAAACTGGAACGGGAACAAAAACAGAGAGGCAGTACAAACAAAGGTTTATTAGTTTCACGCTCAAGAGTGGGGTGGGGGGTGGGAAGGACGTTTCGGGCATAAGCCCTTCTTCAGGAGAAATGTGGGTGGGAATCGGCTTGTGTATTATATTTGTTATTTTACATTGAGCTACTCTAATACTTGTAATTGGATAATATTTAATATTACCCACATTTTATATATATATATCCATTACAAGCATTTTATATATACATGTTCATTACAAGCTGAGGATCAGCATGGTGAACTAACTGTTGTGTAACCACTTCATTTCATTTCATTTTACGTCCGCTTATCCCTGCTTGCAAGGGTGGGATGGGAACTGATTCTGGCTTGATTTCTACAGTTGGATGCCCTTCCTAACACCAACCTCATATACAGTGAGTGCTGGGTGCGTTTTTTTCCGTGGCACCTCCACGACCACTTTGCATTTCTACAGCTGAGTAAACTGGAGCAATGTGAAATAAAGTGTCTTGCTCAAGGAAACAACACATCACCCGGTCTGAGAATTGAACTCACAACCTTTCGATTGCAAGGCCAATGCTCTAACCACTAAGCCATGTGCCTCCACTTCTATATATATATTATATATATATATATTAATACAATTATATTCATACAATTATATTCATACAATTATATTCATACAATTATATATATATGTATATATAAAGTAAATCTCATTTAATTCTATTGTATCTTATTGATAGCTGTTTCTGTTCTGTGGTGCTAGCAATTACCTTAGACTAAATGTTTATGGCAATCATGTTGTCATCTTTATAGATAATGTAATAAAACTGGCATCTAAAATGCCACCATTTATTATCTCATGTGAAATTATCCAGTTTACCAGTTACTAAGTGTGATTCAACATCTAGTACTTAGCTCCCAGCTGTTGTGTTGAAAACAATTCATATGTGATTCTCAAACAAAATCAATCTGTTGTTATTATAGCATGTCAGTACACAGTTATATATTGAAATTAAGACAGACTGCCTGATACTTTACTTTTAAAATAGCTGTTACAGCAGCTATTTTAAACTTAAACCATTGTAGACTATGTGCACCAATTGCTGGTGAAATGGTCATTGGTTTATTTATATACTGCTGTTGTACTGTGTCTAGGGACAAAGACAATTTTCACTATTAACTCAACTATAAATATATATAAATACAACTCTCATCTGTAAGACGTGGGATCACAGACCTCGTGTGTCCTTGGTCCCCTCACTGCAGATTTCCTTCATAAAATCAAAATGACAGCAGCCCACCTGAGGGAGGAGCCCCATGATATACTGTGGCAGGTGTCACTGGCCATTCTCTGCCATTTTATCCCCCGGGGCACAGCTTAAATAACATTCAGACTGAGATGTAGAGCCTGTCACCCCTCCCCCATTCAGACTGAGATGTAGATCCTGTCACCCGTCCCACACTCAGACTAAGGTGTAGAGCCTGTCACCTCTCCCCCGCTCAGACTGAGGTGTAGAGCCTGTCACCTCTCCCCCGCTCAGACTAAGGTGTAGAGCCTGTCACCTCTCCCCCGCTCAGACTGAGGTGTAGAGCCTGTCACCTCTTCCTTTCTTCCGTCACTTTATTCCCACCCTTTTTGTTTCTTACTCTTTTTCTTCTTTTCTTTGTTTCCTTATAGTCATGTATATTGACACGACAATATTGTTACTACTGAATATTTTGTATTGGAATAGAGGTAAGAAACTCTCAGAGCCAGACAACAGAAGGTCTTCAGAGAAGAACCCCCCACTCAAGCGAGTGTTTCAGCCCTTAACTTACACTCTAAGGGAGCTGGGCCACATCCAGATCATAACTCCTGGGTACTCTTCTGCTGACATTTATTCATTTGGATATTGAAGATTTGCTGTGTATTTAAACCATATGGAAATTTTGTTGACAGGATCTAGCTGGAACTACTTTCCGTTGCCTCTGCTCATAGCTCATTGTTTCGTTAGCTTGTAATGTCCAATTGGAATAGTCTCTTGTGCATTGGCCATCTTGCTTGACATTGAAGAGCAGCCTGGCTAGCATAGCCTGCCAACAACATTGAATATAAAACACATAAATTGTAATCATATACTTCCATATTATAGATCTGCTTGAGCTGACTGAAGCTGCTGAACATCAGCAACAACAACATTTTACTTGTATTAACTATTTCATGACCATATTTCTAATGAAATACACTATTTCAATTAGTTAACGAAGAATTTGGAGGGATTTACTAAAATTATCAATTATTTCATTAGTAAGATTGTAACTTAATGTAAGGTTCTTATATAAGATTATGTGGGAAGATTTAAATTTAAAGTGAAACTTTTAAAATGGGTGGTTTTATTTCATAGAATCAGAACTGGTTTTGGCCGGTTTGGTAACAAGGGTTAATAAGGATCCATCAAATATACTGACTCCCTTTTGGATTGATAGAATTGGTTGAGAATGTATAATAATGTGAATATCATGACCAAGATACAAGAGAATTATAATTTAGTATTACTAACCAATGAAACAATTATACAGATGATAAAGATGATAGCTATACTTATACATATTAATATTTGAGCTGAGAGTGAAATTTAATATTTTGTTTATGCCCGGTGTAATCTCACGATACCCATATCTGCCCCATTTGACGGTGGTCATGATATTGTCAACCTAACCCCAACTTAAAATGTCACTGGTTACCCATAAATCATCATCGTTTTTTATGTCCGTTTTTCTATGCTTGCACGAGTTAGTGGGGTCCTTCTCAGCACAGCATCTCTCCAATCGCCATGTTCTTTCATCATCTCATCTGTGAGTCTCAGCAATCTGAGGTCAGCTCTCACCACCTCTGCCCAGATCTTTCTTGGTCTACCTCTACTGCAGCCTTCTTCCACTGGCATTTCCTGGCACTATATCACTCAGTGATCATCATCCATGTGCATTACATGGATTCCTCGTGGCAACACAGTCTTCTCTCCTGCACACCACCTTGGATTCCTTTTAAACCCAGCTTCTCCCTCAGTTCATCCAAGCTCTGCCTTTCTCTCACATCCAACAAAGCATGGTTGTTTCATTTCTCTCCAGTCTAGACATGTCTTCTGCAGTCACTGCCCATGTGTCACTACCATGCAGCATCACACTTCATACACAGGCATCATACAGTCATCCTTAAGCTATAAAAATAAGTAAGTGCACCAAATGACAGGAGAATGTCTTTAAGATTGCTTACTGAGCATTAAGGCATGAAGGAAATGTGAGATAAATCTCCTGGATAGTTCACTAATCTTATGTAAATAATATTTCAAGAAAATCTATTTCTGATGGCCAGTTTAACCAAGACACAGAGAATTAAGTGCAATGCATAAATACAACAACCAATTGTAAGTTTGAACTAAAGACTTATTAAATATCCACCTCTGACAATGGCTTAACTAGCTTCACTGAGCATCTAAGCTGATGGAGTTCTCAGAGATACAAGTGTTATGAAAACTGGAGTTCAGCACTGGAGTTTGTAATACATAAACAATGAGCTTTTATTAAATATAACACGTTCTGTGGTCATATATAAGTACCTACAACAATAATAGGCTTTAGATATAGAATTAATCAGTACAAAATTGAAATGTTACACAATGTGTCATCCAGAGTCATGGGTGCAAATATCTTTTCATGTAAAGTAACATATGGTTAGATCAATAATGTACTGAAGATTCAAGAGTGTGTCTCAGGCCACTTAACTGTGTCCACAGAGAAACTTCCAATGGTCAAATCAGAGAGGGAATCAGTTCACTCTGTAGACACTGTAGTTTGTGTGTATTTGTGTTTCATTAGCTATTGATACCAAGTATAAAACTTTACATTGGCCTATCACCGCTCTCAGGAAGAAAGAGGGTGGCATATGCCCCATCGCTGTGGGCAATGTCTTCCGGAGGCTGGTTGCTAAGGTGGTCTGCAGGTCCATAACACCTGAACTGGGTGAGGAGTTCAGTCCGGTGCAACTGGGTGTCGGCGTGTCCGGTGGCTGTGAGGGGGTTGCACATGCAACCAGGCAGTTCTTCAATAGCTGCCCACTGGAACCAGCATCCAGGGACTCCAGGAACCTCATTGTCAAGCTTGACATGAGGAATACATTTAATTTCATATGCTGGGACCATCTGCTCGATGCCTGCTTCAGCCGAGGCCCCTCTGCCTACCCGCTGGCCTTCTTGTCATATGGAGCCCTGAGCATGCTCCCTGCTGCTGATACGGTCATATTTTCGGCCACTGGGGTCCAACAGGGCGACCCTTTGGGCCCCCTCCTGTTTGCCCTTGGTATAGACCACATTGCCCGGAGTATCGCGGCCCCTCCTGTTTGGTATCTGGATGATGCTACGCTGGATGGGCCCGTGGAGACCGTTTGCCATGACCTTCAATCGGTGGTTCCTGCTCTGGCAGGAATCGGCCTCCAGGTCAACTTGTCCAAGTCAGCCATGATATCTTGTTTTAAAGGTGCATCATCTTCAGTTGATAGTAATCATGGTCCTTTGTAATCTCCATCGTGAGCTCTCACTATTTCAGCCCATGACTTCCTATGTCTACATCCACCATGAATCCCATCCACTGAAATTTCTCTGCACTTTATACAGCTGTTATTTTCTATATACATCACACGTCTATACCAACACAGTCTTCTTTCCTGTATACTACTCTGGTTGCCTTTTATGCCAAGATTTTTTTCTCAACTTCCTTATCACATTACAAACCCATCAGAACTTACTTCATTTCTTTCTAACCTTCACAGATTTTCTGCAGTTGAGGCACATATTTATCATAATCCCCATTTTACATACGCATTCCGTGCTTGCAAGAATTGAATGGTCTTTTCATAGCCTGCGACAAGATGAATTGGGTAATAACATCTTGCCCATACATTTCATATTTGGCATGGTTTCTATGGCTGAATGCTTTACTTAATGCCAATCCTTTTAAAGAGTGTACTGGGTGAATCTTATCATGGCTCTAGCACTAGAGGGGTTGTTAAATTCTCAGCTCAATTGAAGAATCTTTTCTATCTTATATTGTCTTCATTTGATTGACAACCAATTTACAGTGGTACCTCCAGTAAAAAGTTACTCAACTTTTAAAGAAGGCTCTCTGTAATCTATGTTGTCTTGGTCTCTTGGTTGAGTGCATTCCATTGTGTCACCAAAGGTTGTCTCAGCCACTGCAGGCTAAAGGAAGCTCTCATCATATTTTCTTTTAGCATCATAGTCTTTTATACTATGGGATATCTCCAGTCACCTTCATCCTGCATTATTTCATCAGGGCGGTGGATTGGCAGTATCGGTAGAGGATCGGACGCCATGCTTTCCAACATAGTTATGTCCCTTTACGATCTGAGTTCAAATCCCGCCGAGGTTGACTTTGCCTTTCATCCTTACGGGGTCGATAAAATAAAGTACCAGTAATGCACTGGGTAATTGCTGGCCTTGTGCCTAAAGTAGAAACAATTATTTCATCAGGTTTAGTTTCTTGAGGCTATTGTTCACAACTTTGTCCCATCTCTTCCTTGGTCTCCCTCTATTTCAAGCACTCGGCACTTTTTATACAACATTCGCACTCTTTACACATCATAACACATCACACCATCAAACAAACCCACTCATCTCTCTTGTATGCTCTATTCAATTCCTTATACACTCAGCTTTTCTCTCAGTTCACTTGTGCTCAGTTTATATATCTATTACTAGCATTAACAAATTAGTAATAGATATTAAATTGAAATGAAAAATAAATAAATATAAGATGATACAGGCTGTTGATTGGTTTTTTTTCAAAGTTTGTGAGAAATAGTCTTTAAATTAAGTTAATGATTGAAAGAAACTAAAGTATACATTGAAATGAAAATATATATCACATAAATGGTATGGGTAAATTACTCTATGAAGGAACATTTACGAATAGAAACATTTATGAATTATGAAACAGCTCATAGGAAAATTTACATTGTCAGTAAAAATCTCATAATTGAATGTTGGGGTAAATTTGACATCACATTATAACCATTAATTCAGATGAGACTAGTAAAGGCTGGCATGATTTTACAGATTTGGGAAAGGCTGTGAGTTAGGTGGAAATATATATCATCATCATTTTATGTCTGCTTTTCCCTGCTTGCAAGGGTACTCTTCAGCACAGCATCTCTTCATTTGTCATGGTTCTTCATCATCTCTGTGAGCTTCAGCAATCTGAGGTCAGCACTCACCACTTCCGCCCATGTTTTTCATGGTCTTCCTCTACTGCGTCTTCCTTCCACTGGGATTTCTTGGCACTTCTTCACCCAGTGGTCATCTTCCATGTGCATCACATGGCCATACTAACGCAGTCTTCTCTCCTGCACACCACTGTTTATTCCTCTTATACAGTTTCACTTTCAACACATCTATGCTTGGTCATTCACACACATTGACATTGCACATCCATTGGAGCATGCTTGCTTCATTTCTCTCCAGCCTTCGCATATCCTCTGCAGTTGCTGTCCATGTCTTACTACCATGCAATATTGTGCATCTCACACAGGCATCATACAACCAACCTTTTGTTCGCAGGGAGAAACCCATTATATATATATATATACATATCTGTTTTGTGCAAATGTATAATTCACATATTAACCCTTTAGCATTTACATTACTCTATAAATACTATTATATTTTTATGGTAAAGGATTTATCTCATAATTATCTCACATAATGTCGAATCTATGAGATTTTGAAAGTATTTATTTTGAGAACAATACCTTAACATCAGTTTAAGCGACCGGTTACAGCCAGTTTCAACAGAAAGAGGTAGAGAATTCTGGCCAGTTTGGGCCAGTTTGAACATTAAAGGGGTTATCTAGACATCTCAAACTAGATATGTATCACTTCTATAAATAGTGTTGTTGAAAACATCCTGTAAGCAATTTTACTAAAAGGTTCTTGTGCCAGTCTTGACTGATGGCTTTAACAGGATAAAATATTTCAGTAGCGTTGCTAATAAACAAACGCTTACTCACATCTGTGTGGGCATGTGTGTGTGTGTAGGTATGCGAGTGCACGTATGCGTGTGGAAATGTATGTGTACATTTCCACCAGTGACGACAACTTCATTCTGTTTTAAATGGTTATTAACCGAACACTTATAAATCTTACTGGTGCTGTCAGACCAAGCTACATGGGAACAGACCAGGCTACATGGAAACAGACCAGGCTACATGGTAACAGACCAGGCTACATGGGAACAGACTAGACTACATGGGAACAGACTAGGCTACATGGGAACAGACTAGACTACATGGGAACAGACCAGGCTACATGGGAACAGACCAGGCTACATGGGAACAGACCAGGCTACATGGGAACAGACCAGGCTACATGGGAACAGACCAGGCTACATGGGAACAGACCAGGCTGCATGGGAACAGACCAGGCTGCATGGGAACAGACCAGGCTGCATGGGAACAGACCAATCTACATGGGAACAGACGAATCTACATGGAAACAGACCAGACTACATGGTAACAGGTTTGGTGTGTGGTTAAGAATTCCACTTCACAACCACACGTTTTGTGGTTTGGTACCACTGTAACATCTTGGCCAATTGTCTTTTATTAACGTTGACTTGACCAATGCCTTGAGAAGGAATTTGGTAGATGAGCAGTGTGTGTGTGTGTGTGCGTGCGAGCAAGCGAGCGAGCGATAAGGAGAGTAATTGTGTAAGCTTTACCAATAGCAAAATACAAGCCAGACATCAGCTACAATGTGAAACTGAGTATAAAATATAGCAGAACTTAAACAGTGAATAATGTTTCTGAATCTGGCATTAAAGGTTTCACTAGAACTCCCACAATCCTTTGTAATCCCTGCAAAAGAACCATATACACTACACTTATTTCTACTATCATTGGAGGGACATGGCTTAGTGGTTAGAGCATTGGCCTTGCAATCGAAAGGTTGTGAGTTTAATTCTCAGACCGGGTGATGTGTTGTTTCCTTGAGCAAGACACTTTATTTCATATTGCTCCAGTTTATTCAGCTGTAGAAATGAGATCATTCCACTACAAAGTGGTCGTGGAGGTGCCACGGCAAAAAAGCACCCAGCACTCACTGTAAATGAGGTTGGTGTTAGGAAGGGCATCCAACTGTAGAAATCAAGCCAGAATCAGTTCCCGTCCCACCCTTGCAAGCAGGAAAAAGCGGACGTAAAATGATGATGATGATGATGATTGTTATTCTGAAGAAGGTGTCGTGAAAGTTTTAATATATTGATAGATTATAGATGAAAGGTTAAAATTGTGACAAACCAAATAAAGAACTATTAAGGTAACATGAAAAGTTTTTAACAGGCCAAGTTGTATGATTAAAGAGATCAGTTTGCAACATGGTTTTGATGTTAGTCTCACTGCATGGTACCTTGGGCAAGTATCTTCTATAGTCTTGCATTGACCAATGCCTTGTGGTTGGAATTTGGAAGACAGAAACTGTGTTATAAGAGCAAAGGAGATACTCTAGAATGGCACAGAGACACTGAATTGATTGATCCGGTGATGAATATAATGTACAGAGTTATGGCATAATTGATTAAGAATAGAATGATGTAGAGCTTGAATGTGACAGGATGGGGTACAACCAATGTTCACTTCTTCATGCAACAACTGAGAAATGTGTAGTCAAGAATATGCCACTATACCTAGCATTTGTTAATTTAGAGAAAGCCTTTGACTGGATATCATGTTCCTTAGCCTAGGGGGCTTTAAGAAAACTAGAGCTAGATCAATGACTTGATAGAGTAGTGCCAGTAATGTAGAGAGATACTATCAGTAAATGGGAGTTGGCAATGAGTTCAGTGAAGAATTTAGTGTATCAATTGTTGGTCTTCTGCCTAGTTCAGTTTATCAATGATCCAGTGATACAGAGGAGTTTAAGACTGTTTGTCAATGTCAATTTCTGTATGATGACTTAGTTCTTATAGCTGAATCTATGGAAAATCTAAAGAAGAAAAACCCAAAGTAAACTTACCAAAACTAAAGTTTCAGTATGTAGGAAAGAAGAAAAGGGAAATGATTGTGCTCAATATGCAGAAAAGAAGTAGGTAGGAATTTGTATATGGGAAACTCAGTGTAATGGGACCACAAACAAATTAACAGCGAAAGTAGGCTTTGATGTGACAGATAAATAAGGATAAATTAGTGATAAGAGCACCAGTGAGCTAAACCTTTTTCAATTCTTGGAAGGTTCCATAGAAGTAGTTGATAGTTTCTGTTATCTAAGAGACTTAATTAGCAACAGAAGGGATTGCTCTGAAAGCATAATAGCTAGTATAAGAATAGAGTAGAAAAAGTTCAGGGAGTTACTATCCTCTTTGAGTAAAGAGCAGATTGTATGATATCTGCATGTAAAGAGTAATGATGCATGATAGTGAGGTATAGGCTGTAATTGAAGAGGATATGTGAAGGCTGGAGAGAAATTAAACCAGCCAGAGACAAAAGGATTTTTTGGCCATTAAATAATTGTTTCTATTTTAGGCACAAGGCCAGCAATTACCCAGTGCATTACTGGTACTTTATTTTATCGACCCCATAAGGATGTAAGGCAAAGTGAACCTCGGCGGGATTTAAACTCAGATCGTAAAGGGACGTAACTATGCTGGAAAGCAAGGCGTCCGACCCTCTACCGATACTGCCAATCCACCGCCTTTTGGCCATTAAATAATGTTTGGGTATATTAGAAAGATTTGGTTACCATCAAATTGGCTACATTACAAAATGTTGATTAGCATTTGTTATATGTGTTGTATCCTGAATTGTTTAAAAGCTGGGATGGTGTAGTGTTCTGTGTTTCCTTGATATGTAAAGTGACTGCAAGTTGATTGTGACTAGATTGTCATTGCATTGTTGCAGGATGTTTACAAATTGTTGGTTCATGAAAGTAATCCATATCTGAGTGTCTATGATGCATGCGGATGGTACTTATGTACAAAACAAAATTTAAAGACCAAAACATGTAGTGTGTGTGTGAGGGGGGGGGGGTTATGAGTAATAACCAACAGGTTATTTATATTGATATACAGGATGTGTCATCCTATTTTATTTACAATTTTAACAAATGTTCAATATGTAAATAACTTTATAAAAATAAATAATAAAGCTATATATTCCAACATGTACAGGTTACCACATGGTTATATGATCATTTGTTTAAAAAATATAGCCTTTTCATACACCCTGTATATATAGTAAAGACTCCTTTCACTTACCAATGCCCATTGGATTTGCACCTGTCTCCCCCTTCCATGCCACCAATGTCCAAGGGAAAGGCAATGGCTGATACAGCTTGACACCAATGATGTTGCAATTCATTTCTGCAGCTGAGTAAACTGGAGCAATGTGAAATAAAGTGTCTTGTTCAAGAACACAACACATCACCCGGTCCAGGAATTGAACTCACAACTTCACGATTGCAAGCCCAACATTCTAACCACTAAGACGTATACTTTCACAGTATATATACTAAAGGATATATACTAAAGTATATATACTAAAGGATATATAACTGAAACTAGGAGCAGACCTCTGTTAGAGGTTCTTGAATCAGAAAGCCAATGGCTTTAATGTTGAAATCTTCAATGAAGAACCAACAATTGTTAGATATTGTAACTATTCCAAATAACCTTTTGTCCTTTTAATATATATCTAAAACAATTAACTTAAAATATTCACTTGATCTTCGCAAAAGTTTCTTGACAAAAAACATTAATTTGCTTGCTTTTTTTAACAAATGAGTTACTATTTAAAACAATAATGTGGAAAAGAAAATAATTTACAATATATATATATATATCATCTTCGTTTAACGTCTATCTTCCACGCTGGCTTTAAATTCTATGATAATTTTCTTTTTTCAAGTTCACTATTGCTATGTTTATCAACTATAAATAATGCATCATCACGATATAAACCTCCGGCAATTTCCTATGTAATGCATTAAGAATGAATATTCCAACCAAATCTGTACCTGAGCTGAGTCAGAAGAGCTGATTGTAATATCGAAATTGTTCAGTCTATCAGCTCTAGTCCAGAGATCATTGTTAAATTCAATAAGAGTTTTTGTGCATTTAATATAATTGTTTCTACTTTTGGCACAAGGCCAGCAATTACCCAGTGTATTACTGGTACTTTATTTCATGCATTTAATATAATGTTTATTTCTTCGCTAGATAAATCAGTATGTTTTGATGCATATATTAGTGCTTTATTAAGTAAATTAGGAGTTATTGAAGAATAGTAATTAACTATATCCATATATATATATGTACAGTAATCCCCTGTTTATGGCGGTGGGGGGTGGGGGGGTGGGGTACGTTCCAAAACAAACCACGATAAATGAAAATTCGCGATATAGAGAAACCATAAAGACAACCATTGTTTTTATAGTTTAAGCCTTAAAATACCTCTCCTACATGATTTAAGTACCTATAAACTCATTAAAACACACTTTTGTATTTAAACACCAAAACTAGCCAGTAGCGATCGTATAGAAACTACCACCAACTATCATACCACTAGTTACCAATGAGGACCATTGCCACGGTAGCCACTTGGTAATACACTGCACATCTCCCGTTAATCTATGAAGGGTTTGTAGTAGATTAGAGAAAAACACAATCAGTAAAACAGTAATGGAAGGAAAAATAGAAACGTTTTTATAGTTAAACCCTTACACTTACGATATACACTTCAATCACAACGAAATTTATTTCATAAGTTTAAATTTTAAACACTTTTTATTCAGACATACCGCGATAAGAAAATAGATATGTTCTAATAAAAAATCTGCGATGTAGGGAGGATTACCACGATAGTAAATTAGATACATTCCAAAGAAATATCTGCAATGTAGCAGGACCACGAAAAGTGAATTGTGATATAGCAGGGGATTACTGTGTGTATATATATATATATGGAGGCACATGGCTTAGTGGTTAGAGCATTGGCCTTGCAATCGAAAGGTTGTGAGTTCAATTCTCAGACCGGGTGATGTGTTGTTTCCTTGAGCAAGACACTTTATTTCACATTGCTCCAGTTTACTCAGCTGTAGAAATGAGATGATAGGGACTGGGTTCCCTATCATTCCACCTCAAAGTGGACGTGTAGGCGCCACGGCAAAAAAGCACCCAGCACTCACTGTAAATGAGGTTGGTGTTAGGAAGGGCATCCAGCTGTAGAAATCAAGCCAGAATCAGTTCCCGTCCCACCCTTGCAAGCAGGGAAAAGCGGACGTAAAATGAAATGATGATGAAATGATGATATACCCATGCTAGCATGGAAAAATGTATGTTAAACGGTGATGATGATATATATATATATATATATATATATATATATATATATATAATGTAGGAGGTGAGTTTTATTGTAGTACAATAAAGCAATGCAGATATCGGATAAGTAGCACTCTACAGTTTGTAGGACTGGAGTATAAATAATATATAAGATCAAAAGATGGTTAAAAGAGTTCCATGTATTTTATACATAATATGTTGATTTAAAACTGCACTATTCACAAGTGTGTTTTAATGTCTCCCTATTTTATCTGACGAAAACGCAAATGTTATTGCATAATGATATTTGTTTTTGAAATGCGCATAATAAAATACATGGAACTCTTTTAACCATCTTTTGATCTTATATATTATATATATATATATATATATATATATATATATATATAGTAATAATAATAAATTTGTTAGTTTCCCATTAAGGGTGAAAGCAGCGATTCTTTGCTTAAACTTTAATCTGTTATTTTAATATATATATATATATATATATAAAGGAATAGAAAAAAAATAATTACCAATACTTTTTGTTTTTAATTTTTTTTTTTTTAAGTAGAAATGAGGAAGAAGAAAAAGTATGAAAATTATGTGTCATAGTTAACAAGAGTGCAAAACTATTTTCAGACTGAACAGCAACTGGATTACCTGAGAGCAGTTAGACTAAAATTAAATATTACTCCAGATACTAGTTTGTTAGTCATCCTATCTTCATATCATGTTACTGTTTTATAAATTCTTTTATAGCATTGGGATTTATTTCTTTAAATTTCAATGAACTATTGTTGCAGAATTCCTAACAGTAACAGAAATAGGAACAGAACAACAGAATTACAAAATATAATTTACTTAAATATATCTAACACACACACACAAAAAAAAAAAAAGAGTTGATAAATTACAATATTTTTTTACATATATGATACAAGCCAGTGAGGGAGTTACTATGCAGTCACTTGACCTGCTAGAAATTGCAGGCAAATCTACCTCAAATCACACCTCACAATGTTACATATAGTAAGGAGACAGGGTCATACATATCTGAAAAATATGAAATGGTTACAGCTGGAATATGTTTGATCATAAGAATGCTGATCAGAGTTGATTTGAGGTTATATAAATGATACATTTTTATATTTCTGAAATATATACCATACAGAATTCTCACCTTATGCAGAATAGTGTCAATGATTTTACAAAGATTAGGGTACTCAGAGCTTATGTGTGGTTGATATTCCAATATGGTTGCAAGGTATGGCCCATAACTAGGGATATTATGAGAAAGATAGAAGTTTTTGAAATGTACGGCTAACATTGAATATTGAAAGTTCCTTGGACTGAGAAAGGGAGTAACTCAAATATTGAACAAGATGGGACTGGATGTCCTGATACAAATACAAGACATTAGGAGATGACAATTGCAATATCTTAAACACATACTATACAGTTCTGCTGGAATGGATTTGAAGTGATTTGGCACTGCTGCAGTAAAAGTAGACTGGACCAGGACAAACAAATTGATTGGTTTGACTGTATGACAAAGGTCAGCAACAAATTTACTGAACTGGAATATACAATTAAGGATAGACAAGGATGGAGAGGAATTATTCATATATTTGTCAACCATCAGATATGATGAGGCCTGCTACTGGTGATTCTGATGTTGAAATATATACTCAAAGAAGATCCAATGAATTTATACACTGGAGTGTATACCCTATCAAATATAGTGAAACAATATTACTCAAGCAAAAGTTACCTTGACTTTCATCATATCACATACTATCAAATATTGTAATCCAATGATTAATTATTGTTGTATGGAGAAAAGGTTTAAACAACTTGTCTTTGCCTTGAGGGTATATTTCAGCTGAATAAACATAACATTTGAAACAGCAAACAAGATATTACAGTAAACCTAGCAATTAACAATATCTCAAATTAAATGGAAAAAAAAAAAAAAATTGAAATAACATTTATGAAAATTCCCCCAAGCAGAAACGTGATAAAGTTGAATAAACAGTATTTGATGTTTTATTTTTGCATTATTTTGATTTTCTGCTTTGAGTTATATTTTTTAAAACATTGTTATACATAAAAAAATATGTACAAAAGTTAATGTGTGGTAAATATAAGTGTGTGTCTATGAGTATACAGCTTCATATCTATAGAAGCTATCAGTTATTGAATGTGTGTGTATAAAAGGGTAAAAACCCCCTTTGGTCATGAATGACCATGGGATTTGCACCTAGAAAGTTCTTCTCTGAGGCACAAATCTGGGCAAGGTTGTTTATGGAAGACCAGCAATCACAGATTCATACAAGTCTCCCCTCTCCATACCACCAATGTTGTCCAAGGGAAAGGCTGATACATCTTGGCACCAGTGATATGACAACATATATATAGTAATAATAAATGTGAAGACTAAAATCCGAGGAGAGCCAAGTCGTGGACGCTACAGAGAGTGGTCAGGGAGTGTCGGTGCCGTCTGGCTGGCCATATTCTGCGTCTGCCAAATAAACGGCATTTGAAAACAGCGATGAACTGGACTCCGCCTGGCGGTAAACGGAGGCAGGGTTGCCCAAGGATCACCTGGCTACGAATGTTCCGGAAGGACCTGATGGCAGCCAACATCACCTGGCACAGTCTTGAGAAAGTTGCTGCTGATCGTGACCGTTGGCGAGGACTTACTGCTCGATGCACCAAATGGCGCAGAAGAATCTAAGACTAAGATATATATAAATAAACTCGTAGAGCAAATATTTATTATAAGAACAGTTTAAGCAAAGAATCGCCGCTTTCGCCCTTAACGGGATCTTCTGAAACTAAAAAAAAAAAAAAAAAAAAAAAAATCAAAATTTTTAATCTGTTCTTATAATATATATATACACACACATATACATGTGCATGGCTTCATGGTGGTGTATATATATATATATATGTAGGAGGTGAGTTTTATTGTAGCACAATAAAGCAATGCAAATATCAGATAAGTAGCACTCTACAGTTTGTAGGACTGGAGTATATATAATATAAGATCAAAAGATGGTTAAAAGAGTTCCAAGTATTTTATTATGCGCATTTCAAAAACAAATATCATCATGGGATGATAACGCAGATATCATCCCATGATATTTGTTTTTGAAATGCGCATAATAAAATACTTGGAACTCTTTTAACCATCTTTTGATCTTATATTATATATATACACACACCATGAAGCCATGCACCTGTAGGTGTATAGAAATACATTTAAATATATATATCATCATCATCATCATCTTACAGTTTTCCACACTGGTATGGAATTGTCAGGTCCTTTATAGATGATATGAGGACATAATTGTGTTGTCATAGAATAGAAGTCTCTCTATACAGCTTCTGTTCATTTGTTCACCAACACCGGAGGGTCGTACTGCCCCGGCTGGATAGAATACAGAGTGAGGTAAAGGAGTCAGAATACGAGGGTGATAGATGTTAGAGGGAGAGAGGGCGTGTGATAAAGAGGAAAGTAATGGGTGAAAGTTAGAGTGATGATATGTGTGGTAGGGAGGAGAGTAAGGGACGTGTGTGTGTGTGTCAGTGTGTGTGTGTGTGTGTGTCAGTGTGTGTGTGTGACTGCTACATAATGATTGTTGATAATGAGATTCAAGAGGACCAACATTTTGAGATTATCATAAACCATGGTCTCAATGTCCATTCTGCACAGCACTTTTGGATAATTCTAAATGTAAGGTGTACCATTTTTTGATAAACACTGTGAAAAAGGGATTCATTTGACTAATTTCTTCATCAAAAGAAGACCCATCCTCTGTCCACAGAAAGTATTAGTTTATAAATCTTTATAGATTATACAGAAATAAAGTTCTGTATACTCAGTCTAATTTGTAAAAATGTGTATTCCCTGTCAACATAGATTAATTAATAGTTCCTTACACAGGAGTTTTGGCAAATTTGAAAGACAAATTTAGCTCTGAGTTGGTATACATTATAAATTTAAACTATAATAAAGTAAGAAGCGCGGGACTGCGTACGGTTTATAATTTTTTATCCCATTAGCTAAAATAAGTTGGATTACTTTGAATAAATAATGAATGAATATTACATAATTTATAGATATTTAAAGATTCACTTCTTTAAAATTTTCAAATGTCAACACTTCCGGTGGCGATCGCTTAAATAAACATTAATTTTCTGTCACTAATTTTCTCCTAATGCAGTTTATATATAATATCGTCTTTTTTAAATGTATCATGGATTACATTACTGATTGCATAAGACAGTGTAACACAGACTCTCTTCAATTTCTGTGTATATTGTCAATTACAATTTTATTTGATCATATCTACATGTATATATACTTGCGTATAATATCAATATACACACTACACATGCAAGCAGAAAACCACCCGAAGGGTTGTTTTCTGTTAGTAACTATAATTATTCTATAGACGGTGGACATTGTTTCTCTGAGTACAAACCAGTCAGGTTGGCCCTATTTCTACACAGAAACCAGTCAGGTTGGCCCTATTTCTACACAGAAACCAGTCAGGTTGGCCCTATTTCTACACAGAAACCAGTCAGGTTGGCCCTATTTCTACACAGAAACCAGTTAGGTTTATGCCGTATTGACATACAGCGTTTTGGGGCATTTTAAGCCTGGTGGAGCCAAACTCTCTCCAGGCCTGAGTACAGCAGATTTCTTCCACAGAAAGCTAGAAAGTGAGAGAAATGGGAAATGATAAAGAGATATAAAGGAAGAATCGACCCCAGTACTTGACTGGTACTTTTTTTATCGACCTCGAAAGGATTTGAACTCAGAGTAGAAACCCGGAATGAATACCATAAAGTCTTCTATCTGACATTCTAATGATTGCCATTCTATCTGACGTTCTAATGACTGCCATTCTATCTGACGTTCTAATGACTGCCATTCTATCTGACGTTCTAACGACTGCCATTCTATCTGACGTTCTAACGACTGCCAATTTGCCGCCTAGTTAGTAAGTAGCATGGTTAAACAAATATAAAGTATATAGCAAGAATATATATTAAATCAACTGAAAATTATAACAAATCAATTTTCTATTAGATGTATAAATAATATTAAAGAGAATGAAATGAGTTGCGATTCAGTAGTAAATAAGAAATGTTTCTTATATAATTACACTGTCACAACTTATAGTAGATTACATCCTTTAGCAGTAACTTGACTGTTGCTTAATTTATTGGCCTCCAGAGGAATAAAAGGTAAAGTTAACTCTAGGGGATTTCAACTAAAATATCAAAGCATCAGAACTAAATATCACCAGCCATTTTGTCTAGTGTACTGCTCAGAATAATAGAATATATCAAAACTGTAAAGTTGATATATTAAGTGGTATTATTAGTCACCTAAGAGGGAAATCACTAAACAGGCCAGTGTTAGGTGGAAGGTCAAGAAGTCGTTTTATCATGGAAGTTGTTAGTTCATACTCGCAGGTCTCAAATAATGCCCCTCCACTGCCACTTAAATTTTCGTATGTGTGTGTGTGTGTGTGCGTGTGCGCGCACATGTGCGTGTTGGTTCTACAACACAAATTAGAAATTTAGTTATGATTAAAATAGTGTAAAAAATAGTCAAATCGAAACATGATTTTAATTGCATGTACTACAATAAATGTATACCCTATAGTGTTTTTCAGCAAGCTCCCACTGAGCCAACATTTCTACAAAGATTTGATTCTCTAGTGAGATTCCCTTCACTTACACCATATAAAAAAAAATTAACAATTTGCAAAAAGAAAGTAATCAAAGGAAAAAAAAAAAAGAAAAAAACGTGTGAGATGCCCTGCACATACAGTTATACACAGAAGGGACCAGTGTTTCCCTTGTAAAATTTTTTTTAGGTAAACCAAGACTGTCCTGGCATTGCTGTGGGTGATTCTAAGGCATTGGAATAATTAAGTATCCTCATAAACATCATCTGATATGCTGCTAAGGTGAGCCACCAACTATAACAAGAACCTCATTGTCAGCAGTCCAGCTCTACTCAAACATCTTAAACACCACAGCCTAAAATATAGCCTGCTAATAATCCTTGGTATTTCAGAGTTTTATTCTGGTCATCTAAACAGCCTCACTTTTGCCACAGCAGGCAAGATGTGAGAAGGGAAAAGAGTTGCTAACTCTGCTGTCCAAAATAAGATATTTACCTCTAACCCACGTGCAGGGTAAGACCATCTGGCTTTTTACCATCTACCCATGACAATCCATGAAAACCCATGGAGTTAAGGGGCTTATCACATTGACATTAAATCCCCTAAAAACATCAACTCCAGTTCTGAGCATGATGGAGATGCAAAGCTCATCTAGACGGTGGAGGTCACCAATGTTAGCCACAAGCAAACCTTCAATTCAGTCCCATAAGAATTTGGCACTTGCAGAAATCAATCAACATCTTAAGTAATGATCAAATTGATGAAAGAGAGAGTTGAAACTATATCTATTATTTCTAGCTTTGCATTTGACAAACATTTAGTAATCCAGCTCGACAAACATATAGTAATCCAGCTTGACAAACATGTAGCAATCCGGCTTGACAAACATGTAGCAATCCGGCTTGACAAACATGTATTAATCCGGCTTGACAAACATGTATTAATCCGGCTTGACAAACATGTATTAATCCGGCTTGACAAACATGTATTAATCCGGCTTGACAAACATGTATTAATCCGGCTTGACAAACATGTATTAATCCGGCTTGACAAACATGTATTAATCCGGCTTGACAAACATGTATTAATCCGGCTTACAAACATGTATTAATCCGGCCAGTTAGTAAGATTTACACAACTTTTTCATTCATACAATACTAAATATTTTGTTGATATTTGATATTAAATACCAATAGTATTTCACACATCTGGTTTTATTTCTAAACCGATGGATATGAAATAGATTTCTTTAACCAATCTTCAATGTTTTACAACCTTTTCCATCTGCAGTTCCCCATCTCTGACATTAACTATCCTTCAGGAAATGTTCGTTGATCTATTACTGCCATCTCTAAGAGCATCATAGCAGCAGCTTCATGTTACTAAAAAGCAAATCTCAGTTTCACTAAGAGTGCTGAAAAAAAAATGAAGTGCTAAGAACAGCTGCTACTATCTGGAATATTCAGGTAAACAACCATCAACACTTACCACCATCTGTTTACATGTGCTGCTGTTGTTAGAGCAGTTTTCTTAACACCGTACATCAAGAATGTTATAAATCTGACAAGGTCTGCCATATATATTATTGATTGCTTATGTAGACACAACATAACACACACATATACATGTGCATGTCTCATAAATCTGTTTAATATAATGCATGTTTAAATGTCTTGCAGGAAACTGATATAAAAGATATAAAGATTGTGTGTTGTTCATGACCTTCTGAAGATAATGACAGAGGTAAGGCATGAAAACCACATTGTGGTCATGGCTTGCAAAGGAGCTTATTTTGAAACAAATTCTCATACATTAGAGAAATCAAAAACCAGTTTGTAACAATTTTTGTTCATATTTCATAAAGAATGCCAAAACATATAAAATAAGATTTATTTATTTAAATTGAAACGAGGGTAAATCAACATTTCTTTCTAACAAACCCAGTTATTGGAGTAATCAACACACTCCAAGTGTCCTACATATGACTTATGTTATTAAAACACAGATGCCATCATCGGATTGAATTTATCAACTTAACTGAATTTGGAAGTATTCTCTAGAAAAATATCAGGAAGCTCCTTGACCTCTTTTTTCGGCACATTTAAGGAATTGAATCACTTTGTTCAGCTCTACTTATGTAAAGATAAGTATTAATGTAGAGGAATGAAAAACTATTTGGTTGATTATTGTGGTTTAGATTTATTTTAACCATGATGGTACAAAGATATAGTCAAATGCGTTTCAAATATGATCATCCTATCTTTTTATTCAGACATGATGTATGCACATAAGCAAATAAAACTGTCAAATACCTAAATCTGGACATAAATATATACAGAACAAACACAAAGTAATTATTGAATGTCCCAATACATAAATAATATACTCTAAAAACAAAACCAACAATAAACATACCCCCTGGCGTATCTATGATTACATTATCATACGTGTTACACTGTTTATAAGATGATGGGGTGTGAGTTGAGAGAAAGCTGCTTCCTGTAGCAGACCAAAATAAATGATGTACTAGCTTTAGTTATTTGACTGCAACCATGCTGGTGTATATTTATCAAGGGTTTTAGTCAGTCATATAAACTCCAATGTATCTTTCAGTCTGGTTCTTATTTTATCAATCTATATCAAAATTACTACACACAGAATTTATTTGACATAAAGGGAAACATTTTGACACCAATCTACATTGGTAAGCATAGACACAAAAACATCCATCCACACACACACACACACACTCTCATAAACACACACACGAGTTTTCCCAGTTTCCATTTACTAAATTCCACTCACAGGACATTGAGCCTCTCAAAGCTACAGTAAAAGACACTTTCCCAAGGTACTATATAGCGAGATAAAATGAGAAACCAATAGTAAGAAACTCTCAGGAGAGCTGGACAGCAGAAGGTCTTTAGAGAAGAATCTCTCGGAAGAGCTGGAAAGCAGAAGGTCTTCATAGAAGAAACTGTCAGAACTGGACAGCAGAAGGTCTTCACAGAAGAAACTGTCAGGAGAACTGGACAGCAGAAGGTCTTTAGAGAAGAAACTCTCGGAAGAGCTGGAAAGCAGCAGGTCTTCAGAGAAGAAACTGGTAGGAGAACTGGACAGCAGAAGGTCTTCACAGAAGAAACCCCACTCAAGCAAGTATTTTAGCCTTCAACTTCTGAAGCTGAAACCATGTGACTGCAAAGCAAACTTCTTAACTACATAGTTATACTTCTGCAGAAATCTCCTTCATAGATCCCTCAATGTATGTCTTATATAGAAAACAATGTTGGGAACAACAAATCTGATTTAATTTCAATTCCTGTCTTCTAAGATATAAATATATATATATATAAGTAGAAGGGGTATTTAATTTGTTGGAAGTCCAACAAATATAAATGTTTATAACTGATTTAGAGCACTCAACAGTTTACTGGCGTAAATATTCAATGATATTAAATAAATGGAAACTATTATATATATATATATAGAGAGAGAATCGTCTGCCACAAAGGTATAAAGAACTTTGAGTAATCAATTTTAGCCCACCTCTGTGAGATAAGATCTGACACGAGGGTCCGGTCAGACATTCCAGCCTGCTCTGTTCAAGATTTTGTCACCTGCACCAAATGCTGATTGATGTGTAAATCAGCAGCTGGATTGAAGTGACATTTGAGGCATAAACATAAAACAAAGAACTGAAAAGACTGTTGAACTCTCTTACACCAAATCAACAGGAGAGTCCATCATATATATATATATATATATATGCAAAAGTTTTATTTAAAATTGTTGGGTTACAACAAGTAAATATTTTATAACTGATATAAAGCACTCAACAAGTTTTGGAGTATATATACGATATTAATATCGTATATATATATTAATATCGTATATATATATATATATATATATATATATATATATATATATATATATATATAAACAATAAAATCAATTGCATTGTGGTAGAGTCATGATAAATATTTTTACCAATATATGACTGGTACTTTATTTTATCAACCCCGTAAGGATGAAAGGCAAAGTTAACCTCGGCGGGATTTGAACTCAGATCATAAAGGGCCGTAACTCTATGCTGCAAAGCATAGCGTCCGACAGTCTACCGATACTGCCAATCCACCACCCTCTTAGATTCTCATAATATTATCAAAGTCTTCCACTATATGTAATCCAGTTACTGGAAGATACTCTTTTTCCCTATTATTTAACCCTTCATAAATATATTCTCCACTCATACGAATCTGTTGATTACCTACCTCAGCTTATAAATAGGGTTTGGATCTTTGCTGATTTCTCAGACATAAAATAGGGGTCAGCTTATATTCAAGTTTATACAGTAATTTAATGAATGCATTATTTCACTGGTACTTAACCTTTCAATGACTGCATTTCTAATGAAATATGCTTTATTTTAATTAATTAATGAAGAATTTCAAGGGATTTACAAAAATATTAATTATTTCATTACTAAGATAGTAACTTAATGTAGGTTCTTATATAAAATTATGTTGGAAGATTTTGATTTTAATTAGAAATCTTTAAAATGGGTGGTTTTATTTCACAGAACCAGAGCTGGTTTTGGTTGGCTTGGTAACTAAAGGGTTAACAGAAAACTAAGGTGAATACAGCAGTGTATCATCATCATCAACGTTTAACGTCCATCTTCCATGCTAGCATGGGTTTAGATGGGAATTGTCCTACTTGAGGCAAGATTGGTCGGGTGACCATGTCTCGCTCGTATAGGGCTGTCTGGCAGGTTTTCTACGGTTGGATGCCCTTCCTAACACCAACCACGTTTATGTTTGTTTTAAATGGATCTTCCATGATGTAATTATTTCCATTTCAAGAAAATATCTCAGACTAAATCATTTGCCAAATAAGTACAACCCTGAACTACAAATATATTTGGAGCAGTTAATAAAACAATTCTTCTGAAGATAAAGTCTTCACTTCATGAAATAAAGAATATTTACACAGGTACAGATCCATATATCCCTAGTCAATGTATGATATAGTCTTACTGAGAGAGAGAGAGAGAGAGAGAGAAAGAGAGAGAGAGAGAAAGAGAGAGAGAGAGAAAGAGAGAGAGAGAGAGAGAGAAAGAGAGAGAGAGAAAGAGAGAGAGAGAAAGAGAGAGAGAGAAAGAGAGAGAGAGAAAGAGAGCGAGAGGTGGGAGTGGTGGGAGTGAGACAGAGAGCGAGAGGTGGGAGTGAGACAGAGCGAGAGGTGGGAGTGAGACAGAGAGCGAGAGGTGGGAGTGAGACAGAGAGAGAGAGGTGGGAGTGAGACAGAGAGATGTGGGAGTGAGACAGAGAGAGAGAGATGTGGGAGTGAGACAGAGAAATATAAAAAAGGGGTGGGAGAGAGAAAAGGGGGGATGGGGTGAGGGGATAAAGAGAGAGGCAGGAGTGAGGGAGGTAGAGGGGGAGATGGAGAGAGGCAGGAGTGAGGGAGGTAGAGGGGGAGATGGAGAGAGGCAGGAGTGAGAGGGAGAGAGAGAAGGGGGTGAGAGAGGGTGAGAGAGAGGTGGAGGTGGAAGGGGATTGAGAGGGGGTGGAGGTGGAAGGGGATTGAGAGGGGGGGGGGTGAGAGGGGTGATGGGGGGAGGGTGAGAGGCGAGAGTGAGGAGAGAGAGATAGAGAGAGGTAGTGATGTGGAAAGAGAGGCTGTTATACAAGGAAAATATGTAACTTGAATATATCAAAGTTGATGATGGTATCCAGGTAAATCAAAATATGATTCTCTGGTTCCTGACAGCATCACTAAATATATTTCCATCAACCATCTGTCAACACTGCTAACATTCTATTAACTTTAAACTCCTGCAGTTTCAAATGTAAAGTTTAATCATTTTTATCTCCAGAACATTCAATAGCCTTGAAGGAAATTGAAGCATGTTTTACTGATAAACTTGTGTCAAGATAATATATAGGAAATATTTCTTCCTACCATAATCTACAGATGTACAGAAACCTCACTTTTCTAAATGTTATCATATACTAATGCAATAAACATGTTTAGATTACATGAAAGGTGATTGAGTTTAATAGTGGAGAAAATATTGGTTCTTTTCGAACTAGAGAAGAAATTCCAAAGATGGAAGCACGGCCTAGAATCAAAAGGCCTTAAAATTAACCTGTCTAAGACTAAAGTTCTAGTTTGTAGGAAAGAAAATAAGGTGGCAGTCCCATCTGGGAAATGGCCATGCTCAGTGTGGAGGAAAGGCGTAGGTAGAAACTCCATTTTATGTCCCAAATGCAAAGTATGGGTGCATAAAAGATGTAGTGGGATCACAGGTAAGCTAACTAAGAACATAGATTTTACATGTGGCCGGTGCTCTGGTGCAATAAGTAGCAGCAAGTGCCCACAAAATACTAGCTCCTTCAACTGCGCAGAGGGTTCTATAGAAATAGTGGACAGCTTCCGTTACCTGGGTGACAAAATCAGCGGTGGGGGAGGGTGCTCTGAAAGTACAGTAGCTAGAGTCAGAACTGGATGGAAAAAGTTCAGAGAGCTTATACCACTATTAGCTGCTAGAGGGTTCTCCCTAAAAATGAAAGGCAGGTTATACGATGCCTGCATACGAACAGCAATGCTGCATGGCAGTGAGACCTGGGCATTGTGTGCAGAAGATATACGCAGAGGGTTCTATAGAAATAGTGGACAGCTTCCGTTACCTGGGTGACAAAATCAGCGGTGGGGGAGGGTGAACGGCAAAGCATAAACGAACTAAGGAAAAAATTAGAAATAAGAGGGATCAGATGTTTACTCGAGAGAAGGCTACGTTGGTACGGTCACGTGATGCGCATGAAAGACGACAGCTGTATAACAAAGTGCAGGGCAATAAAGATAGACGGTAGCCACGGAGTAGGCAGACCCAGAAAAACATGGGACGAGCTGATAAATTCCGACCTCACACGCTTACACCTCTCCAAGACAATGTCACTGGACCGAGACCTTTGGCGGTACTCAGTAATAGAGAAGACCCGCCTTACCTAAATACAAAGTAAAAACCTACTACAGTCAGTAGGCATCTCTATCAACCCCCCCCCCCCCCCCGTCCCACCACCTTCACCCCATCCACACCGCCCCTTTCAATGTAAAGTTATGTTGGTCCCACAATATCCAGGCCGAAACAAATGAGATCGTGTAGGTGTCACGACAAAAAAACACACAGTCCACGCTGTAAATGTGGCCGTGTAGGCAACACGGTAAAAACCTCCCAGCCCCACACTGTAAATGTGGTTGGTGTTAGGAAGGGTATCCAGCTGTAGAAAACCCGCCAGACAGTCCACGCTGTAATGTGGCCGTGTAGGCAACACGGTAAAAACCTCCCAGCCCCACACTGTAAATGTGGTTGGTGTTAGGAAGGGTATCCAGCTGTAGAAAACCCGCCAGACAGTCCACGCTGTAATGTGGCCGTGTAGGCAACACGGTAAAAACCTCCCAGCCCCACACTGTAAATGTGGTTGGTGTTAGGAAGGGTATCCAGCTGTAGAAAACCCGCCAGACAGTCCACGCTGTAATGTGGCCGTGTAGGCAACACGGTAAAAACCTCCCAGCCCCACACTGTAAATGTGGTTGGTGTTAGGAAGGGTATCCAGCTGTAGAAAACCCGCCAGACAGTCCACGCTGTAATGTGGCCGTGTAGGCAACACGGTAAAAACCTCCCAGCCCCACACTGTAAATGTGGTTGGTGTTAGGAAGGGTATCCAGCTGTAGAAAACCCGCCAGACAGTCCACGCTGTAATGTGGCCGTGTAGGCAACACGGTAAAAACCTCCCAGCCCCACACTGTAAATGTGGTTGGTGTTAGGAAGGGCATCCAACTGTAGAAAACCCGCCAGACAGTCCTATGCGAGCAAGACAACCACTCTTGCCTCAAGTGGGAAAATCCCCGTCCAAACCCATGCAAGCGTGGAACACGGACGCTAAACCTGATGATGATGATGATGATGATTTTGTGTGTATTCTCAGGTCTCGAATAATCGTCCTCCCCACTTATTAATTTTTCAGATTTTTTCCACCCTACCTACTCTTATCCCCCCACCCGCCACTTATTTTGCTAATCTATCTCTAACGAAATTTATTTTTAATTGGTAGCATTTCTGTGATAATTAATTTTCTTTAGACATTATACATGACAAAAAAGTACATTATATGTTGGGATATCATCCCGCCAAGGTTAACTTTGCCTTTCATCCTTACAGGGTCGATAAAATAAAGAACCAGTAATGTACTGGTTAATTGCTGGCCTTGTGCCTAAAAGTAGAAACAATTATATGTTGGGATCTCAATATGTAAACTAAATGACTAATTCTAGTTTTTTTTTTTAAATCAAGGAGGAGAACCTAGAAAATTTACCAATTCCCCCCTCCCACCTATTATTTGGGATCTAAGACCTAAGGATTGTTTTGTGCCAATGTTAATTGAGAAGACCTACGAACAAAGGTGTTCAAGCCTTAATGATATGTTTAAAGTAACTAGGACTACATTTTCTACTGTTTCCTTCCCAGTGGAAGATTAAGTGAGCGAGGGGGTGACTGGAGTGTAGCTAAGGGTTTGCAATATTTTAAAGAGCCCCAAATTTTTTTGCAACCATAAATAATATATTATACCTAGATGAACTTTTCAACCAGGCGCCCCATGAAAACTTAATCTGTCTGTTCCGTCCCTTTTAAGATAAGGGTGGGATTTTTAGAGCGATTTGGCTACAACTTTTAGCAGGTTGAACAAATGGGGAGATAATTAGGGGAGATAATTATGCCTTTACTGTGAAAATATAGTAAATATAGAGTAATGTAAATACTAAAGGGTTAACCTATATTTTTGTTTAATTGAATATAAAAGTGTGAATAGAATGATATAAGTGTATTAAAGAGTGAAGAAATATGGCAATTGGAACAAAATAAAACCAAGAAAAGAAACTGAAAACTGTGGAGGAGTTAAATTTAGACAAAGTTTAATATGATTGGTCCCGTATAGGGACAATTTAGACAAAGTTTGCTAGATATGTGAACAAAACAGATCATATGCAAGTGACATAATAAAATACGTAACAACACCATTTACTGTTGAAATATAGACAGATGACTTAGCTATCATGTGAAGAAGGTCATCACTAGGCAGCCACCTGGGATGCTGATGTTAGAGAAGCAAATTACTGAATATTAGAGAGTCATAATTTGATACAAATTTGTATAATTAAATGAAACAATTTTCATGCAGTCAATAAATAAATCCCTAAATATTTTTGCCAATGACATAAGTGGTGGAGAGGGTTGTATGGTGTTAAGATCAGTAACATAATTTGGCATAGGCGAATGTGGACTCTGTAGTAGAAAATGTAGTCTTACTAATTTTCTTAGTGTGGTCAAAGCACAAAGTCTCAAAAACTAAGTTTGTTGGCTTGCCAAACTGTAAACTGTAATTTGAAATCATATTATTTGGGAGAATGGGATGTATATCTGGGAGAAGAAGGAGCATATTCTAGGGCACCCAACACCCATGTACCAGCCTTCCATGTGATGAGAATTATTGAAGTCTATGTAAAAATATGAAGCATCAAAGAAGATGTCCTAAAGTAATTTAGTCAAGAAATTTACTGCGTGTCAAACTCATTAAGTGTGGGGCAATGGTTGATGAACTGGAAGTGAAAGGAGATGAAGACAGTCACTTTCATATGGTATTGTCATGCTAATGATGCTGCATTTTTCTACAGATCTCACAAAGATATAGAAATGAAGAAGAAAAGGATCCCCTCAGGTAAGCAATTTGTATTTCTACCACAAATATATCTCTTTATTATAACATTTATAGTTGTTTAGACCAAAGTTGGCGTTGATAAAGTAAAGCTATGATCAAATAGTTACTTTCTAAATCACATATGAAACACTTTAAGTATGGGATTGAGTGAACATACACCCATAATATATAATGAGAAAAAATACATAAAATTAAAAATGAAGGTATTTAATCAACAACATTCCAAGACAATCTCAGTAATTCCCACATATGGGTTCTGCAAGTCATATATTGGTCTGCAATAATATTTACAATGTTCAGTCAAGAATTCTGTTAACCAAGTTAGTTGGCAATGATACAAAGTTTTCAAATTGGTATGCAAGACAAAACTTGAGGAAAAATTAAAATAGTGACAAAACAAGAATTACCATTTTAGTCATTTTCTACAGTAAATATAATTCTTTTTTGCTAAAAATTAAAAGGATGCATCTAAATGGAGCAAGCATATGTTGGAAAAAAACTTAATAAAACTTAAATATTTACAGTTGTAGCATTAAATCAACAAAATCTGGCATCATAAGTTATTTTAACATTTATTTCCCATTTGTATAAGAATTGGATAAGTCTCCATAAACTAACACATCACTATATTGTCTGATAGGTCTCCCATAAACTAACACATCACTATATTGTTTGATAGGTCTCCATAAACTAACACATCACTATATTGTCTGATAGGTCTCCCATAAACCAATATATCACTATATTGTTTGATAGGTCTCCATAAACTAACACATCACTATATTGTCTGATAGGTCTCCCATAAACTAACACATCACTATATTGTTTGATAGGTCTCCATAAACTAACACATCACTATATTGTCTGATAGGTCTCCCATAAACCAATATATCACTATATTGTCTGATAGGTCTCCCATAAACTAACACATCACTATATTGTCTGATAGGTCTCCCATAAACTAACACATCACTATATTGTCTGATAGGTCTCCCATAAACTAACACATCACTATATTGTCTGATAGGTCTCCCATAAACCAACATCACATAAATTTAACTACCACTTATCCTAGTGTTCCCCCTCCATGTACACCTACTCTCATTGTAATGTTTTTAACCAGAAGTTGCTGTCTCTACCATAATCTTTCTAGCATATACTTCATCAGACAGGAGCAGGTGGAGGCTGTTCTGCTTCTATTGCCACATGGAAATAATTTTGAGAGCTCATATCAATCCTGACTGGAATGCCTATCCCTTGAAACAAGAGGGTGTTTAATGCCTGTGTTTGATCTGTGATATTGCTTGGTAGTGAGTGTTGGAGCCCCAACAGTGAGGACAAATTGTGACTGGAAAGAAAGGAAAATGCTATGGTTTGCTAAATGTGTGATGTGAAAATCTCAGAGTCCACATGACATCTCTCTACCAAAAACTAAAGATACCAGCACTCAACTCTGTTTTAAGAAGATGCAGACTTTGGACATGTGAACCTTAGTGGTGAGTGGATACATAGATATACCAAGATTGTGGGACACTGATAGGTGGGGAAGAGGGCACCCATGTAAAACCTGGGAAGAAGTAAGTAGGGATGGCCTGGAACCTGAACCAAAACCTATCTCTGGAACAAACATTGAAAGAGGCTGCCAAAATGTCCAATGCTTGTGACAAGTAAATCAGGCATTAAACCAGACAATGATGATGATCTCCCAGCTCACTTCTACCCTACCTTTTAGGAAAGTTAACACTGCAGATGCAACAAATCATACATAACTCATTTCTATCCAGCCTCTGCAGATTGTCCATATTCCATGCTACATTACACCTCTTAGAGACTTGTACTTAGTTTTCTCTTCACAAAAGGAGAGAAACTCTTTGTAATAACTGTCTTATTTTAGCTTCAAACACCTTTAGTTCTAGTAAAGTTTCCTTGACAACAGAAATTATCTGCTATCTCATGCATGTCACCAACATTTCATGGGTGGCAGTAATATTAATTAGTGAAACCTGGACTTTGTCACACATTATACCATTGATAGCAGAAAAACCTTCACCAGCTCACATAGGTTATATAATTGGCAAGAAACAAGCAAATGATATTTTTATATGAAAACATCAACATATTTAACAGTTATAATGGGATCTAAAAGGTTAAATATAGTAAATACTTAAATGAAAAAACAACAAGAGAAACGAAATCGTTTCAAACATTAATACAAAAGCAATTCTATATTAAAATGTTAAAGCAGTAAGGATGGGGTTTTATAGTATGTTATAAGACTGAATGCAACAGAACAGCAGGGAAATGACTTGATGTGAGGCAGTTCAGCAGGGAAATGACTTGATGTGAGGCAGTTCAGCAGGGAAATGACTTGATGTGAGGCAGTTCAGCAGGGAAATGACTTGATGTGAGGCAGTTCAGCAGGGAAATGACGATGTAAGGCAATTCAGCAGGGAAATGACGATGTGAGGCAGTTCAGCAGGGAAATGACTTGATGTGAGGCAGTTATACTGGTGTAGATATACTATGATGTGAATGTTCAACATTAGTGAGGTGAGAAACATTGTCAGGGCATCCAGCTGTAGAAATCTTGCTAAAATTGGATGATATGAGGAAGGACATGGTCCCCATTCCCAACTTGTCTAGTCACAGGCTGTGACAAACTGTCCAACCCATGAGATCATGGAAAGCAGATGTGTGGTGATGATGATGGTGGTGATGATTTCAGAGCAATGTATCCATAGAAGGAGATAAAAAAAAGACATCGGAAGAAGTGGTGTGGTTAGATCTAAAGACATTAGACCTGGTTAACACAGCGGAAGTCACAACAACAATAGAATATATACAATAATAGGATTGTTCTAAAACCCATTTGGAAGGTTATTGGAATATTGGTTATTGGAATATCAGTTATTGGAATATCAGTTATTGGAATATCGGTTATTGGAATATCGGTTATTGGAATATCGGTTATTGGAATATCGGTTATTGGAATGTCAGTTATTGGAATGTCAGTTATTGGAATGTCAGTTATTGGAATGTCAGTTATTGGAATGTCAGTTATTGGAATGTCAGTTATTGGAATATCGGTTATTGGAATATCGGTTATTGGAATATCGGTTATTGGAATATCGGTTATTGGAATATCGGTTATTGGAATATCGGTTATTGGAATGTCAGTTATTGGAATGTCAGTTATTGGAATATCAGTTATTGGAATATCGGTTATTGGAATATCGGTTATTGGAATATCGGTTATTGGAATATCGGTTATTGGAATGTCAGTTATTGGAATGTCAGTTATTGGAATGTCAGTTATTGGAATATTGGTTATTGGAATATCGGTTATTGGAATATCGGTTATTGGAATATCGGTTATTGGAATGTCAGTTATTGGAATGTCAGTTATTGGAATGTCAGTTATTGGAATGTCAGTTATTGGAATGTCAGTTATTGGAATGTCAGTTATTGGAATGTCAGTTATTGGAATATCGGTTATTGGAATATCGGTTATTGGAATATCGGTTATTGGAATGTCAAAGTGCATGTGTAGCATATTCTCAGTTATACACACACTTCTAACTAACATAAATTAGATAATTTGTCTAAATTCTTGAATAAAATTGTCCTAACAATTAATATAACCTTATTTCTCATCTGCTAGAAACAATAAAACATCTAGTATGCCATTTCGTTTTAATTGGTGAGAGGGACATGTTACTCATGAATCTATGGGGTAAATGCTCAACTCCAGTTTTCACGTAATTGGATGAGATGCAATGAATGTGAGTGGATGTAATTATCTGGCAACAGACGACATTCCAGTAAAATGTTGCTACTTATAGCTAACAGAGTTAAGTAAAATTAACTATTCTACTCTGAAATATATGTTTTAATGGATTTAAATCAAAACCCTAAAATATAGTTCCATACAGCTGTTTATAATCAAGGATAAGTCTCAGATTCATGAGAAATAAGCCTGGTTTCTGAACAGGTGAATGCAGAAAACAACCCATATATATCTACATAGATTTACAAAAATAAATAAACAAACAAAGAATTATCTGTTTTCAAAGGTAAAATGTTCTTAAAAGAAAGGGATTTGAAATGTTGGCAACTGTAACCCAACACTAATACTTGAAAATATACAGCTGTAAATTTTAATATTGAAAAGTACAGGTCACTTCTAGAAAATATCATTGACTGAGTCATATGCAAAGATATTCAACAACATATATGGAATTTTAGTACATTTGATATAAAAAAACACTCTTGAAGAGTAAGTTTAGTTTCCTTGATGAAATACTGGTAACATTAATAGATTAATGAGAATATAATGAATTTTGTGGCATGTAAATCACCTTCTCATATATATATATATATATATATATATTATATATATATATATATATATATTATTAGGTTATGCAAGAAATGCTTAGGATTATTCTGAATGCAGTAATGGTTGAAAATTGAGTATCTGCAAATAAATAACTACCAATTTGCATATAGCATGACTAGGCTGTGTAACTTCTAAAGAAACATTTGTGTAAACACAGAATAAATTACCTTCTTATGATGTCTACCTGTTTTATTAATCATTCTTTATATTTATATATATATATATATATATACATACATATATATACATATATATATATATACATATTTATATAATTTTAAAGCAAATTTTCCAGTTCTATCATCTGTTGTTGTTAAATGTGTGTGTGTGTGTTATATATATATATATATATATATATATATATATATATATATTTCGGCTCTGCAGTATACTTGTTATTTTACATCAAGCTATATTCATACTTGTAACTGGGTAATATTTATAATTACCCATCATATATATATTTATATATAGCTATACTTATATATGTATGAATATGTATGTATGTGTATATATATATATATATATTAATTTATTAAAATAACAGATTAAAGTTTAAGCAAAGAATCGCTGCTTTCACCCTTAACAGGATCTTCTGAAACTAAAAAAAATCCATCTGTGAACGCAGAAGTAAAAACGTTGCAAACGAAGGAAAACAGGAAGACGGTACTTTGGTTCATGGAGATGTTCTCTGGCATCTTTTTCCATTTCTCCAGGGTTCTTAACCCCACTATCAGGCTAAATGATTTCTTTAATTTCTTTAGTCAAAATACGGCGATAGCTTATATTTCTAATTTATATATATGTATATATACACATACGTACAAACATATATATAAACATACATACAAAGACTTTTAGAAGTAATTTTTCTTTATTAATTGCCAGTCAATCTCAGGTGGTGAAAGGTTTTCAATATAAGACCAATGTTTTAACTTGTAAAGGTAATTAACAATGGGAACTTCATCTGCTTCTAAAATAACATTACTGCATTAAAATGTTTTAAGGAAATTCATTACGCAGCAGATAAAAAAAACAGAAAAACAACAGCAACAAAATAAACAATAAAATATGTTATATTGTTGTTGCCATCAAATATTAAGTAGATATTATGTTGTTCTAAGATATGAGGAGTTGCTAATATTTGTCTATATCTATATACACACACACACGTGTACATATTTATATACATATGGTGTGACTGTAAAAGTAACTCACACGCACTCACATATATATCACATATATGTATATATATAGGACAGGGAAATTAAGGCCGAGAGACCTGGATTTTGCTGACGTTATCGCTTTGGTAGCTGAGGACAGTACGAACCTGGAGGAGCTAACCACCTCCCCGCATCTGAATGTCGAGATCTGGTTACGAATCAACACCCAAAATGCCAAGGTTATGAAGGTGGGAAGCAACAGCGGCCAGAAAGCTGCAGTTAAGGTGAACCAACAAGAGCTGGACGAGATTGACCACTTTACGTACCTTGGCAGCATTCTGAACAACAGTGGCGACATTGAGCTGAACATCAACTGCTGGATTGGAATGGCGACCGTGGTGTTCCAACAGATACACTTGATTTGGTCAAACGCTGTCATCAGCATGTACATCAAGCTGCATTTGTACACCAACATTGTACTTCCTACCATCATCTACGCCTGCGAAACGTGTAAACACACTGCTAAGGCGGATAGCATAAAATATAATGAAAAAAATAAACGCAGTAGCATTAATTCAGAGTAATTTCAAGTTGGTTTCGCAGTCCTTTTATAACAGTTTTACTGCATACTAAACTGTCAACTAATCATATTATTTCAATGTTTCATAACTCTTTTATGACATTTATGTTGTCTATTAAACTGTCAAGAAACTATGTAGAATAAAGATGGTGGTGGGGAGGGAGGGGGAGGAGGAGAGAGTAGATGAAGAGAAAATATAGATTAATATAAGTTGGACAGTTTAACCCAGCAAATCAGAATCAAGAATGCAACATCATCACCGTCACCACCACCACATGTAGTGTTATCTAGTGTGTGTGTGTAGACACTAAGATAACACACACACACACGTGTGTTATCTTTATGTGTCTACGATTTAGTAAGCAGTCAAAATTCTGCTTGCCCCAAAGCCGTGTGTGTGTGGCGTGGCGTGGCGTGGCGTGGCGTGGCGTGGCGTGTGTGTGATATCTTTTTTTGTGTCTATATGTCTTAGTAAGCAGTCAAAATTCTGCTTGCTTCAACCAACGCAATTGATCAACTCAAGATTCTATAACGCATGCACTGTATGCATTGCATGCACGGACCCTTCGCCCCTGGATTGTATCTCCATTAGAGCCTTATGGTAATTAGTTATGGCTCTTTATATTCTGAGTTCAAATCCAACTAAGGCCAACTTTGTCATCCATCCTTCTAAGGTCGATAAAATAAAACCCCAATTAAGTACCGGACCGGGGTTTATATGATTCACTTTTCACTTCCCTAAAATTGCTGGCCTTCAACTTAGAAACAATTATCATCACTAGTATTAATATTGTCACATGACCAAAGGTAGCATCATTGTTTGTATCAAAGGCAATATTTCTATTAATTTTGTTATTTTGTTGAGGCCTTCTTTAAAGACTATGAAGAAGATATTACAATTGAGAGATGTCAAATGGTTCTACCAACCAGATGAAATATGGGATACAATAGCTTTTCTGACATTGTTATAAACAGCTAAGTCTTTATAATACAGATACAGAAGAGCCTTGTTTACAAAATATAGAAATGTAGAGACTGATTTATATCTTCTGAAGTCTAGCTCTTGAAGTGGAAGTGAAATGGTTGAATTGATAAGCTATAGGACTCCTTAATCATGAATCTCAGTTATAAATGCAAGACAACTATTTCCTTATGTTCTTTTACATAGAACATTTTATTCTACATTGTTCAAATAAAGATTTTCCTAAGGAATTAAATAAATTAAACCAGTAGAGAAGGCTACGACAAAAACAACATACCAAGGAAAATATGTATCATATTTTTAACCCTTTAGCATTTACATTTCTATATATAAACTATTGTATTTTCACAATAAAGGCTTTATCTTACATAATTATCTCACATAATATTGAATCTACGAGATTTTGATGATATATATTTTGAGAACAATACCTTAACAGCAGTATGAGCAACCAATTGAGGCCAGTTTGAACAGAAGGAGGAGAAAGAAGACTGGCCGGATATGGCCGGTTTAAATGCTAAAGGTTTAAACTGTGCATAATGCATCTTATTCTTCTTTGTCCATTTATTTCTGGGAGGGTAGTGGGACTAGAGTCCTCAATCATGCCTTCCAGTTAGTCCTGTCAGAAACAACTCTCTCCAGTTGACGCAAAGTATAAATACATACAGCTCGTCACACCTGGCTAGAATATATGTAGCCTACTTTAGATGTTGTTTAGCTCGAGATGACTCCTTACCTAGCAGACTTATGTTCAAAGATGTTCAAGCAACAACCATTTGGTCATAGCTTTTCAGACTTGCTCTTCAATTTTGTGAAACAAATTACAAGGTGAGATAGGGGTGAGATTTGGCTGCTATTTCTGATAGGTCAAGCAGCCATGTAGCAGTTCCCTTATTGGTTTTACATGTTTTACATGTTGGTATTAGTAAGATAATTTTTGTAAAGTTAGATATTGCATACTATTGTACTTAATGTTTTTACAGCTGGTTTCTCTACCTACTCAATTATGAGGTAGTAGTGGAAGCTATCAGAAAAGTAATGTTTGCCTTGAGCAACCTCATAATTCATTTCTCACACTGGCAAAAAGTAACAAATTTCAGAAAATTAGTATAACTGTTGATGTTAGTAGCATAAACTCCAGTATCAGTCCTAGAGGAGCGAAATATACAATGTTTGCAGTATTTGAACACAGAATGATGAAACTAAATACTATTTTACATGTAGCTAATCTATCATTTCTACTATTTCATTGCTCGGCATTGACTCATAATTAATTCCATACAAAGGTCAAAAAAGTTCAGATTTATAGGAAAAGGGAAATAAAATGTGTTTTTTTTTTCATGCCTTTCTCATGGCATGTATGTCATAGTATGAAACAGACTCAGTAACTGAAAACTTGGTTTGTTGAGAGCTGAAATGAAAAACCACTAACAAAAAACTCCTAGTTAAAAGCATATAAAGTTATAACATGCAATCAGTACACACTATGTTCAAAGGAAGTTGGACTACCCACATCTATATGTCACATGTAATCTCAGAAAGCAACTGAATGGTTTTTATGCCTAATTATTTTATCTGAAAATAATTACCTTCCAGTCAACCTTAACCTATTTTAGAATGTGTTTAATGTAAAAAAGAGTCATTGGCCTTAATATCTTCCACATTTCATAGAGAATATGTTAAATAAGTATTTTATTTAACTGTCAAAAGATATTAGATGGTAGAATTATAGTTTACAATGATGGATTCTTGATTCAAAAGGTTATGGTTTGGGTTATGAAAGAAGACAAAATATGAAAAGCAAAATTTGACAGCTTCTCAGAAAACACTGAAGGTTTGAAATTAGACAATTAAAAGGTTACATTCTTAGCCTTAGATCAGAGCTGTTAAAAAGTGTGTGTGTGTGTGTGGGGGGGGGGGGTATAGGGTTGGCATGAAAGCATGCATGTATGTTCACACACACTGGCATGAAAACATATGTTCACACACTGTGTGTGTGTGTGCATTCCCCCTATTTTCAATGGTGTATCATCAGATTTAGAAATATCACATTTCAAAATGTTCTGAAACCTCCTGGAGCACCAAAGACTGCCCTTCTTCTGTGCTTTTCCTGCAGATATTCAAACCAAGCATCAACCTGACCAGTTTGGGTGGGTCTATAAAGGTTATGAGTACATTTCTCTCTTCTTCTGACTAACACATACATACACAATTGTTGTTTTTGTTCTCATTGTCGTAATTCTACTTCTCATGCGGTCATGAGTTGGATACAAATTTCTGAAGCATTGTTTTTATGGCTGGATGCTTTTCCAAAATACCAACCAATTTAGTTGCCTCTTATAGCAGTTATGGGTTATATACAGTCTACCTATTCTAAAAGCTAGGAAAGACATGGCATATATACAAATGTGTATAAATAAATATATATATATACACATATATATATGTATACACATGTATATGTATATATATCATTTCATTTCATTTCATTTTACGTCCACTTTTTCTCTGCTTGCAAGGGTGGGACGGGAATTGATTTTGGCTTGATTTCTACAGCTGGATACCCTTCCTAACACCAACCTCATTTTACAGTGAGTGCTGGGTGCTTTTTTGCCGTGGCACCTCCACAACCACTTTGCAGTGGAATGATATGAACCCCAGTCC
>OZ024745.1:131443975-131541475 GCA_964016885.1 Eledone cirrhosa
ATTGTTCTGAACCACATGAAGCTAAGACATTTTGGTTTAGAAAGATTAAGATGTTCCTTCCTATATGTTGATGTAGGCAGCCAAGTGAAGGGCATTCTGATAATTTACATAAAAATATTGCAGTATCAAGTAACAAAGTATAACTCATTGAATGTGGAAGGTAGTTTCCATTGTTGTATAAGACAAATCACTTCTTATATAAACATATAAACATACATATACACATATATAAACACACACACACACACATACACACACTGATAGGGGAGAGACAAGAGAAAAAGAAATGAAGAAAGTGAAAATATCCTAAACTATGATAAAAAAACAAATGATTTAACATTCACCTGGACAAAGACAAACACAAAGAAAAGAGGCTGAGAGACAGGTAAGCAGACAAAGAGACAGGCAGGTGGACATAAAGGCAGGTAAGCAGACATGTAGGTAAGCAGACAGGTAGGCAGACAAACAGACAGACTGAACAACTTATACTAACAGGAACCATACTGAAGTATTTGTAAATCTGTAATGGAATGTTAAAGAAGGTATTTTACAGTTGGATGATCTTCTGAACAGCAACCACCCAGGTGGGAATGGAAAGGGAAAGTTATTTTCAACTCTGGAGAGAGGAGAGGAAAGTGTGTGTGTGTGGGGGGGGGGGGAGAGAAGAGAGTAATGTTCCACTGTACATTGGAGGGAGGGGGGTCATTGGGACACCACTAACAACACTACTACTACTACTACTACTACCAACACTACTACTACTACTACCAACACTACTATTACTACTACCAACACTACTATTACTACTACCAACACTACTATTACTACTACCAACACTACTACTACTACCAACACTACTATTACTACTACCAACACTACTACTATCACTAGTAATACTACTACTAGTACCAACACTACTATTACTACTACCAACACTACTACTATCACTAGTAATACTACTACTACCAACACTACTACTACCAACACTACTACTACCACCAACACTACTACTACCAACACTACTGCAGCAGCAGCAGCAACTACTACCTCAACTACTACTACTGCTGCTATTACAACTACAACTACTATGGGAAACAGTTTTTTACGTAGGGATTCAAAGAACAACAACATTGGCATAGTTTCATTCTAATGTTCCCCAAGTCTATTGGAGGATTTGAATAAAGTACTGCAAGCTAAGGAGGCAATTATTGAGGGCAGTTATTCACTAGAAATGGTAAAGTGCCAAACTAATTACCTTAAAGTAATTTTAAGTTATTAACCACACTACATGTCTGGTTTCAAATCTCACCAGAGCAAGATATAATCTTTTCAGTTATAAATCCAATCAGAGTAGTTTATAGGAGGAACTTGAACCTGGGAGGATGTGAGGCAATGTTGGCCCTAGCAAGCTTTGAACTCAAAGTATAGAAAACGATCGACATGACCCCACATCTCATTAGCTTACTGAGTGGTGTGGGACTCGTCAAATCAGACCAAAGAAGCAATGTTTCCATTGGTATTTCCATTGCTGATACTATCTATCAGTCAAAACTCTTGGCAGAAAGAGCAACATGAAATAAAGTGTCTTGCTCAAGGACACAACATATCGCTTGATCCTGGAATTGAACTCACAACCACATGATTGTGAATTTAATTCTCTAACCACAAAATGTAGGTATGAACCCATAACTCCTGATGGAGTGCTATCGTGGCATATGGCATGCTTTAGATATTTTTTAAAACTGGTTAAAGTCCATCTCTCTCCTGAACACAACAGATTTCTTCCAAAGAAGGAAAGAGAGAGAGAGAGAAAAATGTAAGAGAGATATAGAGGAATAATTGACCCTAGTACAGAACTGGTACCTTGAAAGGATAAAAAGCAAAGTTGACCTCAGAGTGCAGAAAACCAGAACAAACACAATACATTGTATTTAATGGTCTGATGACTACCAATTAGTTGCCCCCATAATAAAATACACGAAATTTCTCTGAGAGTCTAACTGTCAGTCTACAGCAATGATGATTAATTGTTTATTCCATCGATTCAAGTAATTACCAGTTATGTATTAGGGTTAATTCAATCACTGAACAAAATACATAACTTTGTACCTTAGTTTCTATCTCTGATGAAATAGATTCAACTCTTAAAGTTCAATGACTGGCTGTTCTAGTTGACTGACTATTACTGGCTGTTCTAGTTGACTGACTATTACTGGGTGTTCTAGTTGACTGACTCTATTACTGGCTGTTCTAGTTGACTGACTATTACTGGGTGTTCTAGTTGACTGACTATTACTGGGTGTTCTAGTTGACTGACTATTACTGGGTGTTCTAGTTGACTGACTATTACTGGGTGTTCTAGTTGACTGACTATTACTGGCTGTTCCAGTTGACTGACTATTACTGGCTGTTCTAGTTGACTGACTATTACTGGCTGTTCTAGTTGACTGACTATTACTGGCTGTTCTAGTTGACTGACTATTACTGGCTGTTCTAGTTGACTGACTATTACTGGGTGTTCTAGTTGACTGACTATTACTGGGTGTTCTAGTTGACTGACTATTACTGGGTGTTCTAGTTGACTGACTATTACTGGGTGTTCTAGTTGACTGACTATTACTGGCTGTTCTAGTTGACTGACTATTACTGGCTGTTCTAGTTGACTGACTATTACTGGCTGTTCTAGTTGACTGACTATTACTGGCTGTTCTAGTTGACTGACTATTACTGGCTGTTCTAGTTGACTGACTATTACTGGCTGTCCTAGTTGACCGACTATTACTGGCTGTCCTAGTTGACCGACTATTACTGGGTGTTCTAGTTGACTGACTCTATTACTGGGTGTTCAAGCATATACATGTAGTTTTGTAAATGCACAGATACCCCGGCCCTTGGATGCCTTCAGCACAGTCTATTTCAAACATACAGGCTAAAATTTCTGACTAAAGACACCATTCTCTCTTTCTCCCTTCTCTACACTAATCTCAGACCATTCTTTTATTCTGGGTTCAGCCATTTCACTGGAACTGTGCTGGAGCACCATATTCTTCATATCAAACCTAGTACATTGTCAGCTACACATTTTATCAAGCATATAAAGGGCTGAAAGGCAAAATTCCTTGATGTAAATATAAGAATGTAATACAGCATACTAAGATTTCTTGAAGTTTTACCATAGCATAATTTATAGTGTGTAATCTTTGTTTCAAATATCCTCACAAACTCTTGGAGATAGATAGCAGAAGCAGATGTGAATCGGATTCTCACAAGTGGCTCTTTCCATGTTTCTCTGGGTCCAGTGATGTATATGCTCAATGTGTTTCACTATTTTATAGTTAAACCTTGTTGTAGCAGCTTGCAATAAACTAACATACTTTCAAAATTAAAATTTGCTAACAATTCATAGAACATTTTTTTTCTTATATGACCAATGGGTGAAGAAATGCCAGGAAATCCCAGTGGAAGGAAGCCACAGCAGAGGACAACCAACAAAGACCTGGGGTGAGGTTGTGAGAGCAAACCTCAAATCACTGAGACTGGCAGAGGAGATAACGAAGGAACATGAAAAGTGGAGAAATGCCATGCTGAGAAGGACCCGTCCAACCCATGCAAGCATGGAAAAGTGAACGTAAAAATGATGATAATGTCTGTGTGTGTGTGTGTGTGTGTGTGCCTGTGTGTGTGTGCCTGTGTGTGTGTGCCTCTGTGTGTGTGTGTATGAGTACTTAGGAATAAAGAGCCAAGAGCTTATAGTGTTTGTATGAAGTTATGTTTTCTTTTCTTTATTTTTCCAAACTGGATTATACATATATGACTATATATTCTATTTGTTTCCTTTTTCTCAAACTGCTGCATTCTTTAACACTACATTTGTTGTATTTGAGCAAATTAATGCTGTGGATTATTTTAGCCAAATGCAGCTCTAGTAAATTTAGTTATTCATTTTGTTTTCATATATTTTTGCATTTTTATTTATACACCCGTTCTTACCCACAATGACAAAAGTATGTTCTATAAATTACCAAGTATATGACAAGTGACATTTGTTTATATATATAACTTCTTTTCTTTGCCCACCTATTCCTGAGAGGGTCGTGGGGGCAGAGACCTCAAATACTCCTTCCAGCAGGTCCTGTCAGAAGTAACTGTCGCCAACTGATCCAGCTGGATCCCCAAGCGTAACCAGTCAAGTTCATCGATGTTATCCAACCATCTTGCTCGGGGTCTACCCCTGGGTCTCCTGCCAGTTGGTTTCGCCCATAAAATCTGTCCAGTGAGTCTTTCCTGAGACATTTCAACCCCATGCTCATAATATCGGAGCTGTGATCTCTCAATTCGGAGAAGTAGCGGCTCTACTTAATATAGAAATGGCTTCTACAGGACTAGAACTATTTCATTCAAAAGCCCTTCCCTATGATTTCTTTTGAATGAAACTGTTCTAGTCCTGTAGAAGCCATTTCTATATTAAATTTGATGTTTACATTCTAATGTATTGAGTACCTTACTTACTGTGGTTACCCCCTGACTGAGCTTGGAACTCACATATATATATATATATATATATATATATATATATATATATATATACCAGATAGTCCTATACGAGCGAGACATGGTCACCTGACCAATCTTGCCTCAAGTGGGACAATTCCTGTCTAAACCCATGCTAGCATGGAAGATAGACGTTAAACGATGATCATGATGATGATATATATATCTTTTGCTCTTTTACCTGTTCCAGCCATCCGACTGAGGCCATGCTGGGGCATATATATACTTACAGTAAATATTGATGCAATTCAATTCAAACACTCTACCTACATTTTCCACACTTAGAATAAGAAAAGGAAAGTAGTTTCAGATGTTAAAGTCCTTTATTGGTAAAGCCACCATCTCAGCCTATCTTCCAATCAAACCCAAGAAACATTCCAATACACGATGTTTTGAGATGCCATCACTATCTTTCTCATACAATCTTCAATCCAGTGTCTTGAAGTATAACAATGAAGTTGGTGTCACAGATGGTTTATATGACTTTATGATGGCTTCACAGATGGTTTATATGACTTTATGATGGCTTATATCAATGAAGTTGGTGTCACAGATGGTTTATATGACTTTATGATGGCTTATATCAATGAAGTTGGTGTCACAGATGGTTTATATGACTTTATGATGGCTTATATCAATGGAGTTGGTGTCACAGATGGTTTATATGACTTTATAATGGCTTATATCAATGAAGTTGGTGTCACAGATGGTTTATATGACTTTATGATGGCTTATATCAATGAAGTTGGTGTCACAGATGGTTTATATAACTTTATGATGGCTTATATCAATGAAGTTGGTGTCACATATGGTTTATATGACTTTATGATGGCTTATATCAATGAAGTTGGTGTCACAGATGGTTTATATGACTATATGATGGCTTATATCAATGAAGTTGATGTCACAGGTGGTTTATATGACTATATGGTGGCTTATATCAATGAAGTTGATGTCACAGATGGTTTATATGACTTTATGATGGCTTATATCAATGAAGTTGGTGTCACAGATGGTTTATATGACTATATGATGGCTTATATCAATGAAGTTGGTATCACACATGGTATGACTTTATGATGGCTATCATAAACACTAGATTTGAGACTCTTCAAGATATCTCAGACAGTAAGCCAACAGATTTGAACAATTTGATAGTTTTATTCTCATAACATCGTCAGTGTAGTGCAACAGAAACTAGGCAGCAGGTCAGCAGCAGGTGATTAGCAAACTAATGGATGTTAAATCATATAATAATTTTATTCTAGTTAGTTCAAAGGCAACCTAACACCAGGGTTGTTATTTACTATACACTAACAGAAGGTTGTGAAGACAAGGAGAGTATGCAGCTAAAATAGACCACCTACCTAAACATAACCAGCTATTGATAATAGTAAAACCATAATAGTCATTTAAAACACAAATATTCTGTTATATTTACTTTTTGTTTTATTTTATGATATACATTATTATGGATAAAATTTGTGTTATTCTATATCCATAACCTGGTCATTAATACTTTATTTTACTTTGTCAAACAAGTTCAACACCAAAACAATTTTGATTAAGACAAAAATAAAATAATGAAGGAGTTTACTTACCAAAATTAAGTAATTATTGTTTTTATCCACAAAAACAAAGAGTTGAAATTGTATATATTGTTTCCAATTGTTAATAAATATGAACAATTTAACTGTAAAGTGGGCAAAATATTTGCAAACTAACTGTGTAATTCCTTGCTGCTTCAAGAATTTGTTCACATGTTAATTGGTAATGAACTGTGGCATTGTATGTTTCCATTCTATAGTAGAATTACTTTCCAATGAGCTAAAATAGAAATAAAGTGAAATTGAAGATTGGAATAATTAATATTTTAATTATTCTATAAATGAAATATTATATTTTTGTTTAGATGCCAAGTGAACTCAAATTATGTAATCTTATGATGAAAGAGATACCAGCCAAATAGAAAATAAAGTAGTATTAGATACACTATGGAAGTGGCTCAACTAAAATTTGAAACAGTATCACAAATTAATATATTAAGCAGTAACCACTACAGTGTTCACTTTGTAAAGAACTTAGAGTAGAACAACTGGGAAATTACTTTTTATATGAAATAGAAAGTTTTGTGTACTGAAATAGTGACAGTATGGTCCAGAATTCAGGTATATATTGTGTGCTGAAATAGTGACAGTATGGTCCAGTATTCAGGTATACATTGTGTGCTGAAATAGTGACAGTATGGTCCAGTATTCAGGTATATATTGTGTACTGAAATAGTGACAGTATGGTCCAGTATTCAGGTATACATTGTGTACTGAAATAGTGACAGTATGGTCCAGAATTCAGGTATACATTGTCTGCTGAAATAGTGACAGTATGGTCCAGTATTCAGGTATATATTGTGTACTGAAATAGTGACAGTATGGTCCAGTATTCAGGTATACATTGTGTACTGAAATAGTGACAGTATGGTCCAGAATTCAGGTATACATTGTCTGCTGAAATAGTGACAGTATGGTCCAGAATTCAGGTATACATTGTCTGCTGAAATAGTGACAGTATGGTCCAGAATTCAGGTATACATTGTCTGCTGAAATAGTGACAGTATGGTCCAGTATTCAGGTATACATTGTGTGCTGAAATAGTGACAGTATGGTCCAGTATTCAGGTATATATTGTGTACTGAAATAGTGACAGTATGGTCCAGAATTCAGGTATACATTGTCTGCTGAAATAGTGACAGTATGGTCCAGAATTCAGGTATACATTGTCTGCTGAAATAGTGACAGTATGGTCCAGAATTCAGGTATACATTGTCTGCTGAAATAGTGACAGTATGGTCCAGAATTCAGGTATACATTGTCTGCTGAAATAGTGACAGTATGGTCCAGTATTCAGGTATACATTGTCTGCTGAAATAGTGACAGTATGGTCCAGAATTCAGGCATACATTCTATGAATTGTATGCCTGACCAGAACGTATACCTATTTACTTCAGTCTATCAATGATAAAATAGATTTTACTCTAACATTGTGGTTGAGTATGTCATTATTACTGGGTGTTTAATGTATTCCAAAGAAATAACCTTATTTCAAACTAAACATTTATTTATCCCTGCATTCAAAAAATAAATTCCTTCTAATCTCTATATCTTGTCCATAAATCTAAATTATCTTCTGACTACATTCTTCCTGCTCGGATTAAACAGGAATTTCTTGCATATTACAAACTCCATGGCAAACCAATTTCAGTTATAAGAATACTAATCTTTTATCACATACATTAACCTTTATTGGCTGTCACTCATCATCACTCCAGATTTATATATATATATATATATATATATATATATATACAGTTTTTTCCGTTGTGTTGTAATATAAATATTACACACAGTAGATTATCAGCTCACGTAGAGTTTGCTCGACGGTTCCAGTTGTAGTTCCAAAAGTAATCCGGAGAAAAATAGAAAGATTTGAATGGATACAGTTTAGTTGAAAGGAATTTATTGACACGTGTTTCTATAACAGTTACATAACCTAAAACAGCTATCTACAAACTTTTAGTTATGCAGACATTCAATATTTCAATGTTATTGTTTACTGTCATTTCATCAGAATAATATTACTGAGGACCTATTTAGTTTTTATAGAGAATATTAGGAGGAAGGGGTGAAGTTGTTAGAAGAATAGTTGAAGGAGTGGTTTTTCGATAGCAGTGAGAATTCTTGGTGGCAGTGATTAATTAGATTCCCATCTGTTGTTTTGACATTTTTTATAGAATATATTATTGGTTATTTTTCTAAATCTATAGAAGGATTAGAGATAGTAAAGATATGCGTGGTTGGTTTTGTGTTTGCACTTAACATTCAGACTTAAATTTTTCTTTCAAGTGTACGTATTCTTTCACCCACGCATTCACACACAAATATATTTGCACACCTCTACAAAATACATATACTCACAATTCACATATTCATACTTACATATATATACACATGCATACACATATATATACACACATGTATTCATGTACATACATACGCGCTCATTGTAGTAAAAGCGGACAAAACATCAAACCTGTACACTATGGATTGCACTACATACAACAACTTCATTCGAAAAGAATTACATAAAAAATATAGAAAAACGAGTGAAGTAACCCTTAAGCACATCAATGATGAGGCATGCGAAATAGTGAAAAATCTCGGAATCGAAGATAGGACAGGACCACTCTTACCGGCGGTACCCACTTTCAATCTTAAGGACCACAAGGTAAACTTTGATAATGACCCTAAAATTAGATTAATCTGCCCCTCTAAATCAGATATAGGTAAAATAAGCAAATATATCTTAGATAGAATCATCCCCCAAATTAAGGCTAAGATTAACATTAAACTCTGGGGGAAGACCCAAGAAGCAATAAGATGGTTTAATAGCATTAGCAATAAGAATAAATCTAAGTTTATCCAGTTTGATATCGATGAATATTACTCATCGATATCACCTGAAACTTTGAATAGAGCCATTAAGTTTGCTAAGGATAACTCCGACCTTACAAACGATGAAATTAAGATTATATTAGAAGCTAGGAAAACTATAGTCAAATTTGAGAACAGTTATTGGGTACGTAAAGATAGACCCTCTAACTTTGACATAACAATGGGCTCTAACGATTCGGCGGAAATAACTGATATTGTGGGGTTATTTATCGCCTTTAGACTCCAGGAAAAATTCAGCAATCTCCACGGCGGAATATACCGCGACGATGTTCTCCTCCTAGCTAAAAACCTTAATAACCAAAAACTAGAAAAACTACGCAAAGATATAAGAAAACTACTACTCGAAATAGGACTAACTATAACATATGAATACAACCTTAAAGTAGTTAACTTCCTGGATGTCACACTCAATTTAAACTCTGGTTTGATTAAACCGTTTCATAAATTGAATGAAAATCTCAAATACGTAAATGTTGGGTCTAACCACCCCATCTCTATAATTAAATCTATCCCTAAAAATATTTCCCTTAGAATCTCGGGTCTATCTTCTAACATACAAGTATTTAAGGAACACGCCGAGTACTACGATAACGCCCTTAGTAAAGCAGGCTACCTCAACAAAATAGAGTACATAGATGGGAACAATCAAAACACCCAAAATAAATCCCACATAGGTAGATATAATAACACAACACCAAACCACACTTACTACCATAGTATGCACACCAGTAAACCAACAAACAAAACTAATAGAAAGCGATGCAAAGAGTACTTATGGTATAACCCCGAATACAATAGCTCCATTAGTACAAATTTACCAGTACTCTTCTTTAAAATAATTAAAAGACATTTTCCCACATCACACAAATACCACAAAATCCTAAACCCTACCACTATAAGACTGTCATACTCTACAGCGTTAAACCTTGAACAACACATAAAAAAGATCAATACTAGAAGGTTAAACGAAAACACTAAGAACTTAAGTACAAAGAACCCCAAAAAAACAGTAGACAATACACTACAGAACATAAATAAACCACACCTAAGTTCGTCCGCAATACTACTCCAGAGAAAACCCAACGTACACAACTGTAACTGCACCTATCCTGACAACTGCCCCCTCGGCAATAACTGCCTGGAAAAAAATATTATTTATAAGTGTACCATTAAATCCGGAGGCAACGAGTGGTATTACGTGGGATCAACGGCAACATCGTTTAAATCTCGATTGTATAGGCATTCTTACTCAATAAAACACCAGAGCCAAAGAAATGTAACAACTTTAGCAGAGAAAGCTTGGACGCTCAGGGATAGCAATCAAAAGTTTACCCTAAAATGGGAAAAATTAGCTAAAACCCAAAGCTTTTCCAGGAGCCAAAATTTCTGCAAATTGTGTAATCTTGAGATTTATTACATAATCACACACAAGAAGAAACTGCTGAATAACAGAATTGAACGAACATTATTCTGCCGTCACAGAACTAAAACCCTTTTTTCCCACTACAAGCCGAATATTACATAAAAGAGGGACATCCCCCAACTATATAAACCTTAATCTAGTTAGAAAAATATAAAAACAATCTCTTTTCAACATATATTAATAACCTTAAATTACCATACTAATAATGAAAAGATATGCTGATGAGAATAGGTACAAATATGCGATAATGAATGTGTCTAAAAACGTCCATAAGTATGTATATATATGTGAAAATGTATATAAATAAGTAAATATATATATATGTTTGATGTGTATAGTTAGATGTAAGTGTATTCATGTATTAAAGTGCTTATATATATATATATATATGTGTGTGTGTGTGTATATGTGTGTATATATGTATGTGTATATATATATATATATATATGTATGTATATATATGTATATGTATATATGTATGTATATATGTGTATGTATGTATGTGTATATGGATGTGTATGTATGTGTATGTGTGTACACATGGACTAGAGTATGTATGTATATATGTGTGTGTCTATACGTGTGTATATATAAAGATAAGTTGAGTATGAAAATGTATACACATGAGCGCGTATGTATGTACATGAATACATGTGTGTATATATATGTGTATGCATGTGTATATATATGTAAGTATGAATATGTGAATTGTGAGTATATGTATTTTGTAGAGGTGTGCAAATATATTTGTGTGTGAATGCGTGGGTGAAAGAATACGTACACTTGAAAGAAAAATTTAAGTCTGAATGTTAAGTGCAAACACAAAACCAACCACGCATATCTTTACTATCTCTAATCCTTCTATAGATTTAGAAAAATAACCAATAATATATTCTATAAAAAATGTCAAAACAACAGATGGGAATCTAATTAATCACTGCCACCAAGAATTCTCACTGCTATCGAAAAACCACTCCTTCAACTATTCTTCTAACAACTTCACCCCTTCCTCCTAATATTCTCTATAAAAACTAAATAGGTCCTCAGTAATATTATTCTGATGAAATGACAGTAAACAATAACATTGAAATATTGAATGTCTGCATAACTAAAAGTTTGTAGATAGCTGTTTTAGGTTATGTAACTGTTATAGAAACACGTGTCAATAAATTCCTTTCAACTAAACTGTATCCATTCAAATCTTTCTATATATATATATATATATATATTAGTAAAAGAATGAAGAATAACATGGTTGGCTGTACAATAGAGTTTATTTAGAGTACTCATAATCTCTAGCTGGATTACCTTAAATGATACCTTGTTATCCTATATATATTTCTCTCTCTCCCTCTCTCTGTATATATAGACCTAGCCAGTGTCTGGCAGATATGGGGTTCAATTCCTCATAACAGCTGGTGGCAACGTCTTTTTCTGTCTAACAGTCTTCCCCCTATTTTATAAGCTATTTTATATCAAAGTTTCTACTTTTTACTTTCATACAATTTATTCCTTTAATTCCTTATATAATATTCCAATAACTCGCTACTCCACTAAAGACAACCCCCAGGTTCATTATCACTCTAACAGACATAAGATATTTCTCTGACTATATTTTTAAATCTCAAAATTACCTGATTTATAAACCTATATTCTTGTAAGTGAATTATGTTTCAAACTGGACATTCTCTAGCCACTTCTTAGTCCTTTTCTGCCATTTCTTCAGGTTTATAATTCCCCTATATAAACCTACTTCAATATACTAACTAATGTTTTAAGTTTCTATGGAACAAACAAGTTCATACATCTGACAACAAAGAGCTCAATAAATGTAATTTACTCTATCAGTGACTAGTACTGGCTTCTTATCTATCTATTTAATCAGTTTAAACGTCTGTATAAAGCTAGTAAGCTATGATAGACAAGAGAAAGTATTTAGTACTTCTTACAGTTAAGAAACAACGAAAACAAGATAGAGATAAGTGAATATAAACTAAAACTAAAAACAAATTTTAAATATGGAAGTCCAATGGGAGTCAGAATAAACAATAAAAAATAAAGAATAAATGGAAAAGAAGGGAAGTTATTTTGTGGACTATTAAACTAATGAGAAATTACATCTGAACATAGGGATACATGAAGGCATTTTGAAAGAGATATACCAATTATAATTGTGTAATTGTGTGGAATTGAATTAATAAAGACATTTGATATCTTTACTCTGCTGGTGACTTATTGATGATACACTGATACACACCATGTATTGTGTACTATGTGAATACTAGTCCACTTGTTCTTTTACTCAAGATTACCAAATGTGTATTTTATATGTGAGTGTGTACATATTTAAAGAAAGTAGTTAATTGTCTGACTGAACCAAGGAAACTATGTTTCCATTGATCATTCCATTACTGATATCAGTCACAACCCTTCACAGACTCACAGAAGCAACACCACAAAAAGCACCCAGTCCAATCTTTAAAGTGGTTGTGTTGGTGACATGACAAAAAGCACCCAGCCCACCCAGTAAAGTGGTTGTTCTGGTAATATGATGAAAAAGTACCTAGTTCAATCCGTCAGTTGGTAATTGTAGTGCCACATTGGCATTAGGAAAGACACAGCCATGGAAACCAAACCAGAAACAGTTCTATATGAGCAACATACAATTATCTGTTCTGACTTGTCTCACAATAGGACAACTCGTCTAACCCATGCTAGCATGGAAAATAGATGTTAAATAATGATGATGATGATGGGATTTGAACTCAGAATTCATGGTACTAAAACAAATACTTCAAAGCATCCCTTCTAACTGACAATTCTACCAATCCTCCACTAAAGAACTCGTACTTTATTTATCAACCTCAAGATGATGAAAAACAAAGTTGACATCAGCAAGATTAGAACTCCGAGCACAGAGACATTTAATATGCATGTAAATAAGTCACCATTTTTACATATGTTTTTTCCATGCTTGCAGGGGCTGGATGATACTTTTTGAGGCAGGTTTTCTATGGCCAGGTGCCTTTCCAGATGCTAACTATAATATATATATATGTCCCAAGGCTCTGATACCATCAACACCATAAACACAGCTGACATATCTAAGAACTGACTAACTGCCTGATGAGGTCATAGCCATTCAATGGCTATCATCGAAATATATATAGCACTAAATAAAAGATTATGAGTTCATGCAATTGACTTATGTTTCGTCACTATATATATATATATATATGATTCCGTCAGGGAAATGGCCATGTTCGATATGCAGAAAAGGAACTGGCATAAATTCTATAAAATGCACACAATGCAGATCCTGGGTACACAAGAGATGTAGCGGGATAGCAGGCAAACTAACAGGTAGGGAGAAATATGTTTGCAGTAGATGTACAGGGAAATTAGACAGTAGAAGTCGCACTGATAGACACATTTTTCAAATGCAAGAGGGCGCTATAGAAGTGGTGGATAGCTTCCGGTACCACGAGATCAGATTAGCATGGGAGGAGGGTGTTCCGAGGCCATAGTATCTAGAATAAGGACGGGTTGGAAGAAGTTTAGGGAGCTGCTTCCTCTGTTGACGAAGAAGGGTTTCTCCCTGCGTACGAAAGGCCGGTTGTATGATGCCTGTGTGAGGAGCGCGATGCTGCATGGTAGTGAGACATGGGCAGCAACTGCAGAGGATATGTGACGGCTGGAGAGAAATGAGGCAAGCATGCTCCGTTGGATGTGCAGTGTAAATGTGCGTGAACGACCCAGCATAAATGTGTTGAGAGAGAAACTGTGTCTGAGAGGGATAGAATGTAGTGTACGGGAGAGGAGACTGAGGTGGTATGGACATGTGATGTGCATGGAGGATGACCGATGGGTGAAGAAGTGCCAGGAATTGCCAGTTGAAGGAAGATGTGGTAGAGGTAGACCACGAAAAACATGGGCGGAGGTAGTGAGAACAGACCTCAGATCATTGAAGCTCACGGTGGAGATGACGAGGGACCGTGACGAGTGGAGAGATGCTGTGCTGAATAAGACCCGTCCCACCCTTGCAAGCAGGGAAAATCGGACGTAAAATGATGATGATGATGATGATGTATATATATATATATAATTCACACTAATACAAACACACATATACACATATATAAAGACACACACACACAAACATATGTATTTCTTCATTTATAAGTTGGAGAAAGGTCTTGTAGATATAACATACCAAACTGTCATGAGTGCTCAAGCTAGCAAAAATAAAGATACCATTAAAATTATTACTTCAAATATCAGTCACTGACCTTATGAGTAATGCTTTGAAATACTAAAAGCGCAATTAATCTTGTTATTTCTATAGCAATTATCGTCATAATTTTTATTGCTTTCTTTATTTCTGTAGGTAGGGAGTTAACAGAAATAACAATGTTGGACTAAACACCATACAGTGCTGTGCAGTTTTACTATATTTTGAATTTAAAAGTTTTAGTCTTCTTAGCAGTATCCAGTACCACATTTTCTAATATGTCCTTTCCTTTTTAAAATGACAGGTATTTGGCAGTTATTTGTAGCATAGCAATCAACCCCCTAATATTTATTACTATCATTTCTGAAGGTATTAAAAATAAGCTGTAGAAATCAAGCCAGAATCAGTTCCCGTCCCACCCTTGCAAGCAGGGAAAAGAGGATGTAAAATGATGATGATGATGATGATGAAATATGAATACAAGATATACACAAAGGTACATGGATGAGTACATACCTGTGCACACACACACCTGTGCATACACACACACATACATACCTGTGCATATACGCACACATACATACCTGTGCATGAACTACTGACATCCGCAGTGTATAGACAACTGACTCATTAGTCTGCAATACCAAGTTGAAATCTTTCCACCTGTGTAGGTAAGTCTTTACACCATATTTTTACTAGAATCTCTCCAAGAGAGAAGCTTCAAGCAATGCCCAAAAATAAACAGTAAGTCACAGGAAATTATAAATACTTTCGTCAAGATTATTAGACACCCTAGAAAATCCCGATTCCAAAGAATTAACAAAATACATTAGAAAGAGTTAATTCTACAGATACTCACACCATGTAAAACAAGTGTAAAATTTATTATTAAAATATAGAAAAAATTATAACAAAGCACAAATGTTAAAACAACAAAATATAATTGATCTTGAGTAAAGAAATAATTGTTTCTACTTTTGGCACAAGGCCAGCAATTATCCAGTGCATTACTGGTACTTTATTTTATCGACCCCGTAAGGATGAAAGGCAAAGTTAACCTTGGCGGGATTTGAACTCAGACTGTAAAGGGATGTAACTATGCTGGAAAGCATGGTGTCCGACCCTCTACCGATACTGCCAAGTTACTTTTCTTTTCATATATGTAGACAGAGTCACTTAATTAAAATGAATCATTTGATGTGTCTTAGTATTTGGGACATTGGGAATAAACTGAAATAAACTAAAATTAAATAAATTTCTAATGCAATATTTGAAGAAACAAATTTTTTCATTTCAAAATTATTGCAGACAAAAACATGGAAGGAAAAACAGAATTCAACAAAATAATAATAATTTCAAAATATTCTTGATTTTTATGGAAAAGAAAAAATACAAATATAACCAACAGAAGGAAGATGTTTTTGTCCTGTTCACACAACCATTCAGTAAAAATTAAAAACTTCACAATAATTCATAAATATCCAAGTTATCCAGGATGGCTCAAAAGTTGCAATACATAAAATAAATTATTATGTTTTAATTTATTTATTTATTTTGAATAAATTGTTTCTTATAAAACATAATTATGTTTTTTATATATCACGACTTTTGGGCCAACCTGGGTATTTATGATAACCCTGGATATTTATGATAACCCTGTAGTTGCTTGACCTTCACAATGTAGCCACCAAATCTCCCTAAAAAAGAACTCCCAATGGATTTCAACTGACAATCACAGATTCCAAGTGTCAAATCTTATGACAGCATGTCTACATATTTTACACAAGATGATCATGGTAAAAAACTAATTGGATGAGGAATTTCAAAACAAACTGACAGACAGGACGTCTTATTTCTGCATATCAAAAGGTTTTGAATTTGATGGTTGCATTTGATCAGTAATCTTATTGCTATAGTTCTTGAGCAGATTTAATGAGGGCAGCTCTTCTCATTAATGATTCTTCACAAGGCAACAAACGTCAAGGAGGCATAAGCTATTGTAGCTAACCAGTATATGAAAGGTGAAGATTTTATTGACCAATGTGTAGAGAAAAAGCAAATTCCAACTCAGTGGGATTGTAACTTGGAACAGAAGATAGAATAACCAAACATTACATCTGTTTAGCTCAAGTAAACTCTGATCAAACAGATCCATTATCAAAACCATTCAAGTCATGACCATCCTTTTTGTTTTGTTTTTTTCAAGCAGACTGCATCTTGAACAATACAATTTGATTTAAAGGGGATTTGACTACCATTTCTATTCACTAATATTTGCCAGGTACTCTACCAATTCTGACAATTCCTTACTCACTCCTACTCCAAAAATAATAGCTATTCTATTGACTACCAATAAGTGTCTAGCAGTTATTATGTAGTAACCATAGACAGAGTTTGTGTTGTAAATCTCATAAGGCTTCAAGCAATAGATTATTTTTAAATTTACAGAAAAATATATAATATATATAAACATAGAGAAAAGACAGAGAGAGAGAGAGAGAGAGAGTTATTATTAGAAATATGATGATTAGAAAAATCATTGATGTACTTAATGGTTCAAGTTTCTTCAAAGCAGTATATCTATTTCTGGATGTAAATTACATGATATATCCCTACTGACCTAGAGAAGATATACTGGTTTAGTTTTCCCAATTGCCTCTTCCAGGTACGCTACATTCCTAAGATTGTTTAGGCTATGTAGCAAAATGTTTGTCAAATCTGTTTTAGCATCTATGTTAGTCTCAATTGCATTAGCAATTTAAAAAAAGAAACAAAACTAAAGGATAGCCTAGTCTGCTACACAATAGTTTTTTTTTCAAAATATATAAGTTAAAAATTTCTATGATTTATCAATTAATTGTTTACTATGAAAAGACAAGATATCTTACCATTATTATCATCATCACCGTTTTATGTCCGTTCTTCCACGCGAGCATGGGTTAGACGGGTTTTCCTGATGTGGGCAATGCCAGGTCAGGTGACCATGTCTTATCATTAGATGTTTTTAAAATATCAAAATATATATTAACTACAAAATGACACACACTTATTAGAGGCTATCTTTGACAGAGAGGCACCCTACTATAACACGGTGTTAGCTAACAGCGGCTCCTCGCAACCTATCACTTACTCTCCCACTAACAACAGCAATAAGAAAAGAAAGCGTAACAATAGACAAACTATCTGGTTCTCTCCTCCCTTCTCACTCAACGTTAAAACTAATGTAGGAAAAAAATATTGAGCCCCTCGCAATAGCGATTGCCTAAACTCAAGAAATGATTTCTTCACACGTTGTCCACATGCCTGGAAACACCTCTTACATAACCACAAAGCTCCGGATTGAATAACAACAACATCTTAATTTTCTTAACTAGAACCTTCCGGACTTTTGCAGTTATCTCCCTTACACCTCTCGCACACAGTTTTTCATTGCCTGGGTGAAGTGACCGTTTCTGTGCATGCGCGTTCATACGGTTGTCCTTCCTGTTCCATATAACCATGTCCATTACGAACTGAGGTGTAACAATTGTTCTCGGTATGGTGGACTAACTGTTACCACTTCTTTCTCTCTCTCTCTCTCTCTCTCTCTCTCTCTCTCTCTCTCTCTCTATATATATATATATATATATATAAGAGACATCTGTTCAGTTGTCAACCAAAATAAGATTGTCGTCTGCTTTGTTTGAAATTTCTTTCTAATAAGTTGTGGGAGGGAGGGTTTAACATACAGTAGTAGTATCTCTTCTTCCCCCTCTCTCTCATTGAAACGTCTCTTTCATCCTCCATTGTAAAGATGTCCCCAGGGGTTCCATTATCGATTTTTATTGAAATCCTATTTCTGAATATTAGCTTAACCTGTGTGTAAAGTTTCATCAGGATTGGATCACTGGTGTAGATGCCAACTGGTTATACACAGATACACAGAAATTGCCATTTATATAGTAGTTAATGTTTTTACTTTTGGCACAAGGCCAGCAATTACCCCAGTGTATTACTGGTACTTAATTTTATTGTAGGATGATGGTGAGAAAGATGGTGATGAGGATGGTGTTGATGATGGTGATGGTGATGGTGAGGAGGAGGATAATGATGAGGAGGAAGAGGATGGTGATGAGGATGATTATGACAGTGATGATGATATATGAACAAATAAGAATTAACTTGTGTATGGTGTGTTAAACAGATTGGATGTTTGGAGATGTTTAAAATAGCAGTTTTGGTGTTTTATAGTTTTGAGTATTAATTCAGTGTAGAACTGAAATTGAATAACAAATTTACAATGTTTGAGTATCCTAGTCTAATCTTTAACACTTTAATATTTACATTACTCTATATATACTATTGTATTTTCACAGTAAAGGCTTTACCTCACATAATATCTCACATAACATTTACATTATTCTATATATACTATTGTATTTTCACAGTAAAGGCTTTACCTCACATAATATCTCACATAACATTTACATAACTATATATATTATTGTATTTTTGTGGTAAAGGCTTTACTTCACATAACATTGAATCTATGAGGTTTTGATATTTATTTTGAGAACAATACCTTAACATCAGTACGAGTGGCCAGTCTTGGTCAGTTTGAACAGAAAGATGTGAGAGAATTCTGGCCAGTTGAAATGCTTAAGGGTTAAGTATTATGGAAAATAAATAAGTTCGGAAGTAAAGAAAACAAAAATATGGTAGATATGTTCTCAGGTTTCAATTAATGCCCCCCCACCACACCCATCAGCCCTTATTCATTTTTCACACCCCCACCACCATGCTTATTAAATTTTGTTAATCAATCTCTGATGAAATTTTATTTTAAGTGGTAGCATTCCTGGAACAATTAATTTTTTTAAGACAATAAAAAACATTATGCATGACAAAATAAATACATTACTAGAAATCCCATATGTTATAAGATATATCGGATGGGTTGAGATCTTAATACGTAAACTTAACTAATTCTGGTTTTTAAAAACATCAAGGTAGGTAACCTAGAAACAATTACTGCTTCATTCCCACACCCGTATTATTTGGGACCCAACAGTACTTGTTATTTAGCCCCAGGTAACCAAGCAGACCTATGATCAAAATCATTTCAACTTTGACCATCTGTCTCTTTTCTGGAATATCCAGTTTATCTAGGACTACATTATCCAGAGTGTTCCTTCTTTAGAGTGATACGAGAGAGACTTGACTGTTATTTCTAACAGAAAGGACTATAAAATTTGAGAATAGACTAAATGTACCGTTAACAGGAGCAGTCAGTATCTGTTCAGTACTGGTTGGTAGATCTAATTTTCAAGATGCAGTTTTAGTTAAATGGAAGTTTAAGTAAATAAACTGAGCATCTACAGAAACATTGTGATGTATTCATAAACAGAGAGTACTAACGCAACTCCATTTTATGGTGATGAATAATATTTTCATTTTCATGTTGTTAAATATAATTATGTTGTTGCAGGCTTACAGCAAAATGTGTGACTGCTCTAGAGTTATTAAGGCTGCAAGAAGATTAGAATTATGAATATAATTGAAGAGGAGAAAAGTAACAGATGGTGTTATCAGTGTAGAAGTGTATTTGAGAAACTTGGGGAACAACTGAATTAATAGAAGTATGGTGGGAGGGGGGGGGGGGGTAGAGAAAAAGGTTAGAAAATACTTCATCTTAGGAGAGCAAAATGGAGAGACAATAATGAAGCTAGCTTGCAACAGATGTACAAATGTCTACTTAGAAGCTTTTATAGTATTTCTGTAGATTTTACATTTTCTGCACTATTTATAAACCTATCATCATCATCATCGTTTAATGTCTATCTTCACGCTAGCATGGGTTAGACTATCATTTCCAAATATGTATACTAAGGCATAGTTTGTGTTTACCTAAGAAACCTTTATGTTAGATTGAATTAAAATATTTCATAGAACCCAACTAGGGATCATATCACCAGAAGATCAGGGCCTTTTAGAACCAATATTGATGGATATAGTACATATATATTCATATAGATACATATACATACACACACACATTTACACACCTGCACACACACACATGCATGTGTGTGTGGTCTAACACACACCTGCACACATACACATACTGCGGGTGTGTATATGTGTGTGTGAGCAGATGTGTATGCATATGTATATGTGTGTGTGCAAGTGTGTATGTGTGTATATGTTTGTGAAAGCATATGTGTGTATGCATACGTACATATGTATGTACATGTGTGTGTGTGCATGTGTGTAAATGTGTATATGTATGCATATGTATGTATGTGTGTGTGAGCAGATGTGTATATGTATGTGTATGAAGACACATGGCTTAGTGGTTAGAGCATTGGCCTTGCAATCGAAAGATTGTAAGTTCAATTCTCAGACTGGGTGATATGTTGTTTCCTTGAGCAAGACACTTTATTCCACATTGCTCCAGTTTACTCAGCTGTAGAAATGAGATGATAGGGACTGGGGTCCCTATCATTCCACTGCAAAGTGGTCGTGGAGGTGCCACGGCAAAAAAGCACCCAGCACTCACTGTAAATGAGGTTGGTGTTAGGAAGGGCATCCAGCTGTAGAAATCAAGCCAGAATCAGTTCCCGTCCCACCCTTGCAAGCAGGGAAAAGCGGACGTAAAATGATGATGATGATGATGCATATGTATGTGTGTGTATGTATGTATATGTGTGTGTCCAGGTGTGTGTTATACCCTTATTAAACAGAGAACTCAATACTTGGGACAGTAGGATGTGACTACATTAGAAAGAGTTGGGGCCCGACAGCTGCGCTCTTGCTGTTTCCACAGCAGCTTCAAAACTAGTGATTTCTTATTTAGACAAAGTTAAATTGTTCAATGCTTCTATGTATTAATTGGTATTATATAACAGCGAAGATAAAAAATAACTCCTGTAATAGCACATGTAATAGCACATGTAATAGCACATGTAATAGCACATGTAATAGCACATGTGTTGTACTAACTTGGTCCTTTTTACTGCTCGTATGAGGGGAAATAGTAACTTTCACTGAAAAACAATATTGTAAAGGGATAAGGATAGGATAAAGATCTCATAATTCCTTGTGGAGTCATAGAGGCACTGTCATATGGTGTGTCTCGGGTACTTTTAAACCTGGCAGAACCCAACCCTCTCTGGGTCTGAACACAGCCGATTTTTTTCTACAGAGGAAGAATCAACCCCAGTACTGAACTGGTTCTTTTTTTATTTTTTTATTGACCTTGAAAAGATGAAAGGCAAAGATAATCCCAGAGGGATTTGAACTCAGAGCATGCAATGAGGTGGGGAGAATACTGTAAAGCATTCTATCCGACATCTTAACGACTCCGTCAATTCGCCACCTTAATATTTTAAAAGACAGCTTAAAAAAAAAACACCCAGCAAAGACGCCAGAATTTACAACTTTATTTTTTTCAAATTATTGGAAAAATATTTTAAATACAATTTATCAATCTAATAAGATTTATCAATCTAATAAATATGTTTTTCCTTTTCCTCACTTTTATTTACTCGCTTTCCTTGTATAGTAGATCATCATGCAGTACATACTGTCAGAAAGTCTTCACAGGTAAACTCCAGTATTGATTATTGTATAAAATAAGAGATATTGAAGAGGAAACTACAGCAGCAACAGTAACTACAATAACAACAATGTACCATCTGTTGGTGGGACAATAATGATTTCTGATTAAGGCACAAGGCCAACAATTTAGGGGAGGGGGGGAATCGATTAAATCAACCTCAATGCATTACTGGTACTTTATTTTAATGACCCCCATAAGGATAAAAGGCAAAGTTAATCTTGGCAGGATTTGAACTCTGAACGTAAAGGGCCATAACTATGCTAGCAAAACATGTTTCCGATGCCCTACTGATACTGCGAATCAATTACCAATTTGTGTTTGCACATTTATATTTATATACTCATACATATAAATGTATGCATATGTACACATACAAACACACACATATGCATCAGTGTGATGTTAAATATTTCTGCAATATGCAGTGTACATTCCAAAGATTTAAAATACATTGAATGTGTTCTTAGTTTTAAATTATTAGTCACACTGAGAAAAATGAACACAAACACATTTTCGTTATTGTCTTTGTACAGAGAGAAATGTAAGAGGTTTCTTCACAGATAGTTATTCATCAGATGACAAGTAAACATCCTTATCCTTTTGCCAATGAAGAGAGGCTATAGCATTGGCAATTTATGTCAAACACAAACTAGAACTTTACTAAAATGGCCAGTCTAATTTGGCGAGGAGAGAGAATTGTGGGGGGAGAAAGAAAAGAAAATGGAGAGAAAAAGGAAAGAGATTGAATGGATGCAATAACCAGTAAACTGGAACATTAAATTGACAACACGGTGGTCTCTCAAATAGAAGCTATACATTGCTAAGAAATGGTAACACCTTTAATAGAATATGTTATGCTTCATTGAACCAGGAGAAGGCTAGAATACTAACGAGTCAGATGTTCTCTGAAATTGTCGTTATATTTAGGTTAAAAATCTTATTAAAAAATAAAAGATGGAAATTATTGTTATCATAAAGGTTTTGTAATTAGTTTTCATAGCACAAAATACTAACACTTGCCCTTTCTCCAAATATAAAGCAGTAAATAAAAGCAGACTAGCATATCTTATTCCTTAACCCTTTAATGTTCAAACCGCCCAGAATTCTCTATCTCTTTCTGTTGAAACTGACTGTAACTGGTCGCTCAAACTGATGTTAAGGTATTGTTTTCAAAATAAATACTTTCAAAATCTCATAGATTCAATATTATGTGAGATAATTATGTGAGGTAAAGCCTTTACCATGAAAATATAATAGTATATATAGAGTAATGTGAATGCTAAAGGGTTAATTCATATTGCACAGCTGAAGTTCAATGGAAGAAGATACAAATGGTTGGAATAAGATGGTTTCAATTGAGCAGTGATTTTGGCAAGTAACCACATTCTAAATAGAATGCAAAATGCTTCACCAAACTCACCGTATAGTCCTTATAGCCAAGTTTTGCCCATAAGTTTCAAATTTTAAATACAGAAGTGGTTTACAATATCTTTATTTGTCTTATAACCCTTTATTTATCTATTTGTTTATTTTTAGTGTGTGCATGAGTTAAAGAGGGGCACAGAGAATTAGTTATATTTGTAACCAAACCAGAGTTGGCAGCTCATGGCAATGTCAAATATGTAATAGAAGGAATACAATGTAATGCCTTTAATGATTGAAATTATGGCTCCAATGAACAAGAAACCAACATTTCTCCCTGGTAATTCATACTTATAGGCAACGAATTGGCAGTCATTAGAATGTCAGATAGAATGTTTTGCAGTATTTGTTCCAGCTTTCTGCTCTCTGAGTTCAAATCTCACTGTGGTCAATTTTGCCTTTCATCTCAAGGCCAATAAAAAAAGTACCAGTCAAGTACTGGGGTCAATCCTTCCTCTATATCTCTTTTCCACCCTCCTCCCGCTTCTCTCTCATTTTCTATTCTTTTCTGAAAGACATCTGCTGTATTCAGACCTGGAGAGAGATGGGCTCCATCAAGAGTAAAATGCCCAAGAAACACTGTACTGGTATACAGTGCTCCTACAACTCTATATAGATTTACAGGACCCTACCCTACCATACCATGCCCTATCCGACTCTACCATATACTATCCTATCCTACCATGCCCTACCCTATTCTACCCTACCATGCCCTACCCTACCATACTAATTCAAACTTATTTGACTATTCCAAGCAGCAAACACACATGTATGCTCCAGCAACCAAACACATTCACTATTGTAAATCACAAATACAAATGAAAGACTGCCTACATGGTTCAACACTAACCACAATGATTTGCTGAGCGAGGCACAATTCTATTTCTGTCAACTCTTCAGTCTTTTCAGGTCTTCCTCGTTGTTAAGTGATTAATAGCAGGAAGAACGTTTGATGTAAAATTAATTGCTTCATCAAAACCCATCCCATACTTTTTTTAACCCTTAAAAATAGATTTTATTCTCTGAATACCTTTCCATAGTTAAATGTTGGCAGGGACATTTCAAATATATTTGTTAATTATTATAAGATAACACTGTAAAGTTAGACAAAAAAATGTTTAAATGAAATGAAAAAAAAAAGGAAAGGGAAAAAGGAAAAGGATAAAAGAAAATGAAGCAATGAGGGAAATGGAGGGAGAGAGGGAGGGAGGGAAGGAGGGAAGGAGGGAGGGAGGGAAGGAGGGAAGGAGGGAGGGAGGGGGGGTGAGGGGGGAATGAGGGGGGAGGAGGGAGAGAGGAAGGGAAGGGAAGGAGGGAGAGAGGAAGGGAAGGGGGGGAGAGAGGAAGGGGAGGAGGGAGAGAGGGAGGGGAGGAGGGAGAGAGGGAGGGGGGAGGAGAGAGGGAGGGGAGGAGGGAGAGAGGGAGGGAAGGAGAGAGGGAGGGGAGGATGGAGAGAGGGAGGGAAGGAGGGAGGGAAGGAGGGAGAGAGGAAGGGAAGGAGAGAGAGGGGGAGGGGAGGAGGGAGAGATGTAGGGGAGGGGAGGAGGGAGAGACAGACTACACTCCTGTCTGAGTGATGATTCAGCTGTGCCTTATAGCCATAATGGTTTCTTATGTAGGCACAAGGCCAGCAATTTTGGGGGTAGGGAAAAGTCGATGAAATCGACCGAGTGCGTGACTGGTACTTTATTTTATCGACCCCGTAAGGATGAAAGGCAAAGTTAACCTCGGCGGGATTTGAGCTCAGATCATAAAGGGCCGTAACTATGTGGCAAAGCATGGCGTCCAACCCTCTACCGATACTGCCAATCCACTGAACTCAGTGGGATTTGAACTGAGAGAGCAGAGAGCTGAAATGAATACTGCAAAGTATTCTATCCAACATTCTAACAACTTTGCCAATTCGCTGCCTGATATAGACAAATAAATTATTTCAATTTTTATGTAGGAAATCAAATAATTAATTCTACATAGCAATATACAATTACTCTTGTTCTAAAACAGAGCATGTTGTCTTGACAACTGAATGATTGCAATTTTGAAATCAATTAAGTCTTGATCTTTGGTGCTATCTGGACAAATACTCCAATAGATTGCAATGGAAATATATGAGAAAACAACTTAATGCACCTTAGGAAATACAAAGTATATATCTTCTATTGAAGAATGTATTTATTTAGTCTTGTTTAAATTCTACATTCAGTATCGTGTAAGACTAGTTATATATTCATCATTATCACCACCATTGTTTAACATCAGTTTTTCCCAGTTAGCATGGGTTGGATATGTTACAGACAGGTCACTACTGATATAGAGTCTTTAACCTCCACATGGATTAGAGACCTGATGTATGATCCTGCACTCTGTCATGGTCTAACACTAAAGAAGTTGTCATGTCTTTGGCATAGCTGAAGAGTTTTCCTGGCCTTTTGTTTGCCAGGTTTTCTATGGTTCGATGCTCTTCCTATCACCAACTACTTGACAGAGTGTACTAGGTGATTGCTTATCATGTAGATCACAAACACTAGGAAGGTTGTCATGTCTATGGCACAGCTGTAGAGCCCACCCAATCCTTTGTTTGGTAATTTTCCTATGACTGGATGCCCTTCCTATCACCAACCACTTTACAGAGTGTACTGGGTGTATTTATCATGTAGATCACCAACATCAATACAAAATTGATTCATTCATATGCTTTACAATGTTTTGCACAATTTCTCAAATACTTGAAGTAAAATTGAATAAATATTAAGTTATATGTAAACAAATTAATAGTGAGATTAAGAAATCAATATTTTGAGTTGTAATTATGTATCAGGAATAGAAGTTGGATGAAAAATATTTAGTTTCAATTCTGCATCCATATAGAATTCTTATTCAAATCCATATTCCTTAGTTTTCTTAGAATCAGATTATTAAAAAATTCCCCATAAGCCACATAAGGAAACCTGCTTTACATAATATTGTTTAGGGTTTTATTCTCAAATTCTAAAATAAACAAATACTCTTACCTATGATCATAAATCTTGGCTAATGACCAAAAGAATATGAATACAAGCAGCTGAAATGGGGCTCATCCAAAGGATCTTTCGAATAACATTATTTAATAGAGTGCATGGCTCAGAGATCAGAGAGTCACTCCAGGTAGAGCTGCTACTTCTCTGAATGAGAGATCACAGCTCTAATACTATGGGCATAGGGTTAGAATGTTTCAGGAAAGAATCACTGGACAGATTTTATAGGCAAAGCCAACTGGCAGCAGACCCAGGGGTAGACCCCGAGCAAGATAGTTGGATAACATCCACGGGTTTGGCTGGTCTTACTTGGGGATCCAGTCGGAACAATTGGAGATGATTGCTTTTGACAGGACTCACTGGAAGGAGTGTTTGAGGACTCTGCCCCACGACCCTCTCAGGAATAAGTGGGAGAAGAAGAACAACAACAACAAATACCATGATACGTAATGAATGAATTGAGAACAAAAACAAATAAAAAGCCTTTGTACTTAGTCAAAAGAAGCCATTCACAAAGTAAAACGTCTCTAATTACAGGTATTACAGAAGCTGTTAACCTTCATGTCTCAGTGAATAATTAAACAGACCAACAGTTAAATCTAGTTGTCTAAGAATACTTACCCATTTAAGAAGTCATTAATGTTATAGGATCTCTTTACAATTCACTTCTAATTACTGGTGGAAACTGACAAAAATAATTTAGTTTTACCTCTCCAATAGAAGTCAGGAAGAAAACATTAACGTCTTAAATTAGATATATAAAAACTTTGTTTTACTCTATGATAAAAACACAATCTTATCATTACTGTCTATTGTATGTCCATATTACAACTGTTCCTATATTGGGTAAATCTGTACAAACTACACTATCATCATCTTTTAATGTCTGTTTTCTATAGTTGCTTGGGTTACACAGATTATCACATACCAGTTTAGACTAGTCAGGTGAAAATGTCTTGCTCATATGATTTATTTTTGGTTTTGTTTCTGCAGTTGGATGCCTCTCCTAATGCCAACCACTTTACAGAGTGAACTGGGAGCATTTTATTGTGACTCCAGCACCTACCACCTTACACAGTGGACACTATATAATTAGATATGAACTCCATAACCATTTTCAATTCCTGGTTACAGTCACTCTGATTTCTAATGCCCTTAGCCACATAACCTTATTTCTAACACTTTTCTCATAAGATGGTAATGAAGGCCTCAATAGAAGCAAGTCTATTGAGTTCCATGATATAGCTGAGGATTCTCAGCTACTGAGCCAACACCATGTCACATTGTCCTTTCTCTCATCACTCAGCAAAGCTGTGAAATGCAAATTTCAACATATTTCAGGCATGGAGAGCTAACTGGCAATTGACATCTTGACCAGCCCAACTGAATGTCAACCTCTATACAGCCTTCCTCCAGGCACTGACCTCTCTCGGGATGAGTGGATGTACCTGAATTACCTATACATAGGTGTCAGTTGACTCAATGCAGCCATGCACCACTGGGGGCTGCAGCCATGCACCACTGGGGGCTGCAGCCATCAGCAGCTTGCCAGTGGGACTTGCCATAGCAGACTGCAGAACACATACTGAGTGGGTACCTGAACCTTTGCCCACCTGAGAATGTGGACCATATTCCTCCTAATCCCACTATCATGAGCTAGTTGCAGCACCTGGGGGATGTCACATGATTGCTGTTCCATATGCAAGAAGATCATTGTTTTATGTCTATTTTCCATGCTTTTCTGAGTAAAGATTATACAAAATTTAAGTCAATCAGTGGCTCACACTGGAAAGACAGACCAAAGAAAATAACTGACGATGAGTTATTTACAAAATTAAACTGAAGAACGTAGGTATCCATACTAACCCTTGCCTAAGGTCATGAATCTTGGGTAATGACTGAAAGAATATGATTGCAAGCAGCTGAAATGAGGTTCCTCCGAAGGGTTTTGGAGCAACGCTACTCAACAGAGTGCATAGCTTAGAGGTCAGAGAGTCACTCCAGGTAGAGCTGCTGTTTTTCTGAATTGAAAGATCACAGTCTCGATACTATCGGCATGTAGTTAGAATGTCTCAGGAAAGAATCACTGGACAGATTTTATGGGCAAAACCAACCCAGGAGTATATCCCGAGTATATCCCAATGGTTGGATGGTCTTGCTTGGAGATCAAGTCAGATTATTTGGAAATGGTTGCTTCTGACAGGACCTGCTGGAAGGAGTGTTTAAGGACTCTTTCCCTACGACTCTCTCAGGAATAAGTGGGTGACGAAGAAAAGAAGAACAGGTATTTCATTAGAAATATGGTAATGAAAGTGTTAAGTCAAAACTGGGAACATTAGGCCATTGCAGATGAGATGAAATTAGTAAAACACATAAGATGATGCTGTGTTTAAAATTTGTCCATGGAAAAAGTACATTAAATGATGATCATCATTATCTTACTATCATAATTAAGATGGAACCATATGTCTAAAATCCTAAATCTTACAAATGTATGCCCAATGCTCAGTAGTAAGGATGTGAGGCCTATGGTTAAAACGTTAACCACAAAATTCTTCAATCAACTACTTTCATGGCATAGTTTAAATCAATCACAGCTGACTAAACATATAAAGAAGATTACTCAACAATAACAACAGCAGCAGTAATAACAGCTCATTGTTGGCCTACTTCTGTCCAGGTTGGCATCTGCTACCAGCTTGCAATTCAAAGTAAACTGATATACCCATGCAGAATTTTTCCTTGGTGTACTCAATGATATACCAAGTAGGTGTTGATATTCTAGATGATAGCTGCAAAAATTCTCCATCATTTTAGCTTATGTCATTTAGTTCATTTATACTTGATTAACCTTAATCCATGCCATTGGCTTCTTTCAGATATTTCTCGGAGACCAATTTTGTATAATATTACCTCAATGATAAATATGCTAATTGCTTCCTCAATTCATTGGCAATACTAACAAGTATATATATATATATATATATATATATAGATATATATATAAAATCAAAAGATGGTTAAAAGAGTTCCATGTATTTTATTATGTGCATTTCAAAAACAAATATCATGGGATGATATTTGTGTTCTCATCAGATAAAATAGGGAGACATGATATGAAGCTTAAAAAACACTTGCGAGCAATGAAGTGTTAAATCAACATATGTATGCCCAATGCTCAGTAAAACACATGTTGATTTAACGCTTCATTGCTCGCAAGTGTTTTTTAAGCTTCATATCATGTCTCTATTTTATCTGATGAGAACGCAAATATCATCCCATGATGATATTTGTTTTTGAAATGTACATAATAAAATACATGGAACTCTTTTAACCATCTTTTGATTTTTTATATTATTTTTGCTCCAGTCCTATAAACTGTTGAGTGCTACTTATCCGATATTTGCATTGCTTTATTGTGCTACAATAAAACTCACCTCCTACATTATATATATATATATATATATATATATATATATATATATATATATATATATATATATATGTGTGTCACATTAATATACAAAATCTTTACATAACAAAATAAGGTGGGAAGGCAGATAATGAAAACATGATCTATTTCTTCCCATCTACTCAATGGACTACAAAAATTATATTATTTTTGTATATGTCAGATAAATAAACCAAATCAACACGCGGAATACAATTAACAGAAGTTTGCCATAACATCTGCCAATTTCCTTTTGTTTTTGTTTCTTTTGTAATTTGGTACTATTTGAGGAGAACCAACCAAAATGTTAGTTGAGCAGGAACTTAGATGCTGGCAGAGTTTTCAAGCACAAGATGAAAATAGTTTGGAGTACGAATCTATTGATGTTAATCACTGCAGTAGCTTAGGTAGGTTCCCCCACATGTCTCATCACATCTCTAGGGATGTGAAATGCCAAACAAAACAAGACTATCTCAAACTGTATATGTGTGTGTGTGTATAATATATATATATACACACATCCATGCTGAAAACACTCACACCTCATCTTTTCTATCATTTGTCTAAACATATAAAACTACTTGCTACATCAATTGTGTGAAGCAGTGACCTATATAACATATGGAAGGACATAAGTGCTACAATATTGATATGTTACTTCTCTGTCATCAGATAGAAACATGTCTCCTCATGTAGCGATACACACCTGTTAAGGGGGAATGGTCTTTATTGAAATACCACATGATAAACTTGTTTAATTATATGAACCTGCATGTATATGTCGAAATAAACAACCACCACCACACTCACCACCACCACCACCACCACCATCATCATCATCTCCACCACCATCACCATACCCACCACCACCATCATCACCACCAGCACCATCAGTATCACCATCGCCGTCACCACCATCACCAGCATCACCATACCCACCACCATCACCGTCATCATCATCATCACCACCATCAACATCAGCATCACCACCACCGTCACCACCACCATCACCAGCATCACCATACCCACCAGCACCATCGTCAACATCATTACCGCCATCACCGCCACCATCATCATTAGCATCACCATCTCCACCACCGTCACCACCACCATCACCAGCATCACCATACCCACCAGCACCATCGTCAACATCATTACCGCCATCACCGCCACCATCATCATTAGCATCACCATCTCCACCACCGTCACCACAACCATCACCATACCCACCACCACCATCGTCACCATCACCACCATCACTACAATCACCATCACCATCACTACAATCACCATCATCATCACTGTTAGCAACTATTTTCAAGGTTTACATGGGTTAGCCAGGTTGTCGTGACCTGAGGCCAAGACAGTCAAGTAACCAAATCCTGCTTGTATGCTCCGTTTTAGCTTCGTTTCAACAGTTCTGTGCCCCTTCTTAACATCAACCACTTTACAGCATGTATTGTGAGCATTGTTTCGTTGTCTTTCCAAATGCCAACCATTTTATAGTATTTCTGGGAGTCTTTTACCATGGTTCCAGTACTACAGGGTGGACTGGGTACTGGTCATCGTGACACCAGCACTGTTCCTTTATAGAGTGGGCTTGATGTATTTTATTGTGGCATCAGCAATATCTCATTAAAACACTATAGTGCTCAGTGTCCGGTCCAAATCAAATCCTAACAGTAACACATTGAAAATCGTTCAACAGTCTTTGAGATAAAGAGAGCAGAGTTAAAATCTTTATTAAACCCCAACAAATTATTAACATTGAAAAAAAATTGTACTGGAGGCAATCCATTGGTTATGATCCAATCAACAGAACAGCCTGCTCAGGAAATTAACATGCAAGTGGCTGAGCATTCCACAGACAAACGTACCTTTTATGTAATTGACAGGGAGATTCAGTGTGACAGAGTGTGTGACAAGGCTGATCCTTTGCACTAGAGGTACAACTCATTTTTGCCAGGTGAGTGGACTGGAGCAATGTGAAATAAAGTGTAAAGTGTCTTGCTCAAGGAGACAACATGCTGCCAGGAATTGAACTCACAACCTTACGATTGTGAGTCGAATACACTAACCACAGAGCCACATTCCTTCAATAGTAAAGATTTAAATTACATTTTATTTTTTAGTTACCTGTTCAGGTACAGTGACTTCATCAATATTCAATCAAAGGTGCTTTTATTGATCTTTTATTTTACTATTTAGTGAAAAGGGCAAGAGTTATTGCCAATAACCTATCACACTGCTGTTAACCTTTATAGGTAGTCCTTTAGTTTGGTCTGCAAGGAGCAATGATGTTTCTATGTTTCCTCCTGTTGTATTCCTGTAATGTTTTCATATTAAGAAAACATTACAGGAATACAATGATGCCACAGTTGATTACCAACTAAATTAATTAGAGAAATATAAAAATATACTGAAGTGAAAACCAAACCAAACAGTGTGTGTTTTACTATATTTATCTGGCAATATTATAACAACATGACCCTCCCCAAATATAACAATATCTGTTTCAACACACGATTTCATATGAAAAACTTTGCAAAACAAATACATCATTAAGTATATGTGATGCGAGACAAACTACAAACCTTCCATCTCAATTTTACTTTTGAGAAGCATAAGAACTGTGAAACCGGTAAAGGAAATAAATAAATATTCTTAAAAAGACTCCATTTGCATTTTTAATTTCTTTTCCTTATATTTTCACCTGTGTAGGACATCTGGTTTTTTTATTTAAAAAAACTCATTTTCTTATCATCATCATCATTTCATTTTACGTCCACTTTTCCCTGCTTGCAAGGGTGGGACGGGAACTGATTTTGGCTTGATTTCTACAGCTGGATGCCCTTCCTAACACCAACCTCATTTACAGTGAGTGCTGGGTGCTTTTTTGCCATGGCACCTCCACGACCACTTTGCAGTGGAATAAAAGAAACCAATTCCTTATCATCTCATTTCTACAGCTGAGTAAACTGGAGCAATGTGAAATAACACATCACCCGGTCTGAGAATTGAACTCACAACCTTTCGATTGCCAGGCCAATGCTCTAACCACTAAGCCATGTGCCTATGTATGTATATATATATATATATATATATATGTATACACATATACATACATATATACATATACATTCACACACACATACATACACATTCACACACACACATTCACACACATACATTCACACACACTCACATTCACACACACACACATTCACACACACACACACATACATATATAAGGGTGAAAGCAGAGATTCTTTGCTTAAACTTTAATCTGTTATTTTAATAAATATATATATATATATATATATATATATATATATATATATATAACAGTTTTGTTTAAAAATTAGGCTGTGTGGTTTCAATGATAAAATCATCAAAAAAGCCGTGTGAAGAGAGAGAAGACATATGTAGAGCAATAAGCAGCTGGAGTCTATGTTACATTTATATCTGTACATAGTACAGAGTTTATTTGAGACTTTGGTTATTTAGTGCACAATTTAGTATTTATTGAAATTAACTATAAACACATCTAGTAAAGATATGTAAATTACTAAGTTCTTTCATGATGATTACATCATTTACAGAGTTTTATAAGGTCATAACTTATGTATTTCCTTGTGATTATCAGATGTACATATTCTCTGATATGTGTGTATATATATATATATATTAGTTTTCCATACATTTGTGTGTGTTCACATATATATATATATATATATATATATATATATATATATATATATAGGGTGTGGACGGTATTTGTTCGCAATTTTCAACTGCTAATTTTATGCAAATATCTTTTACTTCTGTTGTCACTCTTGTCTTCATAAAAACTGACTATATTTCCATTATTTATTTTCAGAATAATTGATTATGAATAATTTTGAACCTCCAAATTTGTGGAAGAGACACAGAGTTCTTGGAATCCGCGCCGGGAGGACAAATAAGGAAATTTCAGACTTTCTCAGTGTGAACAGGAGAATGGTGGAAAAGGTAAGAAAGGAATTGGAAGAATCAGGATTCGACTACGAAGGAACATCAGAGAGGAAAACACATGATCGACGATCTGACGCCTTCAGAATGCCCGAGTTCGTCACTGAAGTTCAGGATATCATCAACAATGAACCTAGCAAGTCGATGCATGCCATTGCAAGGGAGAAAGGCGTGGATGAAAAGCTCATTAGACTAGTGGTACATGAAGACATTCGCTACGTCTCATACAAGATGAGGAAAGGACAATTTCTGCCAAAGGCGATGCAAGAAAAGCGACTGAAGCACGCAAAGAAGCTGATCAACAAGTTGAAACACCCACTGGAGCCAGACATGCTGTGGTTTTTCTCCGACGAGAAAAACTTCTGCCAAGACCAGAAGATCAACTCCCAGAACAACAGGTGGCTCGCTGTCTCATCCAAAGACGTGCCCAGAGTCATGCAGACAAAGTTTCCAGCAATAACATTGGTCTTAGGTGTCGTCAGCAGTCAAGGTGACGTCATGCCACCTCACTTCTTCCCTGAGGTCCTCAAGCTGAACACTGATGGCTACATCCACGTTCTGAGTGAGGTAGTAAAGACCTGGATCGACCAGGTAGCTGCAGGTAGGCCTTACGTGTGGCAGCAAGACTCAGCGCGCTGCCATACCAGCCAAAAGACCCAACCCTGGCTGTCAGAGAACTTCGTCGACCACACTTCATCTGACATCTGGCCTCTCAGCTCGCCTGACTGCAACCGCCTCAACTTCTTTGTGTTGGGTGCAGTGGAACGAGATATCAACAGATTTAGTTGCAATATGAAAGACGATCTGAAGGCCAGGATCACAAGTGCCTTTAGGGGCCTAAGTCGGGGGACAGTGACGAAGGCCTGTAGCCGGTTCTGAGGCCACTTTGAGGCCGTCATCAAAGCCAATGGCTGGCTTATCGAGTGAGATCGAAAGAACAAGTCATGAAGACAAACTGACCCAAGTTTGATAAATATATCTTAAAAAATAAAACTACCATGTTATTTTTTCCTAGACAGTAATCTTGCGAACAAATATCGTCCGCACCCTGTATTAGTTTTCCATACATTTGTGTGTGTTTACATATATATATATATGTATATATATATATACACAATGGGACAACTCGTCTAACCCATGCTAGTGTGGAAAAATGGACTTTAAATGATGATGCTGATCTCTAGGTAGTCACAAAACAAAGGATTTTTACATGAGAATAGGATAAATTGATGTTATGATGTTCATACCTTTCCCCCAATAAAGTTCTGATTCACAAAGAAAATGACAAAGACAAGTGTTTCTATAACTTCTCTATTTAGATAAGATGGTTGACAACGGAAGACTGTGTGGAGGAAAGATGGCCAGAAAAAGACATGTCTAACTCATAAGCATGGAATAACATATGTAATGATGATGGTGATGGTGATGGTGATGGTGATGATTATGATGATGATGGCGATGATGGTGATAGTGATAATTGTTTCTACTTTTTGGCACAAGGCTAGCAATTACCCAGTACATTACTGGTACTTTATTTTATCGACCCCGTAAGGATGAAAGGCAAAGTTAACCTCGGCCGAATTTGAACTCAGAATGGCAAGGGCCGTAACTCTATGCATCAAATCATGACGTCCGCCCCTCTCCCGATACTGCCAATCCACCGATGATGATAGTGATAATGGTGATGGTGATGATGGTGATGGTGGCGGTGACGATGGTGATGATGTCAATAGTGATAATGGTGATGGTGATGATGTCAATAGTGATAATGGTGATGGTGATGTCAATAGTGATAATGGTGATGGTGATGATGTCAATAGTGATGATGGTGATGGTGATGGTGACAATGGTGATGATGTCAATAGTGATAATGGTGATGGTGACAGTGACGACGACTATGACAATGATCCAGCAGAGCTATTATTTAAACAAGCCAGTACTAGGTAGATAATTGATGTATTGCTCAGGTAAACAAGAGACTACCTGAAATATGAACTCCCAGCAAAATTTGGTAGTTTAATGTAAGTTTTATTCTAGCTTATCCTTTTGGCCCTTTCATGTCTACTAAGATGAAAGGTACTCGACTGAGGATTCACGAACATTTGACAGTATTGAAAATAAACATAAAAATTACCATCACAACCTACAATAAAAGATGCCCAACTGTTTAGTAAAAACAAATTGCTTTTACTTGTCATAATGTTTAGATCATATCCCATCCCTGCAGAAACCTAGAACAGATTGCAATATAATTCTGCCACTCCCAGTGTTTCATTAGATTCTATTCTAAACAAAATCTTTTATTTGTTTTTCTTTCACACAAATTTCCTACCTACATATCACCCTACCTATCTACGTAAACAATTTCATTGTTTATGTATGATGAATAAGATTATAATGCTTATCATCTGTGAAAAGTTATACTACTGAGATTTAGATTTTTTCCCAGCAGAATAACTATGAACTATAAATATAAACCTATCACATTTCTATGCAAAGAACTGTGACCAAGATATTTTTTTTCTAGAATTACGAGGAAATTAAAACCCTTTGAAATAAAGATTTCTAACATAGGTATAATGTTGCACATTTATTTTATAGTTGATTTAATTAAGCCTAATTCTTTACTTTATCTACAGAAGAATGATAAAGGCAATGTCAGCCTCAGTAAAATTTAAACTCAAAACAAAGTGTTTTAACTAAATATCACAAAGCATCCCCCCCCCCCCCACACATTGTCATGGTCTTAAACACAGTATTTCAAAACCAATATAATCTCGTTTGTTGTCAAACTTTTCTGGTCTTACTTTGAATAATTCTTATTCACCTCCGAGGTACGACCAACTCCTGCTATGGAATATTGTAAGTCATGTTAACTAAAATGTAGTGATTTTCAACTATTTATATAGAACAAAATCGTAGCACAATTGATAAATCTGAAGATATTAACCTCCCCCCTATCATCACCACAAAATCTCATTAGTACAAATTTAAATAGAATATAAAATAATATCCTAAAATTGTCACAAAACAGAAAAACTTATTTTCAGTTTGACCAAGAAAACAACTTTATTATGACCCTGAATATGTTGAGGTGGAGAAAGGGCTAGGCTGGAGTGAGAACATTATAACATCTGTTTTGGTATATGATATTTAAGATACAATAAAAAAGAAGACATTAACTTATAAGACATGAGAAGATTGGTACACACGAGTGATAATGGTGATGGGGGGGGGGGGGGTTATAAATGTATTTATTCCTTAGTAGATTTCCATTAAAATCACAAAAAGTGTTCACTCACATTTTGGTAACTAAACATGATATCAGGTTATTGACATACACTTTATTTCAATAATTTAGTAACTATTACTATTTACACTGGTTTCTATAAAAATAAAACTGTTGTATGTCTACAGTTAAAGATGTTATTAATACTACTATATGGACATGAAACTAATAAACTAAAGACAGGTCTTAACTAATTCTATTAGCCCTTTAGCATTTAAACTGGCCATATCTGGCCAAAACTCTCACCACTTTCTGTTCAAACCGGCTGTAAGTGGTCATGCATACCTACGTTAAGGTATTGTTCTTAAAATATCATAGATTCGATATTACGTGAGATAATTATGTAAGATAAAGCCTTTACAGTGAAAATACAATTGTAAATATAAAGTGATGCAAATGCTAAAGGGTTAAAATACAGAACACATTTTTCTTTCTTCCATTGGTCTGTTGTCCCTAGGTTAACCTTGACTTACCTATGGTCAAATGTATTCCAGCCAAGACTATTTGTTTATTTATCAATTCAATTTAAACGTCCGTATAGAGCTAGTAAGCCATGATAGACAAGGGGAAGTGTTGAGTACTCCTTTCAGTTGGTAATCAAAAAGAGCTAGCGAGACAAATAAAAATAAAATAGATTTTAAAAGGGAGGGGGGTCGTATTCTCTCCCCCTCCAGATATATATTTCTTTAACTTGTTGAGAATTATTGAAGAGATACAAACAACCAGGAATATAATCTTGTCCTTGGGGCTAAAAGAATATATTCACCCTGCAGATTTGTGAAAATATATCATCAGGCTTACTCAAATAACATCATAATTAGGAGACAAAATTTTAAAATTTTCATGTAAATAAAATAGGGGATGTTAGAAAAGGGAAAAATCTAACAATTGCATAAAACCTTTCATCAGAGAAACTTTTCTTTCTCTGACGAAGGATTAAGTTGAAATGTTCACTCTCATTGGATTTACAGTCAGAATATACATTAGAACTATTAAATTAAAACTTTATTCACTCTTCCCCTACGCTTTCCTTTTCATTTCTTTAATAATTATAATTGTTTCTACTTTAGGCACAAGGCCAGCAATTACCCAGTGCATTACAGGTACTTTATTTTATTGACTCCGTAAGGATGAAAGGCAAAGTTAACCTCGGCGGGATTTGAACTCAGTCCGTAAAGGGACGTAACTATGCTGCAAAGCATGGCGTCCGACCCTCTACTGATACTGCCAATCCACCGCCCTTTAATAATTATAATATTGCTGTAATAGTGACATTGAGGAAGAATCAACTGACAAAGACAAAAGAAAAATGGTTAGAAAAATTGTGAGTCTACAAAACGTATGTCAACATGAAAGTTAATCATTTTTAGATGCAGAACTTGAGTGCAAACAAATATTTACCCTCTTTTAAATATTTCTGAACCTTCCATACATCTACATTCTAACACCCAATCCTTTATACCTCCCACTAGATCTACCTCGCCAATCCCCATGTACCTGCCTCACTCAAGCACCCAGTCACACTGTAAAGTGGTTGGTTTGGTGACAACAAAAAGCACCTGGTCTACACTGTAAAATGGTTGTGTTGGTGACAACAAAAAGCACCTGGTCTACACTGTAAAATGGTTGTGTTGGTGACAACAAAAAGCACCTGGTCTACACTGTAAAATGGTTGTATTGGTGACACAACAAAAAGCACCGAGTCCACACTGTAAAGTGGTTGTGCTGGTGACAACAAAAAGCACCCAGTCCACTCTCTAAAGTGGTTGTGCTGGTGACACAACAAAAAGCACCCAGTCCACTCTCTAAAGTGGTTATGTAGGCGCCATGATAAAAAGCACCCAGTACACTTTGTAAATGTGGTTGGGATTAGGAGGGACATCCAGCCATAGAAACCAAGCCCAAATCACTTCTGTTTGAGCAAGACACAGTCAGTTGATCTGGCTTTTCTCACAATGGGACAACTTGTCTAACCCATGCTAGAGAGGAAAAATGAACGTTAAACAGTGATGATGATGATTATCAGTAGAGCGTCGGATGCTACGCTTTGAAGCATAGAGTCGCTGCCCTTTACGGTATCAGTTCAAATCCAGCTAAGGTTAACTTTGCCTTTCATCCCTATGGGATTAATGAAATAAAGTACCAGTAATGCAGGGTTAATTGCTGGCTTGGTGCCAAAAGTAGAAACAACTATTATGATTGCCAATACAGATTTCCACTAGTTGATTATCACTCCATATGTCACCATCACTGACAATGGAAATGATTAAATCTAGTAAAAACATGTTTTAGTTACACCTTCAGGATATTGATGTTATACTTTCACAGCACACCATAATGTTTGGTAGCTTACACTAGTAAAATAAAACTGTCCGTGTGTCTTGTTTGTTTGTTTTGTTCACTCTGTTGAAGAAAGTTGCCAAAATGTGACGTCAGAGGAACAACTTCCACTATTTAGGATCAACCGATCCTTCAGCACATAAAGAAATCCCTTGTTGCATCACTCCACCCCTAACACACTTATTAAATACAATATAATCTTTATTTTTCCCAGTCTGTTTCCAAATAAACCAGATCTAAATTGCAACTAAGTTAGAAGAAACTTTCAAGTAATATATTAATTCCTGTTTCCTCGCCAGATACCTTCAGCTGTTGAAAGAGGGATTTAATTTCAACTAGAGAGAGAGAAAGACAAACAAACAGAGCAAACAACAAACAAGAAGCTTGTCTGACTACACCAACAAAAAAGCCAACTAAAAAGCAACATATTGGTATGTAAAGATATTGCTAGATTAACATCAAAAGAAACAGAGGCGAAGGAAACAAAGTCTGGTAAAAAAGAAGAGAAGTGTTACATTCAGTTTATATATTGGTTTAAAAACATTTCTAATGAGAGTGTTTGTCTATATACATTAGTAGCTTTGTATGGTTAGTAGAAATAAAAATAGTACTTAATACTAATATAATAGAATAAATATACTGTGCATACTCATGTAAAGTCACTTTTTTCTTACAAAAATACAATGTGAAAAATGAAGATATGACTATCTACTGGACGTACAAAACATTAATTCAAAATATATGGTAGACTGTAAATATATTTAAAATACATGGTAGACTGTAAATATATTTAAAATTGAGGCAGCACTTTATACAAGTATATACAGGGATCTGTTCTTGGCTCCCTTTTGTTTATGGCATATATTAATGACATAGATGCCAACTTAAAGAATGCCACAGTACCGAAATGTGCAGATGACATCAAGCTGTACCTTGAGATAAAAAGGACAGATCCTAAACACTATAGATCTTGCTTGCACTCTGACCTGGACAAAATGCAGCAATGGGTCACAAATTGACAACTCAAGCTAGCTGTGGACAAGTGTACCACCATGTATTTTGGGAGTAAAAACCCAGCGTCCACATACTCACTCCACAACACTAATATCAAGAAGTCTTCTTGTGAACGTGACCTGGGCATTACGGTCAGCAGCGATTTCCGTTGGACGAAGCATGTCTCTAAAATTGTCTAGAAGGCCGAGGGTGTCTTAGCATCACTCAGCAAGACCTGTGTCAGCTGCTCTCCAGCTATCTATTTAAAGCTGTATATAGCTATGGTGCGGCCACACTTAGAATTTGCATCACCAGTCTGGAACCCCTATCTTGCTCAGAACATTGATCGCCTGGAAACTGTTTGAGACGTGCAACCAAGCGAATACCCTCCATCAGGCATCTACCATACTCTGAACGCCTTGCTTCCCTGGGCATGGATACATTGAAGCTCCGGTGTCTGGCAACTGACTTGGTAAACACCCACAAAATTATTAACCATCTTGCCAACAACAACCCTGAGTACCTTTTTGATTTTCATGTGTTTAACACACAAAGAGAAAACAGCACAGCTCCCATGACTTTCGGAAACATTTTTTCACGTTCAAAGTTGCATTTTTCTTTCTTCCATTGGTCTGTTGTCCCTAGGTTAACCTTGACATACCTACGGTCAAATGTATTCCAGGCAAGACTATCATGTCACCCCACTCCACATATATTTCTTTAACTTGCTGTGGCTCCAAAATTACTGATTTTATGTTCTTATTAAAAACAATTATTTATAGATTACGCCCTGTCTGCTTTTTTATTGCTCTACAGTGTAAATTAGAGATGGGTCTACCGGTGGGGCTGTACCTGTGACCTCTGTCTACAAGTAGGGTTGTGCCTGTGACCTCTGTTTACAGGTGGGGCTGTGCCTGTGACCTCTGCAAGCTCCCTGGGATTGTATGTTCATCATGACCTTAACTAAGTCAATAGCTGTGGGGAAAATATTGGTAAGGGTGAAATTCCAGAGGGTAACTGTTATAATGGTAAAAGATTGGGTAAAACGATTAGTTTATAGGTGGCAATGTTTGTTATTGTTCATCAGATATTAATGGCAGCTTCACTTTGAACCTTTAACTTCCAATGACTGACTATGGCAACAAGTACAGCCACACATCTTGACAGACACAAACACTCAATTAATTTGCCATAAGTCACAAACTTCCCACAGCGTTTATTTGGGAGAGAGCAATTCATGGAATCACCCATCAACAAGCCACCAACATCTGTCATACCAAACTGAAACAACCATCTCATGCACTACATCTAATATACAAACATCTTAGTGATTGTATCTCTATTGTGTGTTTGGTGGAGATACTGACCTACATTTCTGACCAAATCAGGTTTTCAAGGGCTGACTCAGGCCACTGGTAATATGATATGGCCTCTTATCTTAAACTTTACCTTACCATTACCTTCTTACCATTTCTTCACTCTCAAGTATCTATTTTACTGATTTATTTCTTTATATTCTAAAGTATTCTCTTATTATCTGTCTTTCTTCACTTTAATTGTTTAAAATATATTATTCACAGTTGCATAAACATTACAAATTGTTCCACAATTCTTTCAGAATGAAAATATAAACACAAATATAAACATATATAATACAACTATCTCCAGGAACTTTACAATTACAACTCACCAAAATATACGATCAAATCACCATCAATTCGCCACCAACAATTGGTCACACATTAAAAACATTCCATGTGACATTCATTTGATTAAAAAACTCAAACCCTTTAGTTTCTGTAGGAGACCAATAGAGATGGCTGATGGAATGGAGTTAATTACCATTGATTAGCCAGCATATTGATATTTACACTGAAACAATCCTAGAATTACTACCTTACTTTGGTTTTCCTATTCCTTCATTGTTTAACCCTTTAGTTACCAACCTGGCCAAAACCAGCTCTGGTTCTTATGAAATAAAACCACCCATTATAAAAGTTTCCAATTTAAATTAAGATCTTTCAACATAATTTTATATAAGAACCTTAAATTAAGTTACTATCTTAATAATGAAATAATTAATAATTTTTATAAATCCCCCAAAATTCTTCAATAATTAATTAAAACAGTGTATTTCATTAGAAATGTGGCCATGAAAGGGGTAACATTACACAGACACACACATAATTTAAAGGGTTGGTCACTATTTAAGGAAGGGTAATGTTTAGCTTTAGAAAGTGTGCATCTAAAACAATATCTAAATATCGGAATGGAAAGAGAAATGTAAAGGAATTAGAGAAATAAATTTAAGAGGAGAGTAAAAGTATCATTAAACTCTCCGATAGAGAGGTTAATTTGATCTTAAACAACATTCATGATTAAAGAATACTTATACCAGATGTCATCATCACCAGTGAGTAGGGAGGGGGTATATGAGGGGAGCAAGAAGTAATGACTGATGGGGAGAGGGGGAGAGGGGCAGGAGAGGGGGAGAGGGAAAGGGGAAGGGGAGGGGGCGATGGAAAGGGGGAAGGGGAGGGGGCGATGGAAAGGGGGAAGGGGAGGGGGCGATGGAAAGGGGCAAGGGAGGGGGAGAGGGAAAGAGAGTGAATGAGAGAGACTACCTTTTAGACATGCTGAAATAAGATAGTATGTGAAAGAGTGAAGAGAGAAATTGCAAGCAAGAGAGTGAAAATGTGAAAACGTTTATAAGAAAAGCTGTGAGAGAGGGGGGGGGGGGAGATAATGTGATAGGAAGAAAGAATAAAAACGATATATATATAGAGAGAGAGGATGAAAGAGAGAAGATAAAAACGTATTAGAAAGAAGTATACAAATGACAAAGGTACACAGAGTCTCAAAGTATTTTGAGTGACAGAATTTTAACAGACTGTACACTTAGCTATCTTTTTCATTGGACATAGCTATGTGGTCCACCCACCAGACACTACATAGCTATGTGGTCCACCCACCAGACACTACATAGCTATGTGGTCCACCGACCAGACACTATACAGCTATCTGGTCCACCAACCAGACACTATAGAGCTATGTGGTCCACCGACCAGACACTACATAGCTATGTGGTCCACCCACCAGACACTACATAGCTATGTGGTCCACCCACCAGACACTACATAGCTATGTGGTCCACCCACCAGACACTACATAGCTATGTGGTCCACCCACCAGACACTACACAGCTATGTGGTCCACCGACCAGACACTATACAGCAATGTGGTCCACCCACCAGACACTACACAGCTATGTGGTCCACCGAGCAGACACTATACAGCAATGTGGTCCACCGACCAGACACTACACAGCTATGTGATCCGCCCACCAGACACTACACAGCAATGTGGTCCACCGACCAGTAACTACATAGCAATGTGGTCCACCCACCAGACACTACATAGCTATGTGGTCCACCCACCAGACACTACATAGCTATGTGGTCCACCGACCAGACACTATACAGCTATGTGGTCCACCCACCAGACACTATACAGCAATGTGGTCCACCGACCAGACACTACATAGCTATGTGGTCCACCAACCAGACACTACACAGCAATGTGGTTCACCCACCAGACACTATACAGCAATGTGGTCCACCCACCAGACACTATACAGCTATGTGGTCCACCAACCAGACACTACACAGCAATGTGGTCCACCCACCAGACACTATACAGCTATGTGGTCCACCAACCAGACACTACACAACAATGTGGTCCACCAACCAGACACTACACAACAATGTGGTCCACCCACCACACACTATACAGCAATGTGGTCCACCGACCAGACCCTACATAGCTATGTGGTCCACCCACCAGACACTATACAGCAATGTGGTCCACCCACCAGACACTATACAGCAATGTGGTCCACCCACCAGACACTACACAGCTATGTGGTCCACCCACCAGACACTACACAGCTATGTGGTCCACCAACCAGACACTATACAGCAATGTGGTCCACCGACCAGTAACTACATAGCAATGTGGTCCACCCACCAGACACTACATAGCTATGTGGTCCACCCACCAGACACTACACAGCTATGTGGTCCACCGACCAGACACTATACAGCAATGTGGTCCACCCACCAGACACTACACAGCTATGTGGTCCACCGAGCAGACACTATACAGCAATGTGGTCCACCGACCAGACACTACACAGCTATGTGATCCGCCCACCAGACACTACACAGCAATGTGGTCCACCGACCAGTAACTACATAGCAATGTGGTCCACCCACCAGACACTACATAGCTATGTGGTCCACCCACCAGACACTACATAGCTATGTGGTCCACCGACCAGACACTATACAGCTATGTGGTCCACCCACCAGACACTATACAGCAATGTGGTCCACCGACCAGACACTACATAGCTATGTGGTCCACCAACCAGACACTACACAGCAATGTGGTTCACCCACCAGACACTATACAGCAATGTGGTCCACCCACCAGACACTACACAGCTATGTGGTCCACCCACCAGACACTACACAGCTATGTGGTCCACCAACCAGACACTATACAGCAATGTGGTCCACCGACCAGACACTACACAGCAATGTGGTCCACCGACCAGACACTACACAGCAATGTGGTCCACCGACCAGACACTACACAGCAATGTGGTCCACACATTACAAAAGGTGGCTAACCCCTGATTTAGGGGCTTCAAGAAAATCCCTACTGTTTTATCAATATTAATATAAATCAATGTAACAAACATGTTAGTTATGTTTTTTTAAATAAAAGTAATATGACAGGCCACCACGTGGGACCCCATTTGCTCATAATAGTAAGAGATGGGGAGGGCAAGAGAGATGGGGAGGGCGGTGACAGTGGGAGTTTGAGAGAGAGGGGGGAGATGACAGTGGGAGTTTGAGAGAGAGAGGGGGGAGGACAGTGGGAGTTTGAGAGAGAGAGGGGGGAGGACAGTGGGAGTTTGAGAGAGAGAGGGGGGAGGACAGTGGGAGTTTGAGAGAGAGAGGGGGGGGGAGATGACAGTGGGAGTTTGAGAGAGGGGGGGAGAGATGACAGGAGTTTGAGAGAGAGAGGGGGGAGATGACAGTGGGAGTTTGAGAGAAAGGGGGGAGATGACAGTGGGAGTTTGAGAGAGAGGGGGGAGATGACAGTGGGAGTTTGAGAGAGAGGGGGGAGATGACAGTGGGAGTTTGAGAGAGAGGGGGGAGGTGACAGTGGGAGTTTGAGAGAAAGGGGGGAGATGACAGTGGGAGTTTGAGAGAGAGGGGGGAGATGACAGTGGGAGTTTGAGAGAGAGGGGGGAGATGACAGTGGGAGTTTGAGAGAGAGGGGGGAGATGACAGTGGGAGTTTGAGAGAGAGGGGGGAGATGACAGTGGGAGTTTGAGAGAAAGGGGGGAGGTGACAGTGGGAGTTTGAGAGAAAGGGGGGAGGTGACAGTGAGAGTTTGAGAGAGAGGGGGGAGATGACAGTGAGAGTTTGAGAGAGAGGGGGGAGATGACAGTGGGAGTTTGAGAGAGAGGGGGGAGATGACAGTGGGAGTTTGAGAGAAAGGGGGGAGATGACAGTGGGAGTTTGAGAGAAAGGGGGGAGATGACAGTGGGAGTTTGAGAGAGAGATGGGGGAGATGACAGTGGGAGTTTGAGAGAGATGGGGGAGATGACAGTGAGAGTTTGAGAGAGAGGGGGGAGATGACAGTGGGAGTTTGAGAGAAAGGGGGAGATAACAGTGGGAGTTTGAGAGAGAGGGGGGAGATGACAGTGGGAGTTTGAGAGAAAGGGGGGAGATGACAGTGGGAGTGAGAGAAAGGGGGGAGATGACAGTGGGAGTTTGAGAGAGAGATGGGGGAGATGACAGTGGGAGTTTGAGAGAGATGGGGAGATGACAGTGGGAGTTTGAGAGAAAGGGGGGAGATGACAGTGGGAGTTTGAGAGAGATGGGGAGATGACAGTGGGAGTTTGAGAGAAAGGGGGGAGATGACAGTGGGAGTTTGAGAGAAAGGGGGGAGATGACAGTGGGAGTTTGAGAGAGATGGGGAGATGACAGTGGGAGTTTGAGAGAGAGGGGGAGATGACAGTGGGAGTTTGAGAGAAAGGGGGGAGATGACAGTGGGAGTTTGAGAGGGAGATGGGGGAGATGACAGTGGGAGTTTGAGAGAGATGGGGAGATGACAGTGGGAGTTTGAGAGAAAGGGGGGAGATGACAGTGGGAGTTTGAGAGAGATGGGGAGATGACAGTGGGAGTTTGAGAGAAAGGGGGGAGATGACAGTGGGAGTTTGAGAGAAAGGGGGGAGATGACAGTGGGAGTTTGAGAGAGATGGGGAGATGACAGTGGGAGTTTGAGAGAAAGGGGGGAGATGACAGTGGGAGTTTGAGAGAAAGGGGGGAGATGACAGTGGGAGTTTGAGAGAAAGGGGGGAGATGACAGTGGGAGTTTGAGAGAGATGGGGAGATGACAGTGGGAGTTTGAGAGAAAGGGGGGAGATGACAGTGGGAGTTTGAGAGAGATGGGGAGATGACAGTGGGAGTTTGAGAGAAAGGGGGGAGATGACAGTGGGAGTTTGAGAGAAAGGGGGGAGATGACAGTGGGAGTTTGAGAGAGATGGGGAGATGACAGTGGGAGTTTGAGAGAAAGGGGGGAGATGACAGTGGGAGTTTGAGAGAGAGGGGGGAGATGACAGTGGGAGTTTGAGAGAGATGACAATGGGAGTTTGAGAGAGAGGGGGGAGATGACAGTGGGAGTTTGAGAGAAAGGGGGGAGATGACAGTGGGAGTTTGAGAGAAAGGGGGGAGATGACAGTGGGAGTTTGAGAGAAAGGGGGGAGATGACAGTGGGAGTTTGAGAGAAAGGGGGGAGATGACAGTGGGAGTTTGAGAGAGATGGGGAGATGACAGTGGGAGTTTGAGAGAAAGGGGGGAGATGACAGTGGGAGTTTGAGAGAGAGGGGGGAGATGACAGTGGGAGTTTGAGAGAAAGGGGGGAGATGACAGTGGGAGTTTGAGAGAAAGGGGGGAGATGACAGTGGGAGTTTGAGAGAGATGGGGAGATGACAGTGGGAGTTTGAGAGAAAGGGGGGAGATGACAGTGGGAGTTTGAGAGAGATGGGGAGATGACAGTGGGAGTTTGAGAGAAAGGGGGGAGATGACAGTGGGAGTTTGAGAGAAAGGGGGGAGATGACAGTGGGAGTTTGAGAGAGATGGGGAGATGACAGTGGGAGTTTGAGAGAAAGGGGGGAGATGACAGTGGGAGTTTGAGAGAGAGGGGGGAGATGACAGTGGGAGTTTGAGAGAGATGGGGAGATGACAGTGGGAGTTTGAGAGAAAGGGGGGAGATGACAGTGGGAGTTTGAGAGAAAGGGGGGAGATGACAGTGGGAGTTTGAGAGAAAGGGGGGAGATGACAGTGGGAGTTTGAGAGAAAGGGGGGAGATGACAGTGGGAGTTTGAGAGAAAGGGGGGAGATGACAGTGGGAGTTTGAGAGAGATGGGGAGATGACAGTGGGAGTTTGAGAGAAAGGGGGGAGATGACAGTGGGAGTTTGAGAGAGAGGGGGGAGATGACAGTGGGAGTTTGAGAGAGATGACAGTGGGAGTTTGAGAGAGAGGGGGGAGATGACAGTGGGAGTTTAGCTCCCGTGTTCAGACCTAGTGTACATGTGTGTGTGTATTTTTACACTACCGACTCCAATTTAATAACGTTACATAATGTTACAAAGGAAAGTTTTCAATAATTATAAACACATCCGTTCAATATATATTATTTATATTGTTTACCGAAGAGGCCGGGGGAGGGCAAGGGCAGTAAAATTCCGAACTCAGATTCACTGCTGAGTTGTTTCGTTTAACGTACTACCTTATGATTAAATTAAACAAGATCAGTATAAATAGGTAGGCGTTTATGGAGTTAGAATTTTAATAATTTGACAACCGTTGCCCTAATATAACCTCACATCATGACATTTTAACAGGAAATTATAACTTTCTCCAGATTATATTAAACAATTTTTTTTTTATTGAACATCATTAGTTTTACCGAGCACAGCTCTGTGGTCCTTGGGTATGTGCAGTGTAGTTTTTGCTGATGTTTCTATTGTATTAATAGTACTTTTCGTAATATATGTGCAGTGCTTAGTAGTGCTATCTTTTGTATATTGTATATATTTGTAAGTCCTGTGGTACTCTATATAATATATAGTACCTAGTAGTGCTATCTTTTGTATGCTGTATATATATTTGTAAGTCCTGTGGTACTCTATATAATATATAGTACCTAGTAGTGCTATCTTTTGTATGCTGTATATATATTTGTAAGTCCTGTGGTACTCTATATAATATATAGTACCTAGTAGTGCTATCTTTTGTATGCTGTATATATATTTGTAAGTCCTGTGGTACTCTATATAATATATAGTACCTAGTAGTGCTATCTTTTGTATGCTGTATATATATTTGTAAGTCCTGTGGTACTCTATATAATATATAGTACCTAGTAGTGCTATCTTTTGTATGCTGTATATATATTTGTAAGTCCTGTGGTACTCTATATAATATATAGTACCTAGTAGTGCTATCTTTTGTATGCTGTATATATATTTGTAAGTCCTGTGGTACTCTATATAATATATAGTACCTAGTAGTGCTATCTTTTGTATGCTGTATATATATTTGTAAGTCCTGTGGTACTCTATATAATATATAGTACCTAGTAGTGCTATCTTTTGTATGCTGTATATATATTTGTAAGTCCTGTGGTACTCTATATAATATATAGTACCTAGTAGTGCTATCTTTTGTATGCTGTATATATATTTGTAAGTCCTGTGGTACTCTATATAATATATAGTACCTAGTAGTGCTATCTTTTGTATGCTGTATATATATTTGTAAGTCCTGTGGTACTCTAATATATAGTACCTAGTAGTGCTATCTTTTGTATGCTGTATATATATATTTGTAAGTCCTGTGGTACTCTATATAATATATAGTACCTAGTAGTGCTATCTTTTGTATGCTGTATATATATTTGTAAGTCCTGAGGTTTTGGTTATGTATTTGTCTGTGTTTTTATCATTCCTAGAGCACATATTATAGGTATTGTTTCTGTTTTCATTTTCCACATTCGAGTTATTTCTATCTCTAGATCTTTATAAAGTACCAGTAATGCACTGGGGTCAATTTAATCGACTTTTCCCTCCCTCAAAATTGTTGGCCTTTGCCTATATAAGAAACCATTATTCTCGCCGAGGTTAGTTTTGCCTTTCATCCTTACGGGAGTCGATAAAATAAAGTACCAGTAATGCACTGGGTTCGATTTAATCGGCTTTCTCCTCTTCCCAAATTGCTGGCCTTGTGCCTATACTAATCACAAGTGTTATTATTGGTGAAGATGCCCCCCCGTGTAAATGGGCTTACACTTACCATGTGCCTATAGGCTGGCTGATTTAGAGGGGTGACCTATTAGGGTGCTCTTCGAGTGTTGTGTGGTTTAGGATTTGTGAGGCTCCTAGGTTACAAGGCTTTAACTAACCAAAGTTTTTAATCAACCAAATTTAACAAACTTTTCCTGACCTGTGTGTTAGCAATCTCAGTCACGACTGATAAGAGGGTACCAACCGCTAGCTGCCCGGTACCCTATCTATTCACAAGATTGGGCTCTACTATTAGTTTAACACTTTCTAATGAAATATACTTTATTTCAATTAATTAATAAAGAATTTTGAGAGATTTATTACAATAATAAATTATTTCATCACTAAGTAACTTAATATATGGCTCAGCTAATAACTGATGCAGAATGAAATACAATCTATTTTAATTAATTAATGAAGAATTTCAAGGAATTTACTAAATTTATTAATTATTTCATTACTAAGATAGTAACTTAATGTAAGGTTTTTATATAAAATTATGTTGGAAAATATCAATTTAAATAGGAACCCTTTAAAATGGGTGGTTTTGTTTCATAGAACCAGAACCAGTTTTGTTTTGTTTGGTATCAAAAGGGTTAAACATGTTGCAAGCATTTTTTTTTTTTTTTGCTTTATTTCTAAGCATGGCAACTCTACAGGTCCGAGTTCACCCAGCTACCAAGAAAAAATTATAGGTCATGTATTCTCAGATAGGCTTCTTCCAGACAATCCTATGTTTCATATATATGACAGAAACCAGCAGTTATCTTTAAATCTATGCTAGCCTAAATGTGTTTTTTTCTTTTTCATTTTTTTAACATTTATAACGTTCGTTGAATTTATATCTGAATCTCTAGAAATGCTGTGATATTATTGGTATGTCATTAAATGAACGCACCCATTACTAGTTGGTTATTGGCCAACACTGATTAAGGCTGTTGAAATTTGTTCTTTTCTTCGCCCAGATATTCCTGTGAGGGTTGTGGGGGCAAAGTCCTGAAACACTCCTTCCAGCGGGTCCTATCAGAAGCAACTGTTTCTAACTGATCTGCATGGGTCCGCAAGCGAGACCAGCCAAGCTCATGCATGTTATCCAACCCTCTTGTTCGGGGTCTACCCCTGGGTCTCCTGTCGGTTAGTTTTACCTGTAACATCTGTCCACCAATTCTTTCCTGGCATTCTAACCACATGTCCATAGTATCGGAACTGTGATCTCTGAATTCGGGAAAGCAGCAGGTCTACCTGGAGCAACTCTGATCTCCTAGCTATGCACTTTCTGTAGTAACGTTACTCCAAAGACTTTTCGGGTGAACCCCTTTTTGGCCACTTGTATTCGCAATCGTATTCTTTCAGTCATTACCCAAGATTCATGACCATAGGGAAGGGTTGGCATGAATACAGAATACACAATTTATTATCAAAATTATTATTAGGGAGGTGGATTGGCAGTATCGGTAGAGCGTCAGACAACATGCTTTGCAGCATAGAGTCATGGCCCTTTACGATTCGAGTTCAAATCCCGCCGAGGTTAACTTTGCCTTTCATCCTTACAGGGTCGATAAAATAAAGTACCAATAATGTACTGGGTAATTTCTGGCCTTGTGCCTAAAGTAGAAACAATTATTAAAATAGTTGTTGAAATTCACAAAGAATATATTTCTTTTTGTGGTTAAGTTGGCAGAAGAAGGGCAACAGTCTTCACCTTCTATGTTTAAACCCAGCTAGGGTCAATCTTTATTTTTCCATAACCGATAAAGTAAATAACAGTGAAATGGTGGGATCGACTTTCACTATGTCACAATTTTCAGCTTTATATATCAGTGGTGGATTAATGTGAGGGGGTTGTTTGGGCTGCACCGAGAGGCCCCACAATATTTCAAGGGATCCAAATTAATTTTTTGCTACCATAAATAATACTCAATGGCCCCATGCTAGCTTGTAATTACGATACAGGTCTGTCTGTTGAAAGGTTAAGTGATCGTATCTTAATTACTGCTAGTTTGAGGCCACCTGAATATAAATAGGTAGCATTCAGAAGCAGAGTGAGCGATTGGCCAACTCTGATACTGTATAGAGTTACGTCTATTGCGTTAGCTTGCTGTATGAGTAGTTCCCTACCCTACTAAATAGACTTATATCACCATTATTATTAACAGTAGTATTACAAAATTGGTTGAAAACAGGACAAATGTCTGTCGGAACTAAATTTACCTTCAGAGTTCAATTCTCAGTAAAGTCAACTATATATTTCAACCTTTCAAGGTTGGTAAAATAAATAACCAATCATGGACAGGAGATAATATAATCGATTACATACCCCCACCCCAACATTTGTTGTATTCTGCTGTAGTCAGAAATAGTAATTTTAAAATTTAGTCAAGTTCAGAGTTCAAATCAAGCCGATTCCAGCTTTGCCTTTAATTATTCCGGGGTCAATAAAATAAAGTACTGACTTGATCAGCTAAAATCATCTCCTGTGTCCTCTTGTTTCAATTGGAGTAATTCTTTTGTCTTTTTGATATATTTTTTATTTCATGTCAACTATATTTTACAAACAAAAATTATACAATGATGGAAATATAAAAAAATATATAAAAACATAAAAGAAAAAGAGGCGGGGGGGGGGGTTAAAGAAAGGTAGATCTGGCTGAATAGTAAAGGAAAGAACTATAAATGTCATAAATGAGAAGAAAAGGAGAGAAAGTGTAAGAACTATTATACAAAGGAAGAGGGTGGGATGACAGACTCTACACCTAAATCAGGGTGTAGTGTTTTAATCCTCATCAGAGAATCCCGGAATCTTGTTGGTTGTGATGTTCTACTAAAACTAGTCTTAATTCAGCACTGTAAACCAACAAACCATTTATCAATTCTATAGTGGAGCCAGCCACAAGTTGGAGCTGCCATGTCACACTTGGGTGAACTGGGCTTCTTGAAAATTGTCCTGATCACTAATATAACGAAGTGGTGATGATGGGATATGAAGCCTCGGTCTTTCGATCTGCTACCCATGACTGGATTAACCATTAAGTAGAATAATTACATGTTTAGGACATTGATTTCATCCTTCCAAAGTTGATTAATAAAATACTAGTCCATTACGACGGTCGATTCTTCCTGTTCTCTCTCTTTCCCTCAAAGAAATCGGTTGTTTTCAAACCTGGAGGGGATGGGTTCCGTCACGTTTAGAATGACCATATGCCAGGATGGTGTCCCTCGACTCCACCAGGAGTTAAGGTCTCTTTAACGTAGGGCATCTAGGGAAGAGGGGACATATTTTATCCAAACTAATCGTATCTGTCATCACTCCCACTACCACCATTGTTTTGCACAGTTTATATACGAGGGCACCAGAGTGTACAACTTATACAAGAGGAGCTTTATATACGAGGGCACCAGGGTGTACAACTTATACAAGAGGAGCTTTTAATGCTCTACAAAGGCCCCCAAAACACTGTATTTCCCGGCATCGAAGACGCACCTTTTTTTTCGAAAATAAGTCTCAAAAATCTACCATGCGTCCTGAAAGCCGAAGGTTGTTTAGCTAGCACCTTGCTACCCTATCCGTTTGGTCATTCCAAGCCTTATACTATTCAATACATAAAGATATCAACATCGGAACACTTAGAATATATGGCAATAGTCTAATTAGAAAACAGACGGAATATAATCCAAGACAGAGATAAGTCAATATTTGCTTTGATGTTGCGCCATAAAAAAAAATGTTGTTTTCTTAACGCGTTTATTTATAAAAAAACTTCTTTTACAGATATACACAATATCAAAGGACTGGGGATAATAAAATAAGGTGGAGGAAGCCTGCAAACTCTATTATACCCCACAACAAGGGGTGTTGGAGTTTCCCTTTAATATATATCTCACCTTGTTTTTCAGATCATTTTTAATGGACTATTCCCGTCTTTTCCAGATCACAGAGTCAAGAAAATCCTGATCTGTGGACACAAAGCCCCACATTGTTGGTGGAACGGAATATCAACAGGTTCTTATTTTATTGCCCCACCTCACGAAAGATAAAAAGTGAAGCTAATCTTAGCAAGATTTAAACTAAACAAATAAAATATTCGTAACTTCAGTATTGACATAAACAGCAGTTTGTCTGACGCTCTACCGATTTCCCCATCACCGCCAGCCTGAATATAGGAAAATAGTAGCTTTAGTATGCTTACATGATATGGTAACTCCCCAAGGAGTAGTAGCGCCGCAGTATCGACTTACGGCAATCTATGTCACTTTTTAAACCTGGTGGAGCCCTTCAGGTCTGAATACAGCATATTTCTTCTAGTGAAGGCTAAAGTGAGAAAAAGATGTAGAGGAAGAATCGACCCAGTTCTAGACTGGTACTTTTTTTTATCGACCTCGAATGGATGAAAGGCGAAGTTGACCTTTAGTAAAGAGTAGAGAAAGTACAGTAGATATTTGTAAGTCTTATAACCTCCTCCAATGTCCACAAGTTGTTGACCGTGTATAGTTGTTTCTTGTGTGTTGAGACAAATGACTAACGTATGAAAACGAACCAAAACTAGTGAAATGTTTCAGTTTTTTAATGATATAGAATTTGCAGATTTGTTAAATAATATAACTTTTGATTCCGTTTTATCTTTTAGTTCCTAATACCTGAAGAAAGATATAATGATTCAATGTTCAAGAGAAAATAATATCTCGCTCACACACGCACTTTTAATACCGAGAATGTTATATCTATTGATTTCACAACAGATTTAAACCAACATTTGCTCATCTATATAGGCTGGTTATTATAAATCATTGATGTTCTATGAGTCAATATTTTGACAACTTAACTAGAGCAGACTGTAGAAATGGGGGAAAAAAAAACAATTTAAAATAAAATAGATATATATTGTCAAAACAATTTGACGAAGAATAAAACAATTTTAAACATTTTTAAGGGAAGAGGCGATGCTTTTCTTCGTGATATTAATAGTGGAATAATTTCCCATCGCGTGTCAAAACCTGCCAATAATCCTTAAATTTTGTTTATTTTAAACCAAAGTTTGACCTGTTTGTGTGACAAGTACAAATTGTGAACTGAAGCTTTTTAAAAATAATATTTCTTATAAAATACTTTTTAAATACTTAGTAAATTTGAAAGAACTGTTTTTATTTAAATATATTCTTAAACGGTTTGATTGTTGTCTTGTTTTCTCTTTAAATTTTGTACGATAAATCTAATGAAGTATTGCTATGAACCTCACATAATTCCCCCAAAATATCTGATCAGAACGAGAGAAAGAGACAAGCACCAGTTGACCAGCAGGTGCGACATTAGGCCGCAGGGATCAGAGGGAAATGTTGAGATAAGCCAACACGATAAACTTAAGGATTTTTCATGAAAACAAACTGAAATAAGATTTAGTAAGAAAATAACAAAAAAAAGACAGCAACAAGTAGAAAAATGCTAAATATTCCTCTAAGTTCGAACATATAATTCAAAGTTAAATTACCCAAACGAGTTTATAAAGAACAGATAAGCTTTGGGTGGAATGTGTATGTGGTGTGGTGTGGTTCTATCATATGTGTATGTGGTGTGGTTCTATCATATGTGTATGTGGTGTGGTTCTATCATATGTGTATGTGGTGTGGTTCTATCTTATGTGTATGTGGTGTGGTGTGGTTCTATCTTATGTGTATGTGGTGTGGTTCTATCTTGTGTATGTGGTGTGGTTCTATCTTATGTGTATGTGGTGCGGTTCTATCTTTACATAAATATAAAGGAGAGAAATAGTTATACATACCTTATTTTTGTTTTTCAAAGTTTCCCAAGAGATGGGCTTTTGTTAGAATCCTCCAATTATAACAGTTTCGTTGTCCAGTCCTGCTTGTTAGTTGCCCCCTTCAAAACTGTCAGGTACTTTCATTAATCCTAGCATTACAATGGTAAAGCATTACATCCGAGGTTCCAAAAGAAAATTTCCTTTCACTCCTAGCTGTAAGATTCGGTATAATTAACATTTTATGAATCAATTTTCAGGCATATCTTATTTATTTTTATTTGTGATTTTGAAATATTATATTTTTTATGGTTTGTTTTTTTTCTTTGGCACAGTTACTTTAAATTCCTCAAGTGAAAGGTTAAATGGTTTTTTCTTTTCTTTCCCTGAACTCGTTTGAATTTTTTTTTAAAGCCAAGTGAGCCAGATATGTGAGATAGGGAGCTGAATAACTTAGTGAAGATAAACAAACTTTACTGCTGCCAGATACGAAAGAGGGTGAATAAAAATTGAGCTAAACAAACTACTTGCTACCGCAGTTAAACGGATAAATATTAAAAAAGTATCTTAGTAAGTTGCAGTAGTAAATTATGGTCTTGTTAGTGGCTGACTACGAAAGTGTTATATGTGTAGATAGTGTAGGGGAGAATATTCTTACTGTAATGAAACTAGAAGGACCGAAAAAAATAGAGATCCAGTCGGAAAGGCAGGAGATTAAATAATAAATCAGCTGGCTGGATGTTGTTGTTACATAGTGTTTGCACACGTACCGACAAACTTAATTCAAGTATGCGGCAGATCTTTCGATATCACATATCCTCTTGATTTAGAATTTTTCACAGAAATTCCCATTAAATATATACGAAGAAAAAAAACCCAATAATTGTTATATGTAAAATGTATTTAAGTATTCACAGTTGTATAAAAAAGAAATATAATAATACAATGCTTACAGAGCGTGATTCATATATGTGTGTCGGACAGATTTGCCTTTGAAATATGTTATTTGTATGTATATACAATATATTGTGTATTGTCTTGGATATATGGTCCTTTCTCTCTCTCTCTCTCTCTCTCTATATATATATATATTATTTAAAATATTAATAAATGAAGACGTTCACATAATCAAAATATATATTTTATTATATATATTTTGCAGGTACTGTGCTGTTTTTTCAGTACGTCCTCATCAGATAAAATACATGAATTGGTGTATGACATACCTCAACTGTCTTGATGGTTCAATTCCAGTATTTGCAGTGATTTATTAAATCATTAAATATCCTTATACATATTTAATATGCCTGCAAACTTGCCCCAATATATATATACATATATATATATATATAGTTATATATATATATATATATATATATATATATATATATATATATATATATATATATATATATTATATATATATAGTAATAATAAATAGAGACCAAAAATTCGAAGACGGGTCGATAAGGATTGTATATATATATATATATATATATATATATATATATATATATATATACATATATAAACCTGTAGAGCAAATATTTATTATTAGTACAGATTAAAGTTTCAGCAAAGAATTTCTGCTTTCACCCTATGCGACGACTTAAGATCCCGTATAAGGTGTAAGCAGAAAGTCTTTGCTTAAACTTTAATCTGTACTAATAATAAATATATATATATGACGTGTACCAGCCGACTGACTGAGGCCATGCTGGTGCACAACGGGGTCGATAAAATAAAGTACCAGTAATACACTGGGTAATTGCTGGCCTTATGCCAAAAGTAGAAACATTTATATATATATATATATATATACGATATTAATAAATGGAAACTATATTTATAAAACCATATTTATTTCATTATACATATTTCAGGGATACCACATTAAATTATGGTATGCCTTCATCAGACAAAATACAATATATAACAGTTTTACAAATAGGTTTGACGTTCCCTTTAAAATACAACCATTACTTTTGGAGGCTGTCTGGATAGTGATTTGTCACTATCCAGACAGCCTCCAAAAGTAATGGTTGTATTTTAAAGGGAACGTCAAACCTATTTGTAAAACTGTTATATATTGTATTTTGTCTGATGAAGGCATACCATAATTTAATGTGGTATCCCTGAAATATGTATAATGAAATAAATATGGTTTTATAAATATAGTTTCCATTTATTAATATCGTATATCTACTCCAAAAATTTGTCGAGTGCTTTATATCAGTTATAAAAATATTTACTTGTTGTATCCCAACAACTTTAAATAGAACTTTTGCATATATATATATATATATATATATATATATATATTATATATATATATTATATATATATAAAATTATCATCATCATCATCATCGTTTATCTTCCACGCTAGCATGGGTTAGACGCTTTTGTCCCACTTGTCAAAACACCAACCACATTTACAGTGTGGTCTGGGAGCTTTTTTATGTCTCCTACACGACCATTTTACAGTGTGGTCTGGGTGTTTTTTGTTGTGTCACCTACATAACTACTTTACAGTGGACAGAAATGGGAGGAAGGAGTGTGGGGTGGGTGTATATTGGGTTAAGAGGTGCCTACTGACTGTAGGGGTAAGTTTGTAATCAAGGAAAGGTGGGTCTTCTGTATAATTGCATGGTGCCAAATATCTCGATCCAGTGACGTCTTAGAGAGGCATAAGTGAGCAAGGTCAGTTTTTATCACCTTGTCCCATGATTTTCTTGGTCTCCCCACTCTGGTGCTACCATTAAAACTAATTAAGCAACTGCTTAGTATGTAGACCTCAGAAAGGTGCATTTCTCAACCAAGAAAACACCTCTAGTAATGGCAGTTCTGGTGCTACCATTAAAACTAATTAAGCAACTGCCTAGTATGTAGACCTCAGAAAGGTGCATTTCTCAACCAAGACAACACCTCTAGTAATGGCAGTTCTAGTGCTACCATTAAAACTAATTAAGCAACTGCCTAGTATGTAGACCTCAGAAAGGTGCATTTCTCAACCAAAACAACACCTCTAGTAATGGCAGTTCTGGTGCTACCATTAAAACTAATTAAGCAACTGCCTAGTATGTAGACCTCAGAAAGGTGCATTTCTCAACCAAGACAACACCTCTAGTAATGGCAGTTCTGGTGCTACCATTAAAACTAATTAAGCAACTACCTAGTATGTAGACCTCAGAAAGGTGCATTTCTCAACCTTTAAGGGTCATAATTTTATACAAGTTTGTAGAATTGAATAACATATATAATTTCCTTCAATCAATATATAAATTGCTAAACATCATCGTGCAACACTGTGGATATATTTGAAGCAGTGTTAAGGCTTGTCACATTATTTGGCATGGGTATATATGAACTGTGTAGTGGAAAATGCAGGCTTAGTAATTTTTTATGAGCTCAGAGCAAGAAATGTCAAAACCTAAATTGTCAGATTATCGAAATGGAAGTTGAAATTATTACATTTAGAAGATTGGAATGTATAGCTGTGAGAAAGACTGCACATTATAGAGCTAGCCCAGAGCACTAAATACAGGTGCCAGCTGTGTGTGTAGGTGTCACAAAGAAATGTTTTCAGTACCCCTTGTAAAGTAGTTGACAAATGAACAGAGACAACAGAGAATAGAGTAGTTTCTTTGGTCTTTCTAGTAGACAACCTCTCTAGTATTGAGGCCCTGCTAAAATGCACCCATTACACTCTGTAAAGGGGCTGGCAATTGAACAGAGGCAATATTTTTCAATATTACCTAGTACTTGACAACCTCTCTAGGCCATGTGTCATGATGAAATAACTCTCAGTATGGTCTGTAAAATTGTAGGGTTAGTGCCATGAAACATTACACTCTGTAGACTTTGTAAAGTGGTTGACATTAGGATGGACAGCTATAGAAACGATGTTAAGGTATAAAATATATGAGTAAGATGTGATGATCCTCGGAACATGGTTGCAACCATCCAATTCATCCCAGCATGGAAAATGGAAGTGAAATGATGATGTCATATATATATATATGTGCCATCATTGTCATCATCATCATCATCATCATCATCATCATCATTGTTTTTCCATGGTTGCATGGTTTGGATGGGTCCTTATCAGTGCAGCATCTCTCCCTCATCTAATTCCTTTGTCATCTCCTCTATGAGTCTCAGTGATTTGAAATCAGCTCTCACCACCTCCACCCAGGTCTTCTTTGGTCTACCTCTACTGCAACTTCCTTCCACTAGCACTTCTTCACCCACCAGTCATCATCCATGTGCATCAGTCTTCTCTCCTGCACACTACCTCATATTCCTCTTAACCCCAGTTTCTTCATCAGTTAATCCAAGCTCTGTCTTTCTCTCACATTTACATTGCACATTCAATCACAGAGGATAATTTGTAAAAGTGTGTAAGCACACATAGCTATGTGGGTAACTAATTAAAGTTTAACTAGAACTTCAAAAATAGATACCTTATAAATAGAGTAATTAATTTTTAAAGTTCTAGTTAAATTTCATTAGTTACCTACATAGCTATGTGTGCTTACACACTTTTACAAATTATCCTCTGTAATTGTTTCATATGTTTATTTTATATATATATATGTCAATCAATTTCTAGTTGATATATATGTATATATATATAATAAATGTAATCTGAGTTTTTCGAATATTAATAATTGTTTCTACTTTAAACACAAGGCCAGCAATTACCCAGTACATTACTGGTACTTTATTTTATCGACCCCGTAAGGATGAAAGGCAAAGTTAACCTCGGCGAGATTTGAACTCAGACTGTAAAGGGCCGTAACTATGCTAGAAAGCATGGCGTTCAACCCTCTACCGATACTGCCAATTCACCATATTAATAATAACATTCAATTCGTTGCAATTATGCAAACAAGCCTCAATTTTATAGCCATGTCAGTAGAATGAATCCTTCATTCTTGCTCTTGTGTTGGCATGTGAACAGGACTGCAGACACTAATGTTTCTGGGTATCACTCTTCATCAGTACAGTTCACTGTTAACCTGCCAAACTGTCAGAGCTAGTGAAAATATATATTTTCAAAAGTACACAGTGACTGATCAGCCAGATTTGCATATTAGCAGACTGGCTGATCAGTCAGATCTGCATATTAGCAGATCCACTGATCAGTCAGATCTGCATATCAGCAGACTGGCGATCAGTCAGTTTACCTTATACGAGCGATAAATGGCCAGTCTACTGATATGCAAATCAGGTCTCAATATGTAAACTAAACGACTAATTCGTTTTTTTTTTAAATCAAGGGAGACAACCTAGAAAAATTATCGATTTCCACTCCCCTACATCTAACCTTTGGGACACGAGAGTACATATAACTATATCCCAATATCTCCTTTTTATTCTTTTTATTCGTTCTGTAATTTTGACTGACGCTCTACCGATTCTGCCAATTCATTGCCTGAGAGTGAGGCTTGAAATATATACTGAAATATAATGAAATAATTGTTTCTACTTTTGGCACAAGGCCAGCAATTACCCAGTGCATTACTGGTACTTTATTTTATCGACCCCGTAAGGATGAAAGGCAAAGTTAACCTCGGCGGGATTTGAACTCAGACCGTAAAGGGACGTAACTATGCTGGAAAGCATGGCGTCCGACTCTCTACCGATACTGCCAATAATCAAATTAATCAATAAAAGTACCGTTACAGTGTTGTAGCCTTTTCTTATTAAATAAACAAAGTAAGGGGAAGTAACTTTGTAAACATTATTTTATGATTGCAACCCTTGTGAAAAAGCTTTCACGTTTATGTAAATATTTTTCCATCCGTTGAACTATTTACTCTCGTGTTCCAAATAATGGAGTGGTGGTTGGAAAATCGGTAATTTTTCTATGTTGTCTCCGTTGATTTACCCCCCCCCCCCAGAATTAGTTGTTTAGTTTACTTATTAAGACTCCAACCCTTCCTATTTATTTTATAACGTGGGCTTTCTAGTAATGTACTTTTTTTGTCGTGTATAATGTTTTTAATGTATAAAGAAAATTAATTGTCGCAGGAATGTTACGATTTAAAATAAAATTTCAATGGAAGATAGATTAGGCAACTTTGACTGCATTGTCTTGCTGGGGAGAAAAATGTGATAGTCTGTGGGCGGAAGTTTGGGCAAATATGGCGGGTGGAGCAGAACCTCCCAACCTAGCTACAGCAGCCTTTCATGGATCATTGCTACCGGATGTAGCTGAGCATTATCATAAAACAGGACCATGGTGTGGGCGCCAGTAGTGTTTATTTCTTTATTTCATGTTTCATCTGTGTTTATATATTCAAAATGTTTTCCTTTCTCATAATATTTCTCAGTATATTAGACCTTATACTTGAGTCTTTGGGGCATACAATCAAGATTTATCCCGGGCATCACCAGAGCTCTGCATGCCGCTGATGGGTGCACTTGTGTGATTTTCACTGCTAATCTTTCAAGTTGTTGGCCCTGTGATAAACAGGCGAAACTCCTGTAACAAGACTCACTATTTAGCCTTGATAAAAATAAATATTAAACCTATACTTCGGTATTGAGTATTCCTTTCTCTCAGCCATCAACTATATACATATATATATAACATAATATATATGTATACACACACACACACACACACACACACACGCACACACACACACACACACACACACACATATATATATATATATATATATATATATATATATATAACATATATATATATATATATAACACACACATATATATATATATATATATATATATATATATATATATATATATATATATATATGTATATATATATATATATATATATATGTTATATATGTATATAACATATATATATATATATATGTTTGTGGTTGAGTCTGTAGCAGTGGAGACTTCAGTGTCCTTCAACCCTCCTGGATCATATCTTCTCACTGGTGTTGGAACAGAACTGATTACCTGTAGATGCAGAGTATAGTGGCTGTTACATCGTGTCTCCCTTGCTGTCTTCCGGGACAGGGTCCTCTCCATTCTGTTGATTGGGACCACGAGGCGGAAGACATATTAGGGTAGGAGTATGGTGGCTGTCTTCAGACGAAAGGCTTAATAATGCCCCCCCCCCCTCTCTGTCTCTCTCTCTCTCACACACACACATACATACACATACACAGAGAGAGGTAGATACTTAATTAATTCAGCTGAAAGTATTGAGTTACTCCTTCATATAACTGTAAACACATTACATTAAATTCAGTTTATAAAATACCTTATTCATTATAGACGGGGGAGCACTAAGGCCTAGCACTAAATGTATATTCTAAACTCAACAGCTAACCTCTAAATTCAAATCCCAACAAAGTGTAATGCTAACTTTAAACAATGGCCACAAACATTAAGACTCAGCATTTCTAAGCTCTAAAACACTCTGATATCCTAGCAATAACCATAATATATATAATTGCCCGTGAATTGAATCAAATTCTGTGTCAGGCCTAACATTAATTCTAACAGTAAACCACAACTAACATTAAGCTTTTACTGACTCCTAAAGCGATCGGCTGTCCTAGCACTAATCATAACATACAAGTATCGGCTGAAAAGTATATAGGCTGACCAAGATACTCTCAAGGAATGTGACTAATTGAGATTTATTTTTCAACACAGTCCAGCTTACGGCCCACACATTTCTTCAATCGGTGCTGAAGTCTTTGCATCCCATTGGTGATAAAGCTTTCATCCTGTTGGTAAAAGAGTCATCATCAGCAAATATGACATCATCATCACTGCGATACTGGTTCTCAAGTAAATATCTTTTCATGTTGGTGAACAGATAATAGTTAAATGGGGCCAAATCAGGAGAATAGGGAGGATGATGAACCAGTTCAAAGACACAGTCATGCACAGCAGCCATTGAAAACAAGGCGTTGTGCTGGGGCCATCACCTTCTCTGCAGATGAAACAACATTGGCCTTTATGGAGCAGGTGAGGAGGGATGTTTCCACTGCATGGATTGTCACCTTGTCTTTGGCTCAAAGTGATGAACCCAACACTCATTCTCGGTTAGAAAACGTTCAAGGAAACCAGCTGGATCTGCCTCAAGCAATGTCAGATTTTCTCTTGATGTGATCAGTCTGGTTCGCTTTTGATCAGGTGTCAGATGACTGTCACCTTTACCATGCCAAGTATTCAGAATATTCCCCACTTTCTTACTCCATATTATAATAGCAATGGCTACTTGAGTTGTAATCAATCGACTTTCATCCATCACCCCGAGCACGAACGATGTCTTCCTCGGTGGTGGAAGTTGCAGGACATTGGGTCAGTTTCGATACACTCCTCCCCCTTTCCTCTCCTATAATCAGCTGTCTACTGTTGCACTGTTGATAAAGCTAACGTGTCAACCCTCAATGTAGCAACCATCTCAGCATGAATGTCCTGCAGGTATTTCATAACAGCACAATGCCAAATTTTGTCTATTTTCAAGAGAAGTTGCAACTACTTAAATTTGAAGTCTTCTTTGAACAGTCAGACTTCAACTTATCTCACAGCTCTAGCCTCATTCGTAATCAACCTATGAACCTTTTAGTCCACCCCTACCGCCCCTTGCATGAAATCAAATTTAGTAAAATAAAATAAATTTCAGATGCAAGGGAGATTACTTTCTCAAGTTTTTAGCTGTATCCTTTGAGCGTTATCTCCCATAGCTCACGTTTATAAACGAAATATTTTTACACACACTTGCTTACACACAAAGATTTGTAATAGAAGGGAGATCACTAGCTAAAAAGACAGCTAAAATGTTGAAGAAACTCCCTTTTTAAAAATATCAGTTCATTAAATTAAAAATGTCCAATTTCAAATTGAAAGTGCAAAAATAATTGAGAAGATTTATTAACAGTTTATCTATTTACACACATATCCCAAAGACCGACCTGTCCATCTCGGGCTGGGAGTTGTTGATGTAAGGTGGCAGCATATGCAGCCAGACACTTTATAGAGCACCTCCTTGTGAAGTTGAACATGCGTAACGTCTTCAACATGGAATCTCATTTAGAGAGAACTCTCTAAGACGTTCTCCCTCTTTTATAGGACACCCATCACACTCATGACTGCTGCCAAGCAGATCAACTCTGCCAAGAGTGTCCAGCAAAGGGACCTACTCGACCCGCTACTTTTCACGCGACTCCGCCTCCTGATCCCAGATGGCTTGGGGATGCATACACCTCATAATCGACGATAAAGGGTGCGAAGGCATGTGCCTCGAAAATCGCCGATGGCCACCACATCTATGTTCATTGACCTGAGGTCGTTGAGCAGGTGACCCTACTTCCATGACGACCCCAGGCCACACCCATTTACGTTGTCTATTCTGAGTAAGGCCATGTTTGACCACTTACCTCAGTTTATGTGGAGGAAGGATGGTTCCTCCGTCCTTCTGACTGTTTCTGGCCCTCTGCACAAGGATGTCTCTTGTATCTTCTGGAGAGTGTTTGTCGGAAATATACAAAGTTATTGGGAAATTTACCTTTTAGAGTTGTGTATGTCTTGTGAGATGTGTGTTATTTCTGTGTGTGGGTGGTATGAATTTTAGGGATGCTGTGTAGTTTTTCTCGGTGATGCTTGTGTTGTGTTGGATGTAGTTATTGCGAAAAAAACATCAATTTAGCCACAAAGCGCGGCAAATATGGAAAAAACGACCAGCGCGCAAGAAAGCTGATCTCCAAAACAATAAAAAAATTTCAGATGCAAAATATAGTTTGACTATAGAATAATGAGAAAAACTTACCAGCTCTGTACTTCAACAACCAATAAAAATAATGATTTCTACTATAGCTACAAGACCAACAATTTGGGAGAGTGGTGTGGGGGATGGAGTCGATTAAATTGAATCCAAATAATAATAATTGTTTCTACTTTTGGCACAAGGCCAGCAATTACCTCAGTGCATTACTGGTACTTTATTTTATCGTCCCCATAAGGATGAAAGGCAAAGCTAACCTCGGCGAGATTTGAACTCATATATTTGAACAATCCAAATAATAATAATAACAACAACAACAACAGACTTGCCAGCAAATAAATATACAAAGAAAAACGAAAGAAGCGCGATGTGTAAGTTGTTACATGCAATGTAATAAGTATTATAGACTGGACAGTAGACATAAGACAGCAGATGGTGGACAGCAGACTGTAGAGAGAAGACTGTAGAGAGAAGACTGTAGAGAGAAGACTGTAGACTGTAGAGAGAAGACTGTAGACTGTAGAGAGAAGACTGTAGAATGTAGAGAGAAGACTGTAGAGAGAAGACTGTAGAGAGAAGACTGTAGACTGTAGAGAGAAGACTGTAGAGAAGACTGTAGACTGTAGAGAGAAGACTGTAGAATGTAGAGAGAAGACTGTGGAGAGAAGACTGTAGAGAGAAGACTGTAGACTGTAGAGAGAAGACTGTGGAGAGAAGACTGTAGAGAGAAGATTGTAGAGAGAAGACTGTAGACTGTAGAGAGAAGACTGTAGAGAGAAGACTGTAGAGAGAAGACTGTAGACTGTAGAGAGAAGACTGTAGAGAGAAAACTGTAGACTGTAGAGAGAAGACTGTGGAGAGAAGACTGTAGAGAGAAGACTGTAGAGAGAAGACTGTAGAGAGAAGACTGTAGACTGTAGAGAGAAGACTGTAGACTGTAGAGAGAAGACTGTAGAGAGAAGATTGTAGACTGTAGAGAGAAGACTGTAGACTGTAGAGAGAAGACTGTAGAGAGAAGACTGTAGACTGTAGAGAGAAGACTGTAGACTGTAGAGAGAAGACTGTAGAGAGAAGACTGTAGACTGTAGAGAGAAGACTGTAGACTGTGGAGAGAAGACTGTAGAGAGTAGACTGTAGAGAGAAGACTGTAGAGAGAAGACTGTAGAGTGTAGAGAGAAGACTGTAGACTGTAGAGAGAAGACTGTAGAGAGAAGACTGTAGAGTGTAGAGAGAAGACTGTAGACTGTAGAGAGAAGACTGTAGAGAGAAGACTGTAGACTGTAGAGAGAAGACTGTAGAATATAGAGAGAATACTGTAGAGAGAAGACTGTAGACTGTAGAGAGAAGACTGTAGACTGTAGAGAGAAGACTGTAGAATGTAGATAGAAGACTGTAGAGAGAAGACTGTAGAGAGAAGACTGTAAACTGTAGAGAGAAGACTGTAGAGAAGACTGTAGACTGTAGGGAGAAGACTGTAGAATGTAGAGAGAAGACTGTGGAGAGAAGACTGTAGAGAGAAGACTGTAGACTGTAGAGAGAAGACTGTGGAGAGAAGACTGTAGAGAGAAGACTGTAGAGAGAAGACTGTAGACTGTAGAGAGAAGACTGTAGACTGTAGAGAGAAGACTGTAGAATGTAGAGAGAAGACTGTGGAGAGAAGACGGTAGAGAGAAGACTGTAGAATGTAGAGAGAAAACTGTAGACTGTAGAGAGAAGACTGTAGAGAGAAGACTGTAGACTGTAGAGAGAAGACTGTAGAATGTAGAGAGAAGACTGTAGACTGTAGAGAGAAGACTGTAGACTGTAGAGAGAAGACTGTAGAGTGTAGAGAGAAGACTGTAGACTGTAGAGAGAAGACTGTAGAGAGAAGACTGTAGACTGTAGAGAGAAGACTGTAGAATGTAGAGAGAAGACTGTAGAATGTAGAGAGAAGACTGTAGACTGTAGAGAGAAGGCTGTAGACTGTAGAGAGAAGACAGTAGAGAGAAGACTGTAGAGAGAAGATTGTAGAATGTAGAGAGAAGACTGTAGACTGTAGAGAGAAGACTGTAGACTGTAGAGAGAAGACTGTAGAATGTAGAGAGAAGACTGTATACTGTAGAATGTAGAGAGAAGACTGTAGAATGTAGAGAGAAGACTGTAGAGAGAAGACTGTAGACTGTAGACTGTAGAGAGAAGACTGTAGAGAGAAGACTGTAGAGAGAAGACTGTAGACTGTATAGAGAAGACTGTAGACTGTAGAGAGAAGACTGTAGACAGTAGAGAGAAGACTGTAGACTGTAAAGAGAAGACTGTAGACTGTAGAGAGAAGATTGTAGACTGTAGAGAGAAGACTGTAGAGAGAAGATTGTAGACTGTAGAATGTAGAGAGAAGACTGTAGAATGTAGAGAGAAGACTGTAGACTGTAAAGAGAAGACTGTAGACTGTAGAGAGAAGACTGTAGACTGTAGAGAGAAGATTGTAGACTGTAAAGAGAAGACTGTGGACTGTAGAGAGAAGACTGTAAACTGTAAAGAGAAGACTGTAGACTGTAGAGAGAAGATTGTAGACTGTAGAGAGAAGACTGTAGAGAGAAGATTGTAGACTGTAAAGAGAAGACTTTAGACTGAAGAGAGAAGACTATAGACTGTAGAGAGAAGATTGTAAACTGTAAAGAAAAGACTGTAGACTGTAGAGAGAAGATTGTAGACTGTAGAGAGAAGACTGTAGACTGTAGAGAGAAGACTGTAGACTGTAGAGAGAAGACTGTAGACTGTAGAGAGAAGACTGTAGACTGTAGAGAGAAGACTGTAGAATGTAGAGAGAAGACTGTGGAGAGAAGACTGTAGAGAGAAGACTGTAGACTGTAGAGAGAAGACTGTAGACTGTAGAGAAAAGACTGTGGAGAGAAGACTGTAGAGAGAAGACTGTAGAGAGAAGACTGTAGAATGTAGAGAGAAGACTGTAGACTGTAGAGAGAAGACTGTAGAATGTAGAGAGAAAACTGTAGAGAGAAGACTGTAGAATGTAGAGAGAAGACTGTAGACTGTAGAGAGAAGACTGTAGTATGTAGAGAGAAGACTGTAGACTGTAGAGAGAAGACTGTAGAGAGAAGACTGTAGACTGTAGAGAGAAGACTGTAGAATGTAGAGAGAAGATTGTAGACTGTAGAGAGAAGACTGTAGAGAGAAGACTGTAGACTGTAGAGAGAAGACTGTGGAGAGAAGACTGTAGAGAGAAGATTGTAGAGAGAAGACTGTAGACTGTAGAGAGAAGACTGTAGAGAGAAGACTGTAGAGAGAAGACTGTAGACTGTAGAGAGAAGACTGTAGAGAGAAAACTGTAGACTGTAGAGAGAAGACTGTGGAGAGAAGACTGTAGAGAGAAGACTGTAGAGAGAAGACTGTAGAGAGAAGACTGTAGACTGTAGAGAGAAGACTGTAGACTGTAGAGAGAAGACTGTAGAGAGAAGATTGTAGACTGTAGAGAGAAGACTGTAGACTGTAGAGAGAAGACTGTAGAGAGAAGACTGTAGACTGTAGAGAGAAGACTGTAGACTGTAGAGAGAAGACTGTAGAGAGAAGACTGTAGACTGTAGAGAGAAGACTGTAGACTGTGGAGAGAAGACTGTAGAGAGTAGACTGTAGAGAGAAGACTGTAGAGAGAAGACTGTAGAGTGTAGAGAGAAGACTGTAGACTGTAGAGAGAAGACTGTAGAGAGAAGACTGTAGAGTGTAGAGAGAAGACTGTAGACTGTAGAGAGAAGACTGTAGAGAGAAGACTGTAGACTGTAGAGAGAAGACTGTAGAATATAGAGAGAATACTGTAGAGAGAAGACTGTAGACTGTAGAGAGAAGACTGTAGACTGTAGAGAGAAGACTGTAGAATGTAGATAGAAGACTGTAGAGAGAAGACTGTAGAGAGAAGACTGTAAACTGTAGAGAGAAGACTGTAGAGAAGACTGTAGACTGTAGGGAGAAGACTGTAGAATGTAGAGAGAAGACTGTGGAGAGAAGACTGTAGAGAGAAGACTGTAGACTGTAGAGAGAAGACTGTGGAGAGAAGACTGTAGAGAGAAGACTGTAGAGAGAAGACTGTAGACTGTAGAGAGAAGACTGTAGACTGTAGAGAGAAGACTGTAGAATGTAGAGAGAAGACTGTGGAGAGAAGACGGTAGAGAGAAGACTGTAGAATGTAGAGAGAAAACTGTAGACTGTAGAGAGAAGACTGTAGAGAGAAGACTGTAGACTGTAGAGAGAAGACTGTAGAATGTAGAGAGAAGACTGTAGACTGTAGAGAGAAGACTGTAGACTGTAGAGAGAAGACTGTAGAGTGTAGAGAGAAGACTGTAGACTGTAGAGAGAAGACTGTAGAGAGAAGACTGTAGACTGTAGAGAGAAGACTGTAGAATGTAGAGAGAAGACTGTAGAATGTAGAGAGAAGACTGTAGACTGTAGAGAGAAGGCTGTAGACTGTAGAGAGAAGACAGTAGAGAGAAGACTGTAGAGAGAAGATTGTAGAATGTAGAGAGAAGACTGTAGACTGTAGAGAGAAGACTGTAGACTGTAGAGAGAAGACTGTAGAATGTAGAGAGAAGACTGTAGACTGTAGAATGTAGAGAGAAGACTGTAGAATGTAGAGAGAAGACTGTAGAGAGAAGACTGTAGACTGTAGACTGTAGAGAGAAGACTGTAGAGAGAAGACTGTAGAGAGAAGACTGTAGACTGTATAGAGAAGACTGTAGACTGTAGAGAGAAGACTGTAGACAGTAGAGAGAAGACTGTAGACTGTAAAGAGAAGACTGTAGACTGTAGAGAGAAGATTGTAGACTGTAGAGAGAAGACTGTAGAGAGAAGATTGTAGACTGTAGAATGTAGAGAGAAGACTGTAGAATGTAGAGAGAAGACTGTAGACTGTAAAGAGAAGACTGTAGACTGTAGAGAGAAGACTGTAGACTGTAGAGAGAAGATTGTAGACTGTAAAGAGAAGACTGTGGACTGTAGAGAGAAGACTGTAAACTGTAAAGAGAAGACTGTAGACTGTAGAGAGAAGATTGTAGACTGTAGAGAGAAGACTGTAGAGAGAAGATTGTAGACTGTAAAGAGAAGACTTTAGACTGAAGAGAGAAGACTATAGACTGTAGAGAGAAGATTGTAAACTGTAAAGAAAAGACTGTAGACTGTAGAGAGAAGATTGTAGACTGTAGAGAGAAGACTGTAGACTGTAGAGAGAAGACTGTAGACTGTAGAGAGAAGACTGTAGACTGTAGAGAGAAGACTGTAGACTGTAGAGAGAAGACTGTAGAATGTAGAGAGAAGACTGTGGAGAGAAGACTGTAGAGAGAAGACTGTAGACTGTAGAGAGAAGACTGTAGACTGTAGAGAAAAGACTGTGGAGAGAAGACTGTAGAGAGAAGACTGTAGAGAGAAGACTGTAGAATGTAGAGAGAAGACTGTAGACTGTAGAGAGAAGACTGTAGAATGTAGAGAGAAAACTGTAGAGAGAAGACTGTAGAATGTAGAGAGAAGACTGTAGACTGTAGAGAGAAGACTGTAGTATGTAGAGAGAAGACTGTAGACTGTAGAGAGAAGACTGTAGAGAGAAGACTGTAGACTGTAGAGAGAAGACTGTAGAATGTAGAGAGAAGATTGTAGACTGTAGAGAGAAGACTGTAGAGAGAAGACTGTAGAATGTAGAGAGAAGACTGTAGACTGTAGAAAGAAGACTGTAGACTGTAGAGAGAAGACTGTAGACGGCAGAGAGAAGACCATAGAGAGAAGACTGTAGAGAGAAGACTGTAGACTGTAGAGAGAAGACTGTAGAATGTAGAGAGAAGACTGTAGAATGTAGAGAGAAGACTGTAGAATGTAGAGAGAAGACTGTAGACTGTAGAGAGAAGACTGTAGACTGTAGAGAGAAGACTGTAGAGAGAAGACTGTAGACTGTAGAGAGAAGACTGTAGAGAGAAGACTGTAGACCGTAGAGAGAAGATTGTAGACTGTAGAGAGAAGACTGTAGACTGTAGAGAGAAGACTGTAGACTGTAGAGAGAAGACTGTAGACTGTAGAGAGAAGACTGTAGAGAGAAGACTGTAGACTGTGGAGAGAAGACTGTAGACTGTAAAGAGAAGACTGTAGACTGTAGAGAGAAGACTGTAGACTGTAAAGAGAAGACTGTAGACTGTAGAGAGAAGACTGTAGAGAGAAGATTGTAGACTGTAGAGAGAAGACTGTAGACTGTAGAGAGAAGACTGTAGACTGTAGAGAGAAGACTGTAGACTGTAGAGAGAAGACTGTAGACTGTAGAGAGAAGACTGTAGAGAGAAGACTGTAGACTGTAGAGAGAAGACTGTAGACTGTAGAGAGAAGACTGTAGAATGTAGAGAGAAGACTGTAGAATGTAGAGAGAAGACTGTAGACTGTAGAGAGAAGACTGTAGACTGTAAAGAGAAGACTGTAGACTATAGAGAGAAGAATGTAGACTGTAGAGAGAAGACTGTAGACTGTAGAGAGAAGACTGTAGAGAGATGATTGTAGACTGTAGAGAGAAGACTGTAGACTGTAGAGAGAAGACTGTAGACTGTAGCGAGAAGACTGTAGACTGTAGAGAGAAGACTGTAGACTGTAGAGAGAAGACTGTAGAGAGAAGACTGTAGACTGTAGAGAGAAGACTGTAGACTGTAGAGAGAAGACTGTAGAATGTAGAGAGAAGACTGTAGAATGTAGAGAGAAGACTGTAGACTGTAGAGAGAAGACTGTAGACTGTAGAGAGAAGACTGTAGAATGTAGAGAGAAGACTGTAGACTGTAGAGAGAAGACTGTAGAATGTAGAGAGAAGACTGTAGACTGAAGAGAGAAGACTGTAGAATGTAGAGAGAAGACTGTAGAATGTAGAGAGAAGACTGTAGAATGTAGAGAGAAGACTGTAGACTGTAGAGAGAAGACTGTAGAATGTAGAGAGAAGACTGTAGACTGTAGAGAGAAGACTGTAGAATGTAGAGAGAAGACTGTAGACTGTAGAGAGAAGACTGTAGACTGTAGAGAGAAGACTGTAGAGTGTAGAGAGTAGACTGTAGAGAGAAGACTGTAGAGAGAAGACTGTCGACTGTAGAGAGAAGACTGTAGAATGTAGAGAGAAGACTGTAGACTGTAGAGAGAAGACTGTAGACTGTAGAGAGAAGACTGTAGAGTGTAGAGAGAAGACTGTAGACTGTAGAGAGAAAACTGTAGAGAGAAGACTGTAGACTGTAGAGAGAAGACTGTAGACTGTAGAGAGAAGACTGTAGAATGTAGAGAGAAGACTGTAGAATGTAGAGAGGAGACTGTAGACTGTAGAGAGAAGACTGTAGACTGTAGAGAGAAGACTGTAGAATGTAGAGAGAAGACTTTAGAATGTAGAGAGAAGACTGTAGAATGTAGAGAGAAGACTGTAGAATGTAGAGAGAAGACTGTAGAATGTAGAGAGAAGACTGTAGACTGTAGAGAGAAGACTGTAGAATGTAGAGAGAAGACTGTAGACTGTAGAGAGAAGACTGTAGACTGTAGAGAGAAGACTGTAGACTGTAGAGAGAAGACTGTAGAATGTAGAGAGAAGACTGTAGACTGTAGAGAGAAGACTGTAGAGAGAAGACTGTAGACTGTAGAGAGAAGACTGTAGAGAGAAGACTGTAGAATGTAGAGAGAAGACTGTAGAATGTAGAGAGAAGACTGTAGAATGTAGAGAGAAGACTGTAGACTGTAGAGAGAAGACTGTAGAGAGAAGACTGTAGACTGTATAGAGAAGACTGTAGACTGTAGAGAGAAGACTGTAGACTGTAAAGAGAAGACTGTAGACTGTAGAGAGAAGACTGTACAGAGAAGATTGTAGACTGTAGAGAGAAGACTGTAGACTGAAGAGAGAAGACTGTAGAGAGAAGATTCTAAACTGTAAAGAGAAGACTGTAGAGAGAAGACTGTAGACTGTAGAGAGAAGACTGTAGAGAGAAGATTGTAGAATGTAGAGAGAAGACTGTAGACTGTAGAGAGAAGACTGTAGACTGTAGAGAGAAGACTGTAGACTGTAGAGAGAAGACTGTAGAATGTAGAGAGAAGACTGTAGAATGTAGAGAGAAGACTGTAGACTGTAGAGAGAAGACTGTAGAATGTAGAGAGAAGACTGTAGACTGTAGAGAGAAGACTGTAGACTGTAGAGAGAAGACTGTAGACTGTATAGAGAAGACTGTAGAATGTAGAGAGAAGACTGTAGACTGTAGACTGTAGAGAGAAGACTGTAGAGAGAAGACTGTAGACTGTAGAGAGGAGACTGTAGACTGTGGAGAGAAGACTGTAGAGAGAAGACTGTAGACTGTAGAGAGAAAACTGTAGAGAGAAGACTGTAGAATGTAGAGAGAAGACTGTAGACTGTAGAGAGAAGACTGTAGTATGTAGAGAGAAGACTGTAGACTGTAGAGAGAAGACTGTAGAGAGAAGACTGTAGACTGTAGAGAGAAGACTGTAGAATGTAGAGAGAAGACTGTAGAATGTAGAGAGAAAACTGTAGAGAGAAGACTGTAGAATGTAGAGAGAAGACTGTAGACTGTAGAGAGAAGACTGTAGTATGTAGAGAGAAGACTGTAGACTGTAGAGAGAAGACTGTAGAGAGAAGACTGTAGACTGTAGAGAGAAGACTGTAGAATGTAGAGAGAAGATTGTAGACTGTAGAGAGAAGACTGTAGAGAGAAGACTGTAGAATGTAGAGAGAAGACTGTAGACTGTAGAAAGAAGACTGTAGACTGTAGAGAGAAGACTGTAGACTGTAGAGAGAAGACTGTAGAATGTAGAGAGAAGATTGTAGACTGTAGAGAGAAGACTGTAGAGAGAAGACTGTAGACTGTAGAGAGAAGACTGTGGAGAGAAGACTGTAGAGAGAAGATTGTAGAGAGAAGACTGTAGACTGTAGAGAGAAGACTGTAGAGAGAAGACTGTAGAGAGAAGACTGTAGACTGTAGAGAGAAGACTGTAGAGAGAAAACTGTAGACTGTAGAGAGAAGACTGTGGAGAGAAGACTGTAGAGAGAAGACTGTAGAGAGAAGACTGTAGAGAGAAGACTGTAGACTGTAGAGAGAAGACTGTAGACTGTAGAGAGAAGACTGTAGAGAGAAGATTGTAGACTGTAGAGAGAAGACTGTAGACTGTAGAGAGAAGACTGTAGAGAGAAGACTGTAGACTGTAGAGAGAAGACTGTAGACTGTAGAGAGAAGACTGTAGAGAGAAGACTGTAGACTGTAGAGAGAAGACTGTAGACTGTGGAGAGAAGACTGTAGAGAGTAGACTGTAGAGAGAAGACTGTAGAGAGAAGACTGTAGAGTGTAGAGAGAAGACTGTAGACTGTAGAGAGAAGACTGTAGAGAGAAGACTGTAGAGTGTAGAGAGAAGACTGTAGACTGTAGAGAGAAGACTGTAGAGAGAAGACTGTAGACTGTAGAGAGAAGACTGTAGAATATAGAGAGAATACTGTAGAGAGAAGACTGTAGACTGTAGAGAGAAGACTGTAGACTGTAGAGAGAAGACTGTAGAATGTAGATAGAAGACTGTAGAGAGAAGACTGTAGAGAGAAGACTGTAAACTGTAGAGAGAAGACTGTAGAGAAGACTGTAGACTGTAGGGAGAAGACTGTAGAATGTAGAGAGAAGACTGTGGAGAGAAGACTGTAGAGAGAAGACTGTAGACTGTAGAGAGAAGACTGTGGAGAGAAGACTGTAGAGAGAAGACTGTAGAGAGAAGACTGTAGACTGTAGAGAGAAGACTGTAGACTGTAGAGAGAAGACTGTAGAATGTAGAGAGAAGACTGTGGAGAGAAGACGGTAGAGAGAAGACTGTAGAATGTAGAGAGAAAACTGTAGACTGTAGAGAGAAGACTGTAGAGAGAAGACTGTAGACTGTAGAGAGAAGACTGTAGAATGTAGAGAGAAGACTGTAGACTGTAGAGAGAAGACTGTAGACTGTAGAGAGAAGACTGTAGAGTGTAGAGAGAAGACTGTAGACTGTAGAGAGAAGACTGTAGAGAGAAGACTGTAGACTGTAGAGAGAAGACTGTAGAATGTAGAGAGAAGACTGTAGAATGTAGAGAGAAGACTGTAGACTGTAGAGAGAAGGCTGTAGACTGTAGAGAGAAGACAGTAGAGAGAAGACTGTAGAGAGAAGATTGTAGAATGTAGAGAGAAGACTGTAGACTGTAGAGAGAAGACTGTAGACTGTAGAGAGAAGACTGTAGAATGTAGAGAGAAGACTGTAGACTGTAGAATGTAGAGAGAAGACTGTAGAATGTAGAGAGAAGACTGTAGAGAGAAGACTGTAGACTGTAGACTGTAGAGAGAAGACTGTAGAGAGAAGACTGTAGAGAGAAGACTGTAGACTGTATAGAGAAGACTGTAGACTGTAGAGAGAAGACTGTAGACAGTAGAGAGAAGACTGTAGACTGTAAAGAGAAGACTGTAGACTGTAGAGAGAAGATTGTAGACTGTAGAGAGAAGACTGTAGAGAGAAGATTGTAGACTGTAGAATGTAGAGAGAAGACTGTAGAATGTAGAGAGAAGACTGTAGACTGTAAAGAGAAGACTGTAGACTGTAGAGAGAAGACTGTAGACTGTAGAGAGAAGATTGTAGACTGTAAAGAGAAGACTGTGGACTGTAGAGAGAAGACTGTAAACTGTAAAGAGAAGACTGTAGACTGTAGAGAGAAGATTGTAGACTGTAGAGAGAAGACTGTAGAGAGAAGATTGTAGACTGTAAAGAGAAGACTTTAGACTGAAGAGAGAAGACTATAGACTGTAGAGAGAAGATTGTAAACTGTAAAGAAAAGACTGTAGACTGTAGAGAGAAGATTGTAGACTGTAGAGAGAAGACTGTAGACTGTAGAGAGAAGACTGTAGACTGTAGAGAGAAGACTGTAGACTGTAGAGAGAAGACTGTAGACTGTAGAGAGAAGACTGTAGAATGTAGAGAGAAGACTGTGGAGAGAAGACTGTAGAGAGAAGACTGTAGACTGTAGAGAGAAGACTGTAGACTGTAGAGAAAAGACTGTGGAGAGAAGACTGTAGAGAGAAGACTGTAGAGAGAAGACTGTAGAATGTAGAGAGAAGACTGTAGACTGTAGAGAGAAGACTGTAGAATGTAGAGAGAAAACTGTAGAGAGAAGACTGTAGAATGTAGAGAGAAGACTGTAGACTGTAGAGAGAAGACTGTAGTATGTAGAGAGAAGACTGTAGACTGTAGAGAGAAGACTGTAGAGAGAAGACTGTAGACTGTAGAGAGAAGACTGTAGAATGTAGAGAGAAGATTGTAGACTGTAGAGAGAAGACTGTAGAGAGAAGACTGTAGAATGTAGAGAGAAGACTGTAGACTGTAGAAAGAAGACTGTAGACTGTAGAGAGAAGACTGTAGACGGCAGAGAGAAGACCATAGAGAGAAGACTGTAGAGAGAAGACTGTAGACTGTAGAGAGAAGACTGTAGAATGTAGAGAGAAGACTGTAGAATGTAGAGAGAAGACTGTAGAATGTAGAGAGAAGACTGTAGACTGTAGAGAGAAGACTGTAGACTGTAGAGAGAAGACTGTAGAGAGAAGACTGTAGACTGTAGAGAGAAGACTGTAGAGAGAAGACTGTAGACCGTAGAGAGAAGATTGTAGACTGTAGAGAGAAGACTGTAGACTGTAGAGAGAAGACTGTAGACTGTAGAGAGAAGACTGTAGACTGTAGAGAGAAGACTGTAGAGAGAAGACTGTAGACTGTGGAGAGAAGACTGTAGACTGTAAAGAGAAGACTGTAGACTGTAGAGAGAAGACTGTAGACTGTAAAGAGAAGACTGTAGACTGTAGAGAGAAGACTGTAGAGAGAAGATTGTAGACTGTAGAGAGAAGACTGTAGACTGTAGAGAGAAGACTGTAGACTGTAGAGAGAAGACTGTAGACTGTAGAGAGAAGACTGTAGACTGTAGAGAGAAGACTGTAGAGAGAAGACTGTAGACTGTAGAGAGAAGACTGTAGACTGTAGAGAGAAGACTGTAGAATGTAGAGAGAAGACTGTAGAATGTAGAGAGAAGACTGTAGACTGTAGAGAGAAGACTGTAGACTGTAAAGAGAAGACTGTAGACTATAGAGAGAAGAATGTAGACTGTAGAGAGAAGACTGTAGACTGTAGAGAGAAGACTGTAGAGAGATGATTGTAGACTGTAGAGAGAAGACTGTAGACTGTAGAGAGAAGACTGTAGACTGTAGCGAGAAGACTGTAGACTGTAGAGAGAAGACTGTAGACTGTAGAGAGAAGACTGTAGAGAGAAGACTGTAGACTGTAGAGAGAAGACTGTAGACTGTAGAGAGAAGACTGTAGAATGTAGAGAGAAGACTGTAGAATGTAGAGAGAAGACTGTAGACTGTAGAGAGAAGACTGTAGACTGTAGAGAGAAGACTGTAGAATGTAGAGAGAAGACTGTAGACTGTAGAGAGAAGACTGTAGAATGTAGAGAGAAGACTGTAGACTGAAGAGAGAAGACTGTAGAATGTAGAGAGAAGACTGTAGAATGTAGAGAGAAGACTGTAGAATGTAGAGAGAAGACTGTAGACTGTAGAGAGAAGACTGTAGAATGTAGAGAGAAGACTGTAGACTGTAGAGAGAAGACTGTAGAATGTAGAGAGAAGACTGTAGACTGTAGAGAGAAGACTGTAGACTGTAGAGAGAAGACTGTAGAGTGTAGAGAGTAGACTGTAGAGAGAAGACTGTAGAGAGAAGACTGTCGACTGTAGAGAGAAGACTGTAGAATGTAGAGAGAAGACTGTAGACTGTAGAGAGAAGACTGTAGACTGTAGAGAGAAGACTGTAGAGTGTAGAGAGAAGACTGTAGACTGTAGAGAGAAAACTGTAGAGAGAAGACTGTAGACTGTAGAGAGAAGACTGTAGACTGTAGAGAGAAGACTGTAGAATGTAGAGAGAAGACTGTAGAATGTAGAGAGGAGACTGTAGACTGTAGAGAGAAGACTGTAGACTGTAGAGAGAAGACTGTAGAATGTAGAGAGAAGACTTTAGAATGTAGAGAGAAGACTGTAGAATGTAGAGAGAAGACTGTAGAATGTAGAGAGAAGACTGTAGAATGTAGAGAGAAGACTGTAGACTGTAGAGAGAAGACTGTAGAATGTAGAGAGAAGACTGTAGACTGTAGAGAGAAGACTGTAGACTGTAGAGAGAAGACTGTAGACTGTAGAGAGAAGACTGTAGAATGTAGAGAGAAGACTGTAGACTGTAGAGAGAAGACTGTAGAGAGAAGACTGTAGACTGTAGAGAGAAGACTGTAGAGAGAAGACTGTAGAATGTAGAGAGAAGACTGTAGAATGTAGAGAGAAGACTGTAGAATGTAGAGAGAAGACTGTAGACTGTAGAGAGAAGACTGTAGAGAGAAGACTGTAGACTGTATAGAGAAGACTGTAGACTGTAGAGAGAAGACTGTAGACTGTAAAGAGAAGACTGTAGACTGTAGAGAGAAGACTGTACAGAGAAGATTGTAGACTGTAGAGAGAAGACTGTAGACTGAAGAGAGAAGACTGTAGAGAGAAGATTCTAAACTGTAAAGAGAAGACTGTAGAGAGAAGACTGTAGACTGTAGAGAGAAGACTGTAGAGAGAAGATTGTAGAATGTAGAGAGAAGACTGTAGACTGTAGAGAGAAGACTGTAGACTGTAGAGAGAAGACTGTAGACTGTAGAGAGAAGACTGTAGAATGTAGAGAGAAGACTGTAGAATGTAGAGAGAAGACTGTAGACTGTAGAGAGAAGACTGTAGAATGTAGAGAGAAGACTGTAGACTGTAGAGAGAAGACTGTAGACTGTAGAGAGAAGACTGTAGACTGTATAGAGAAGACTGTAGAATGTAGAGAGAAGACTGTAGACTGTAGACTGTAGAGAGAAGACTGTAGAGAGAAGACTGTAGACTGTAGAGAGGAGACTGTAGACTGTGGAGAGAAGACTGTAGAGAGAAGACTGTAGACTGTAGAGAGAAAACTGTAGAGAGAAGACTGTAGAATGTAGAGAGAAGACTGTAGACTGTAGAGAGAAGACTGTAGTATGTAGAGAGAAGACTGTAGACTGTAGAGAGAAGACTGTAGAGAGAAGACTGTAGACTGTAGAGAGAAGACTGTAGAATGTAGAGAGAAGACTGTAGAATGTAGAGAGAAAACTGTAGAGAGAAGACTGTAGAATGTAGAGAGAAGACTGTAGACTGTAGAGAGAAGACTGTAGTATGTAGAGAGAAGACTGTAGACTGTAGAGAGAAGACTGTAGAGAGAAGACTGTAGACTGTAGAGAGAAGACTGTAGAATGTAGAGAGAAGATTGTAGACTGTAGAGAGAAGACTGTAGAGAGAAGACTGTAGAATGTAGAGAGAAGACTGTAGACTGTAGAAAGAAGACTGTAGACTGTAGAGAGAAGACTGTAGACGGCAGAGAGAAGACCATAGAGAGAAGACTGTAGAGAGAAGACTGTAGACTGTAGAGAGAAGACTGTAGAATGTAGAGAGAAGACTGTAGAATGTAGAGAGAAGACTGTAGAATGTAGAGAGAAGACTGTAGACTGTAGAGAGAAGACTGTAGACTGTAGAGAGAAGACTGTAGAGAGAAGACTGTAGACTGTAGAGAGAAGACTGTAGAGAGAAGACTGTAGACCGTAGAGAGAAGATTGTAGACTGTAGAGAGAAGACTGTAGACTGTAGAGAGAAGACTGTAGACTGTAGAGAGAAGACTGTAGACTGTAGAGAGAAGACTGTAGAGAGAAGACTGTAGACTGTGGAGAGAAGACTGTAGACTGTAAAGAGAAGACTGTAGACTGTAGAGAGAAGACTGTAGACTGTAAAGAGAAGACTGTAGACTGTAGAGAGAAGACTGTAGAGAGAAGATTGTAGACTGTAGAGAGAAGACTGTAGACTGTAGAGAGAAGACTGTAGACTGTAGAGAGAAGACTGTAGACTGTAGAGAGAAGACTGTAGACTGTAGAGAGAAGACTGTAGACTGTAGAGAGAAGACTGTAGAGAGAAGACTGTAGACTGTAGAGAGAAGACTGTAGACTGTAGAGAGAAGACTGTAGAATGTAGAGAGAAGACTGTAGAATGTAGAGAGAAGACTGTAGACTGTAGAGAGAAGACTGTAGACTGTAAAGAGAAGACTGTAGACTATAGAGAGAAGAATGTAGACTGTAGAGAGAAGACTGTAGACTGTAGAGAGAAGACTGTAGAGAGATGATTGTAGACTGTAGAGAGAAGACTGTAGACTGTAGAGAGAAGACTGTAGACTGTAGCGAGAAGACTGTAGACTGTAGAGAGAAGACTGTAGACTGTAGAGAGAAGACTGTAGAGAGAAGACTGTAGACTGTAGAGAGAAGACTGTAGACTGTAGAGAGAAGACTGTAGAATGTAGAGAGAAGACTGTAGAATGTAGAGAGAAGACTGTAGACTGTAGAGAGAAGACTGTAGACTGTAGAGAGAAGACTGTAGAATGTAGAGAGAAGACTGTAGACTGTAGAGAGAAGACTGTAGAATGTAGAGAGAAGACTGTAGACTGAAGAGAGAAGACTGTAGAATGTAGAGAGAAGACTGTAGAATGTAGAGAGAAGACTGTAGAATGTAGAGAGAAGACTGTAGACTGTAGAGAGAAGACTGTAGAATGTAGAGAGAAGACTGTAGACTGTAGAGAGAAGACTGTAGAATGTAGAGAGAAGACTGTAGACTGTAGAGAGAAGACTGTAGACTGTAGAGAGAAGACTGTAGAGTGTAGAGAGTAGACTGTAGAGAGAAGACTGTAGAGAGAAGACTGTCGACTGTAGAGAGAAGACTGTAGAATGTAGAGAGAAGACTGTAGACTGTAGAGAGAAGACTGTAGACTGTAGAGAGAAGACTGTAGAGTGTAGAGAGAAGACTGTAGACTGTAGAGAGAAAACTGTAGAGAGAAGACTGTAGACTGTAGAGAGAAGACTGTAGACTGTAGAGAGAAGACTGTAGAATGTAGAGAGAAGACTGTAGAATGTAGAGAGGAGACTGTAGACTGTAGAGAGAAGACTGTAGACTGTAGAGAGAAGACTGTAGAATGTAGAGAGAAGACTTTAGAATGTAGAGAGAAGACTGTAGAATGTAGAGAGAAGACTGTAGAATGTAGAGAGAAGACTGTAGAATGTAGAGAGAAGACTGTAGACTGTAGAGAGAAGACTGTAGAATGTAGAGAGAAGACTGTAGACTGTAGAGAGAAGACTGTAGACTGTAGAGAGAAGACTGTAGACTGTAGAGAGAAGACTGTAGAATGTAGAGAGAAGACTGTAGACTGTAGAGAGAAGACTGTAGAGAGAAGACTGTAGACTGTAGAGAGAAGACTGTAGAGAGAAGACTGTAGAATGTAGAGAGAAGACTGTAGAATGTAGAGAGAAGACTGTAGAATGTAGAGAGAAGACTGTAGACTGTAGAGAGAAGACTGTAGAGAGAAGACTGTAGACTGTATAGAGAAGACTGTAGACTGTAGAGAGAAGACTGTAGACTGTAAAGAGAAGACTGTAGACTGTAGAGAGAAGACTGTACAGAGAAGATTGTAGACTGTAGAGAGAAGACTGTAGACTGAAGAGAGAAGACTGTAGAGAGAAGATTCTAAACTGTAAAGAGAAGACTGTAGAGAGAAGACTGTAGACTGTAGAGAGAAGACTGTAGAGAGAAGATTGTAGAATGTAGAGAGAAGACTGTAGACTGTAGAGAGAAGACTGTAGACTGTAGAGAGAAGACTGTAGACTGTAGAGAGAAGACTGTAGAATGTAGAGAGAAGACTGTAGAATGTAGAGAGAAGACTGTAGACTGTAGAGAGAAGACTGTAGAATGTAGAGAGAAGACTGTAGACTGTAGAGAGAAGACTGTAGACTGTAGAGAGAAGACTGTAGACTGTATAGAGAAGACTGTAGACTGTAGAGCGAAGACTGTAGACTGTAGAGAGAAGACTGTAGAATGTAGAGAGAAGACTGTAGACTGTAGACTGTAGAGAGAAGACTGTAGAGAGAAGACTGTAGACTGTAGAGAGGAGACTGTAGACTGTGGAGAGAAGACTGTAGAGAGAAGACTGTAGACTGTAGAGAGAAGATTGTAGACTGTAAAGAGAAGACTGTAGACTGTAGAGAGAAGATTGTAGACTGTATAGAGAAGACTGTAGACTGTAGAGAAAAGACTGTAGACTGTAGAGAGAAGACTGTAGACTGTAAAGAGAAGACTGTAGACTGTAGAGAGAAGACTGTAGAGAGAAGATTGTAGACTGTATAGAGAAGACTGTAGACTGTAGAGAGAAGACTGTAGACTGTAAAGAGAAGACTGTAGACTGTAGAGAGAACACTGTAGAGAGAAGACTGTAGACTGTAGAGAGGAGACTGTAGACTGTAGAGAGAAGACTGTAGAGAGAAGACTGTAGACTGTAGAGAGAAGATTGTAAACTGTAAAGAGAAGACTGTAGACTGTAGAGAGAAGATTGTAGACTGTAGAGAGAAGACTGTAGACTGTAGAGAGAAGACTGTAGACTGTAGAGAGAAGACTGTAGACTGTAGAGAGAAGACTGTAGACTGTAGAGAGAAGACTGTAGACTGTAGAGAGAAGACTGTAGACTGTAGAGAGAAGATTGTAGACTGTAGAGAGAAGATTGTAGACTGTAGAGAGAAGACTGTAGACTGTAGAGAGAAGACTGTAGACTGTAGAGAGAAGACTGTAGACTGTAGAGAGAAGACTGTAGACTGTAGAGAGAAGACTGTAGACTGTAGAGAGAAGACTGTAGACTGTAGAGAGAAGATTGTAGACTGTAGAGAGAAGATTGTAGACTGTAGAGAGAAGACTGTAGACTGTAGAGAGAAGACTGTAGACTGCAGAGAGAAGACTGTAGACTGTAGAGAGAAGACTGTAGACTGTAGAGAGAAGACTGTAGACTGTAGAGAGAAGACTGTAGAGAGAAGATTGTAGACTGTAGAGAGAAGAATGTAAACTGTAAAGAGAAGATTGTAAACTGTAAAGAGAAGACTGTAGACTGTAGAGAGTAGACTGTAGACTGTAGAGAGAAGATTGTAGACTGTAAAGAGAAGACTGTAGACTGTAGAGAGAAGACTGTAGACTGTAGAGAGAAGATTGTAGACTGTAGAGAGAAGACTGTAGACTGTAGAGAGAAGACTGTAGAGAGAAGACTGTAGACTGTAGAGAGAAGACTGTAGACTGTAGACTGTAGAGAGAAGACTGTAGAGAGAAGACTGTAGAGAGAAGACTGTAGAGAGAAGACTGTAGACTGTAGAGAGAAGACTGTAGACTGTAGAGAGAAGACTGTAGACTGTAGAGAGAAGATTGTAAACTGTAAAGAGAAGACTGTAGACTGTAGAGAGAAAACTGTAGACTGTAAAGAGAAGATTGTAGACTGTAAAGAGAAGACTGTAGACTGTAGAGAGAAGATTGTAGACTGTAAAGAGAAGACTGTAGACTGTAGAGAGAAGACTGTAGACTGTAGAGAGAAGATTGTAGACTGTAAAGAGAAGACTGTAGACTGTAGAGAGAAGACTGTAGAGAGAAGACTGTAGACTGTAGAGAGAAGATTGTAGACTGTAAAGAGAAGACTGTAGACTGTAGAGAGAAGATTGTATACTGTATAGAGAAGACTGTAGACTGTACAGAGAAGACTGTAGACTGTAGAGAGAAGACTGTAGACTGTAAAGAGAAGACTGTAGACTGTAGAGCGAAGACTGTAGACTGTAGAGAGAAGACTGTAGAATGTAGAGAGAAGACTGTAGATTGTGGAGAGAAGATTGTAAACTGTAGAGAGAAGACTGTAGACTGTAGAGAGAAGACTGTAGACTGTAGAGAGAAGATTGTAAACTGTAGAGAGAAGACTGTAGACTGTAGAGAGAAGACTGTAGACTGTAAAGAGAAGACTGTAGACTGTAGAGAGAAGACTGTAGACTGAAGAGAGAAGACTGTCGAGAGAAGATTGTAGACAGTAGAGAGAAGATTGCAAACTGTAGAGAGAAGATTGTAGACTGTAGAGAGAAGACTGTAGACTGTAAAGAGAAGACTGTAGACTGTAGAGAGAAGACTGTAGACTGTAGAGAGAAGACTGTAGACTGTAGAGAGAAGACTGTAGACTGTAGAGAGAAGATTGTAGACTGTAGAGAGAAGACTGTAGACTGTAGAGAGAAGACTGTAGACTGTAGAGAGAAGATTGCAAACTGTAGAGAGAAGATTGTAAACTGTAGAGAGAAGATTGTAGACTGTAGAGAGAAGACTGTAGACTGTAAAGAGAAGACTGTAGACTGTAGAGAGAAGACTGTAGACTGTAGAGAGAAGACTGTAGACTGTAGAGAGAAGACTGTAGACTGTAGAGAGAAGATTGTAGACTGTATAGAGAAGACTGTAGACTGTAGAGAGAAGACTGTAGACTGTAGAGAGAAGACTGTAGACTGTAGAGAGAAGATTGTAGACTGTATAGAGTAGACTGTAGACTGTAGAGAGAAGACTGTAGACTGTAGAGAGAAGACTGTAGAATGTAGAGAGAAGATTGTAGACTGTATAGAGAAGACTGTAGACTGTAGAGAGAAGACTGTAGACTGTAGAGAGAAGATTGTAGACTGTAGAGAGAAGACTGTAGACTGTAGAGAGAAGACTGTAGATTGTAGAGAGAAGACTGTAGACTGTAGAGAGAAGATTGTAGACTGTATAGAGTAGACTGTAGACTGTAGAGAGAAGACTGTAGACTGTAGAGAGAAGACTGTAGAATGTAGAGAGAAGACTGTAGACTGTAGAGAGAAGACTGTAGACTGTAGAGAGAAGACTGTAGACTGAAGAGAGAAGACTGTAGACTGTAGAGAGAAGACTGTAGAATGTAGAGAGAAGACTGTAGACTGTAGAGAGAAGACTGTAGAGAGAAGACTGTAGACTGTAGAGAGAAGATTGTAAACTGTAGAGAGAAGACTGTAGACTGTAGAGAGAAGACTGTAGAGAGAAGACTGTAGACTGTAGAGAGAAGATTGTAAACTGTAGAGAGAAGACTGTAGACTGTAGAGAGAAGACTGTAGACTGTAGAGAGTAGACTGTAGACTGTAGAGAGAAGATTGTAGAGTGAAGACTGTAGACTGTAGAGAGAAGATTGTAAACTGTAGAGAGAAGACTGTAGACTGTAAAGAGAAGACTGTAGACTGAAGAGAGAAGACTGTAGACTGTAGAGAGAAGATTGTAGAATGTAGAGAGAAGACTGTAGACTGTAGAGACACGACTGTAGAGAGAAGATTGTAGACTGTAGAGAGAAGACTGTAGACTGTAGAGAGAAGATTGTAAACTGTAGAGAGAAGACTGTAGACTGTAGAGAGAAGACTGTAGACTGTAGAGAGAAGACTGTAGACTGTAGGGAGAAGACTGTAGACTGTAGAGAGAAGACTGTAGAGAGAAGACTGTAGACTGTAGAGAGAAGATTGTAAACTGTAGAGAGAAGACTGTAGACTGTAGAGAGAAGACTGTAGACTGTAGAGAGAACACCGTAGACTGTAGAGAGAAGATTGTAGAGAGAAGACTGTAGACTGTAGAGAGAAGACTGTAGACTGTAGAGAGAAGACTGTAGACTGTAGAGAGAAGATTGTAGAATGTAGAGAGAAGATTGTAGAATGTAGAGAGAAGACTGTAGACTGTAGAGAGAAGACTGTAGACTGTAGAGAGAAGACTGTAGAGAGAAGATTGTAGACTGTAGAGAGAAGACTGTAGAGAGAAGATTGTAGACTGTAGAGAGAAGACTGTAGACTGTAGAGAGAAGACTGTAGAGAGAAGATTGTAGACTGTAGAGAGAAGATTATAGACTGTAGAGAGAAGACTGTAGAATGTAGAGAGAAGACTGTAGACTGTAGAGAGAAGACTGTAGACTGTAGAGAGAAGACTGTAGACTGTAGAGAGAAGACTGTAGACTGTAGAGAGAAGACTGTAGACTGTAGAGAGAAGACTGTAGACTGTAGAGAGAAGACTGTAGACTGTAGAGAGAAGACTGTAGACTGTAGAGAGAAGACTGTAGAATGTAGAGAGAAGACTGTAGACTGTAGAGAGAAGACTGTAGACTGTAGAGAGAAGACTGTAGACTGTAGAGAGAAGACTGTAGAATGTAGAGAGAAGATCGTAGACTGTAGAGAGAAGACTGTAGAATGTAGAGAGAAGACTGTAGACTGTAGAGAGAAGACTGTAGAGAGAAGACTGTAGACTGTAGAGAGAAGACTGTAGAGAGAAGACTGTAGACTGTAGAGAGAAGACTGTAGAATATAGAGAGAAGACTGTAGACTGTAGAGAGAAGACTGTAGACTGTAGAGAGAAGACTATAGACTGTAGAGAGAAGACTGTAGAGAGAAGACTGTACTGTAGAGAGAAGAGAGAAGACTGTTTCGTGACCTTTGTGACAACTGCTACCAATGTTTATCACAAAAGGAGAAAGAGCTAGAGAAATAGATAGATTGCTATATAGAGGGGGGGGGGTGCATTATAGATAGATAGAGAGGGGGAGAACATGATAGATAGATAGAGAGGGGGAGAACATATATAGATAGAGAGGGGGGAGAACATGATAGACAGATAGAGGGAGAAAATGATATATAGATAGAGAAGGGGGAGAACATGATATATAGATAGAGAGGGGGAGAACATGATATATAGATAGAGAGGGGGAGAACATGATAGAGAGATAGAAAGGGGGAGAAAATGATAGACAGATAGAGAGGGGGATAACATGATATATAGATAGAGAGGGGGGAGAACATGATAGACAGATAGAGAGTGGGAGAACATGATAGACAGATAGAGAGGGGGAGAACATGATATATAGATAGAGAGTAACACACAGATAGATAGCTAGAGAGAGATAGAAAGATATATAGATATAGAGGGAGATAGAGATAGATAGATAATAGATAGATTGATAGACATAGATAAATAGAGAGAGTTAGATAGATGGCGAGAGTTAGATAGAGAGAGTGAGATATAGATAGATATAGAGAGAGATATATATTGAGAGATAGAAGATAGATAGATAGATAGATAGATAGATATAATATATATATATATATATATATATATATATATAGATAGATAGGTAGATAGATAGATAGATAGAGATTAAAAAATATAACAGTAAGAAACACTTTTATAAAAATTGAAGCAAATTTTGAAGACAAACAATAAAAAAAAATAATAAAAACCGAGGTTATGAAAATATAGTTGCTTTATTGATCGATATATATATATATATGAATAGAACTAAAGATATGTTCAACTGTTATGACAGAATATCAAGTGCTACCTATCACAACATGGCATAAAAGAATTTTGTTGAAACAATATTGAAGAAAATCTTTTCTCTTCCATTTGTAATCTTCATAGAGTGTTTCTAAAAAAAAAAAGGAAAAAAAAACGAACAAAACACCCAACAAACGAACATTAGTACAAGGCAAGAATTTGAGAAGTTTGAATGAAAATCTCAGTACTATTTCTACAGAGGATAAATTCAATGGCCCAAAAATGGTGTTTGAAATTATCTACATTGCAGATTTAAAGGTTTAAAAAAAAAAAAAAATCAAAAAAAAAAAAAATCAAAAAAAATAACTGAACAAAAACAAACATAATTCCCTGAGCATTTGAATTTCTCAGTTTGGAATACAGAACCAATATGGCTGCCAGCTATTAAGCTTTCTACACAATTATTTCATTAAATCAAATAAAAGGTAAAAGTTGATGATAAGAATTTTTTATAAAATATTTTAGCTTCCTTCACTGTAGTTAGAAATTCGTATATTTTTTGTTATATTTTTTGTTATATTTTTTTTGTTGTTTTTTAAAGAGGAGTCATATTAAACTATTAAAGTAGTTTTAGTTCATGGTTATCTTGTTAAAATGTAAGAATAATCTTACATAAAGTATTTTCGTTTTTTTTTTTATTCTAAATAATTTTGCAAAACAAACTAATATAAGAAATCTTTACATTTGATAAATTGAATATTCACAGAGACAGACGAAAGGTGCTGATTAGTCCAAACTAAATGCAAAGATGAAAAATATTCCTGGCATTCAACTTAACTCTTTTTCTTTCTATCACACATAAATTTAATGGTCCAAAAATGGTGTTTGAAATTATCTACATTGCAGAGTTAAAGGTTTAAAACAAAAACACAGACACTTGTCTTTCTCTCATATATGTCAGACATATTGGAGATATTTTTACACACCTCACACTTGTTTACATATAACTGATATACAATAATTGCATTTTAATAATATAGAACTGCTTTCTTGGTTAAAAAATTTGAATATGCTAATTGAGGGTTGGCTGGGTGAGTCATGCTACCAATTAGGATACCATAATTATACATACCATTACTAGACCAGTATTCACAAACAATGTTGTAAGTTTATTGATTAAGTTTGTGTAAAAGGAGGAATTAAGTTGTTTTCTGTTAATGATAGTATGAGCACTGCAAAACAGTGAAAAGAAATCTTGAAAAAGTACGTTTCTAATGGACTCTCAGGTCCCAAATAGGAGGGGGGGGATAAGCGGCGGAGGGCCTTGGAAAATTGGTAATTTTTTAAAACCAAAAATTAGTCGTTTAATTTACATATTGAGACCCCAACCCATCCTATTTATTTTATAACATATGGGATTTCTTGTAATGTACTTTTTTTGTCATGTATGATGTTTTTTAATGTCTAAAGAAAATTAATTGTCGCAGGAATGTTACCACTTAAAATAAAATTTTGCCGAGGACAGATTAGCAAAATTTAATAAATGGTGGGGTTGGAAAAAAACTGAAAAATTAATAAGTGGCAGGTGGGGATTACTGGAGACCCGAGAGTAGGTTTGATTTCTATTTAAGCTGTTTCACATCATTTTCTAATCTAAATCAATGAAATGAAGAGAAATGGACTTTCATTGGGTGAATTGCTATTGACAATGAAACCTTCACTGGTAACTTAACAACTTATAATGTGTTATAGGATGATTTTACTTCAGATAATGACTGTTTTCTGATAACTATAGGAATGAGAGTTGAAAAACAGGGTTGAGTTAAAGTGATGCTAGATTACCAGCTATAGGCTCAGCAGTTTAAATCCTCTAACTGACAGTTGCACTATATCTATAGTTAAAAGACTTAATATTCAAATAGTCCCTAATCCATTTAGTTGTAGATAAGTACTAGAATCAGTACTGTTTCACTAGCTTGCATTGTTGAGTTTACCTTATATCTCTAGGTATATCTTTGTGAAAGATGGGCTTTGTCCAACTGATTCCATGTGAAGATGTGTGAGTTAAATGTAATCTTGTGTTATGGAATTAATCAATTGTAAGAATGTCTTGTTTTAAATGTCATATATATTATCTTTTGAATTGTTTGTTAAACACATACCATTTCATATTATCAAATAATCCAGGATAAAATTCTTTCCTCATTTAGTATTTTATTTAGTTAACACTAATTAGTTCTTCTTTGGTAAAGAAATTACAGATGGGTATCAGAAGTTTGAATCCTGTCATTGGCAGTTCATATCTATAGCCAAAGACATGTTTTTAAAAACCCATTCATTGAGCTGTATGTACTACAGGGCTGTAGAATAACAAGGAATTTGTTAGCTTTCACTGTTGGGATCACTTTAGCAAAAGTTAGTTACTATAAAGTAGCAACCTATACAGAGTGAGATTCTTCTCTCTACATTCAATGTTATAGTCTACATAACTTATATGTCTTCTTCCTTATGAAAACAAACATTAATACTTTTATAATATAATGAATTGTTTTAACATAAAAACAAATCTTCAATTTTACAACAAAATATAGAATGAGAATATGTTAGATGTATAGGTTTTTGTTAAGAGAATAATATGTGAGAAATAAAGTGAAATGGGTTCTATTTGAAAACTGAAGACTACATCCCACTTTTTTTTGTTCTGTAGTATTCATGATGCATTACTTTAAAAACATATTTTCCTTTAAGCGGTCCCTAAAAGGAGCTATATTTTAGTGAAGATAAAATTGTGAATTAGTGACACTTTTCAAGTGTATGTCTATTTCTTTTCACTAGTTATAAAGTTTCTATATTTCAAAGAAGATGGCAAAAGGGGTGTGGTATATATATATGACATTTCCAAGAGTATTAGTAGCATAAATGAAGAGAATGGTTTTGATAATCTATCATATTAGGAGCTAATTATTTGCTTCATTCAACTTTAGACAACACTAGTTTCTTTTGATAAAAAAACAAAAGTGTCTATATTTTTGAGGAAGTAAGAATTGGAATTTCACCTGCTGACAGTTGGAATGAAGTAGTTGTAAAATATGACTGTGCCAATACATAACAAATAAGATTTACATTAGTAGAATTAAACAGTTTAAGAAACAGGCCATACTGTCATGGCTCTGAAGAGAAAACTGGAGATTTAAGAATCCCAAAAGATAATATTGAAACATGGTGGACTCCTTATTAAAACACTTTTAATAAGTTCTTTGCTTAACATTTAATACACCAATAGGTAACAAAAATAGTAGATTGCTGGATTTGTTATTTAGTTATAATGTTTTACATTTTGTATTTAACCCTTTTGATACCAGCCTGCTGAAACCTTTTTCTATGAAATAAAACTACCTATTTTAAAGGGTTCCTACTACAAGTAAAACCACTCAACATAATTTTATATAAGAACATTTATTAAGAACATGTTACAAATGCCATCTTAATGAAATTATAATTTTAGTAAATCCTTTACAAATTCTTCATTAATTAATTAAAATGTTTTAACAAAAGTGTTAAATAATAACAGGGCTGACTTTCTTTCATCTCTCCCATGGTTAAATAAGTACCAGAATCTATCGGGGTTGTCTCAATCTCCTATAGATCTTCCTTATATTTTTTGGTTACATCTTATCAAAGTTAGATAATATATTATCTACTCTTCAGCTTTGATGTGGTTTCAATTCTACATTGAAGATTCTTGATTTCACTTCATTTCCTTGTTACAACTGGAAGAATGTTTACAACTAATACTCTTGGGAAAGACTAAAAACCTTTCCATTAATGTTTCTTGCACTCTACCTGATCTATTTTCCATTGGGGTTTAAATTTTTTAATAAACTGATTGAAATTTTGCAAAGCTAATATATGTTGAACATATTTTAGGATAATTTTTATGGGTTTAGTCTGAATCTGGGAATATGTGTTGTAAGGTCAATAAATTCCACTTTAAATTACAGGCAAGTCAGATTTACTAAAAAGAACTTTAAATGTTTAGCTAGAATATGATGGATGTATCAGATATTGGAATTAAATGTACCTGTTAACACCAACAATACTTTAACAATCATATCAGTTAAATACAATTTAACATCACTATTAAACCCATTTATTTATGGAGTAAAAATAGATAGAATGGGAATGAAAGAAGAGGTGTGGGGAAAGAGAGTGAGGGAGAGGTAGTAAGACAGTTGTAATAGCTTTGATTACAAAGAACTTATGGAAGTGTGATAAAGTTTCTTATTATCATGATAGTTAATGTGTCAAGTCATTAGTAACTTCTTTGTTGACCTCAACGATGTTTTAACATTGATTTCTACTTGAACTATTCTTTAACAATGCTTGAATTAAAAACTTTTATTTAATTCCATTATGTGCTATCTGTTCTTGTTAGAAACCATAATAGCTTGGATGAGATGACTTTTAAGAATGAACTTCAATCTCTGAGGAGAAATACTTCATTTAAAGATTTCAGAGTATTGTTGTAAAATAAATAGCCTTTAGGGTAAGAGTTAATTTTAGACTATTTCAACTTACTCTTTCTCTCATAATCTACCTTCAATTTGTATAAAGATAATTTTTCAAGAAAAACTTTAAATATATAACTTCAATCAAAAATAAAAAAAAAAATGGAGAAAGTATGTTTGGAATGTCGCAAGCGAAGTTACCCATCTTTTCACGTTCACTGGGTTTACACACCCCATTATAACAGTGAAGCTTCTATTTCTATTTCACCCCCCCACCTTCAACTATTACTGAAATAACTTTACAGAACTAATTTTAGTTTTAGCCTGTCAAGTGCTGATTTGTTGCTACCAATAGTGTTTATAAGGAGAAGAAGAGTTATCTGAAGGTTCGATTCTTTATTAAGGGGTCACTTTGTTCTGTACTAAAAAAGAATTTTGATAGCAAACAATTTTAAACAGAGGCAGTGCCCCAACATGGCCTCAGCCTGTTGCCTGGAACACGAAATAGAGTAAATAATAATTGAATATTAGTAGTAGTAGTGGTTAGTGCTATACTGGGTCAATTTAGTAGTTGGAATAGAACTGAAGATGTGATTGGAAGGAGGACACTGGAGTAGCTTTGGTACTACAAACTAATGAAATGTTTGTTAATATTACTCTGCTGGTATCATTTATAGTGGTGGAATATACCAGTCTTTGATACCTGTGTAAAGAAAGCTGAATTTAGCCATGGAGAGTCTCTTCAACACAGAAGTAGTGACAAAATATGAATTAGTCTGATTATTATCCTATCAACCTCACTACCCAAACTCTCAACAGAAGGCCTCAAAGGTCTAATGAAGGCATGGGCAACCTTTCTAGAGTAGTGTGGGCTGCACTACTAAATAATTTAAGGCAATTTTGAACTTAGGCATGCCATTCAGAAAGCCAAACAGGCCACATGCGGCTCGCAAGCCACAGTTTGCCCATGGATTTAAATATCAAATATTACCAGCTTCGAAGGTATATCAATCTGATAAGATTGATATACCAATTGAAACCAGTTATATTTGACAAAATTTAAATCCATTAATGGGTTATTATAATCATTGTTATTTCATGTCTATAATATTTCCAAATTGTGCTAACACTAATGACATGATGTCATTAAAGGTGTGTAATTAAACTAAACTATTGAATATATTTAGTTTTTTTCTGTATTCAGAATGGGGGTGGGGTGGAACTGGGGATTCCCTTACTCTATTTTGATATATATATATATATATATATATAATTCCTAGAAAAATGAGAAAACTCTTTGCTAGAACAGCTATTAAAACAGCCAAATGCTGTCAATGACAGTGATGGGCAAAGATGCCTGTAATTCAAATATATTCTCACTTCATCTCGATTAGAGACAAGAATTATATATATATATATATATATATATATATATATATATAAATATATTTATTAAAGAAATCTAGATTCAATTCTCGTTCGGTAAATAGATGTCTTCAATTTAAACAAAGCAAAACATCTGTAAATATAAAGTGTATATATAAGTAAAAGTGAAAAGGCACAGGGGTATTTTTAAGGATTATTTTTTCTTTAATCTGACAGAATGAATATTTATATAATTGTTACATTAAATGGATTTAAGTTCTGTCAAATATAACTGGTTTCAATTGGTATGTCAGTCTTATCAGATATTAAAATCTGATAAGATTGAGATACCAATTGAAACCAGTTATATTTGACAGAACTTAAAGTGATTCTGTAGGGTTAAAGAAAAAAATAATCTTTATATATACCCCTGTGCTTTTCACTTTTACTTTTTACCTATAATCTTTGATTTGTATGGAACTTTACACCACTTTTCAACTATATGTATATATATATATCTATATATATATATATATATATATATATATATATATATATATATGTATGTATATATATTAATATCCTTTTTTTAACATCTGCTTTTCCATGCTTGCATGGGTTGGACACATACACACGTATATAGACATAAACATATAGGCAGAGAAGGAGGCTCCCTTTGGTTATGAATGACCATAAGGTTGCACTTGAAATGTTCCTGTTCAGGGTACAAGCTTGGGCAAGGTATTTTTTGTGGAAGACCAGTAACCAGCCATGTATGCTAGTTTCTCCTCTCGAAGCTACAAATGTTTTCCAAGAGAAAGGCAATGGCCAATACAGCTTGAGACCAGTATCATGACAGCTCATTTTTTCTCAGCTGTGTGGACTAGAGCAACATGAAATCAAGTCCTGGAATTGAACTCAGAGTCTTGTGATTATGAGCCAAACACTTTAACTATTAAGCCACTATATATGATAGAAAGTAAAAATGTGAGAAATTTGGTTTCACATATTTCTTATCATATGTTTATTTCATAGCTATATGTTCTGCTTTGTTAAAACTGTAAACAACCATTAAAGAATAGTTTTGAATATTTATAAACGTGTGAAATATTTAGAATTAGTATTCTATCAGAATCCCTTATAATATAAAACTAGAAACATATGAGGTGGAAGCTGAACTGAAGCTCCCGGAAAAAAACCATCATGCATTTTAAAGATATTTCTTAAAATGGAGTAAAAAAAAATGTAGCATTTGTCTAATTTTAATGGAGACAATTCTCAATGAAGTAAGTGAATGGTGTCAACATTGTTGCAACACTGTCTAAATAATTCTTAAAACCAAATATCAAACACCACACCATTTTCAGAATCCCACAACACTTAATAATTAAAAGATGCTAACAACAACATCAACAACAACAACAAAAGCAAAAAATCTTTACTCTAAAGTGACAAATAAAACAAAACCAACTAAAAAATAAAATAAAATAAAAACCCAGCTAACCTGAAGAGTGCAAGTGAATAAGAAATGCAGCAATTTGTGAATACAGGTGCACTTGCATGCCTGGTGAGCTAAGAGAATGTTAAAATATGGATGGGCACAAAAATATCTACACTTACCACATCACTAAATTGAGGAAAACATTGATTAGTATACATACAGGATATGTATCGATTTATATACACCCACACACACACATATACATACATATATAAATATATATATATATATATATATATATATATATATATATATATATATATATATATACACACTTCGTTTTTGAATTTGTTTTGCAAGAATTCTTAACTGAAAACGTGTGTTGACACATTGTTTTACTCTGGGAGGGTCATGCTGCCAATGAAAACACACGCACCTGTTGGTTTTCACTTCAATTTATTATAAATTTCTGGTTGGTTGCTTCAGTAACCAGATTATGGTCTATGTATTGTCAAAGCTCTTTCATCACACATTCTGTGAGCTCTTCAGTGACTAATTTCTTATTTTGTGTCTCTCACTTGTTCTGCCCTACACCATCTTGGTTTTATTGGCAGCATAACCCTCCCAAAGTATAACAATATATATATATATATATATATATATATATATATATATATTCTCTCTATATATATTATATATATGTATATTAAATATACATTATATATATACATTAAATATACATTATATATATATATATATGAATGTATAAATGTGTGTGGGTGTTTGTCATAAAAGGGAGTAGAGTGAACTAATGAGTCAAAACTAAACAGCAATGTCAGTGATAATATTTAAAAAACAGGTAGCAACCTTTATAGAACAGCCATTGATGATGAGGTCAGACCTAGCCACCACACAGAGCATATATTCATATATAACTCTGGTCTTGGGGGTAAGTCAAAAGTTTAGCAACACTATGTAGTCAAAAATTATTTTTTTATATTCTTTTTAGAGTCTCAATAGCTAAAAAAATATTAAAGAAAGAAAGAAAGGTTTATTTATATATATATATATATACACTGAAAAGATGGTTTTATTCAAGAAAAATTTGCTTTACATCTAATTTTACTTAGCGGGGCTCTTAAATGGAAAGTTTTAGTGCAGTTAATCAGGTTTGAGAAAGTAAATTGATCAAAATGCATCATCAGCTTTGTGAGTAAAGTATAAAAATAAAAAAAAAAATGAAAATTAAATATAAAACAGATATTTAAAGAAAAAAACCTGAACATTTGATAATTTGGAGACACTTAAGCTATTTTTGTTGAGTGTTTCTTGGTCTAATTAGGAAAGCTTATTGACATTTTCAACCTTACGTCACACAAAGTTAATTTAAATGATTACAACTAAATTATTATTTTATTAAATGTTACTTAAAAAAACCCAACCTTTTGGCCAAATATGACAACTGAAAAGCCAGTGTTATTATATTTTAACCCTTTAATTACAAACCTGGCCAAAACCAGTTCTGGTTCTATGAAATAAAACCACCCATTTTAAAGGTTTCCAATTTAAATAAAAATCTTCCAACATAATTTTATATAAGAACCTTACATTAAATTACTATTTAATAATGAAATAATTAATAATTTTAGTAAATCCAACAGAATTCTTCACTAATTAATCAAAATAGAGTGATTATTTGATTAGAAATATGGTGATGAGTTAAACACAGATTAGCTCTGACTATGCAAATCTACAACAGAAAGCATTTTAACCCAACTACCCCATCCTTTTCTTTTTCCTTAGACTTGAGACTACATTATCTAAGGTGCCCTTTTATTTTCTGACGGCAGAATGTGGTTTGAGGAAGACTTGACTGCTATTTTGGTTAGGTCAAGTATCAAAATAGAAGCTCCCTCATTGGGTTGAGTTAATATCATTTGTTTGAAATGATATTATTTTAATAGAAAATTTCCACCCACTGACATGAAATCTCATATAAAGTCGAATTTGTTCTGATTATTATCATTATTATTATTTCATTTTTCTTATAAAAGCACATAAATAAACCTATTGGGCACTCTCTGATAGGTTTGTAGCAGGGGAGACTTCCGGAGTTATTGGCCCCCAGACCACATCTCTACTCACTGCTATCAGAGTGGAGTTGGTTACCCACGAATGTGAGCTACGTAAGGTGGAGTGTCT
>OZ024745.1:131548975-131571475 GCA_964016885.1 Eledone cirrhosa
TTTGTCTTGAAGAATTTATTCAGTGTTACAATTTGTGGAGTTTTGTTGTGGTTCAGAAGTCATTGTACAGGTGAACAGTTTCAGTGAATTTCAAGTTGTACATTGTACAGGTGAACAGTTTCAGTGAATTTCAAGTTGTACATGGAAGGAGCAAAAGTCCTTCCGAAAAAAAAAAAATTTTTTTCGACTCTTATTTATTTCATTTGCCTTGATTTGAACAGGAAAATAGAAAAACCTAAGCTACAAGGTAGAAATTTCTTACATATGTCAGCTCTACATGGTTGACTGGTTAAGCAGATGTAACAAGATTAGTTAGGATGAGAGAGAGAAGAGAAGGAGTGAGAGAGAGGGACTTCAGGAAACTGGAGGTTTTTTTTTTCCTCAGAAATTATTGATCTCTGCTAACGGAACATGATTTGGAAAAGAAGCTCAGAAGAGAAATGTTATTTTTCATTTTTTTATATAATGATATAATGAAAGAAAATTTTATATTTTATATAGTAGTTTAATTGAGATGTGACAGAGAAATATTTCTAGTCTACTACGGAAATAAAATATAGCAAAGAGCTTCTAGACGTATTTTCATTATCAACTATCTTGGTGGACAACAAAAGAAAGGTGAGTATTTACAGCAATGAGGTAGTTTTATGACAAAATCAATGAATATATATATATGTGTGTGTGTGTGTGTGTGTGTGTGTATATTGGGTCGTCAAGTATGAAATTTGTAGAAATTTGTTTTCTACAAATTTTATTCATGACGACCCAATATATATATATTATTGTTACTTTTTCTAAAATGGGTGGTTAAAAAAAAAAGGAAAAGGAATAGAAAGGCAGTCAAATATATATTTTTTTGATTTGTTTTGTTTTTTCCAATGAAAAAAATCTAACAAAAACAAAAAAAAAAGTACAGAAAAAGTTGTTTTGTAAAATAATGTTTGGCACAGTTCTGTGCTGCAAATATGATACATTCTCATTTGAAAAGGGAGAAAAAAACTCAGTTAAATGACTGCTAGTTGCTATCTTAGTAAGGCAACATAAACAGAGAACACTCATCCTCAGGAAGATTGACTGTATTAACATATATTACAATTAAAACAAAATTAAAGTCATTAACAAATGATTTGTATACAAAATCGTTATCATGGTGTGTGTGTGTATGTATATATATATATATATATATATATATATATATGCACATATATATAAGTGTATAAATATGCATATACATATATATAAATGTATATATATATATATATATAAATGAATATATATATATATATATATATAAATGAATATATATATATATATATATATATATATATATTATATATATATATAAATATATATATACACACACAAACATATATATATATATATATATATATATATATACATATGATTGATATTATTGTGTATTGATCAAAATGATTCCTGTATTCCTATATATATATATATATATATATATATATATATACATATATATACATACATATATATATATATATATATATATATATATATATATATATATATATATATATATACACATACATATATATATACACACCTACATATATATATATATATACATATATATACAAGCTGTGTTGAAATTACTCTTTAATTGGTAACACATCTCTGGTATCTTGAGAACAGGCTGGCTACGTCCACAAACTATCCGTGTTGTCTTGGAATTAAATATGAAAGTATTTCTCCAATTTTAGTAATTATTTAACAGGTTTATAATCAATGATATGATTGGAAATATTGGCAGGAAGGTTTTGGCTTTCGGTGGTTCTATCTTTTATGACACAACCATTTAATTTCTGTCCCTTGTTTCACATTTTATAGAATTAAGCCCAAAACAGAATTATTAAACAATTGTTTTCGTTTGTTTCTTTTATTTTTACTTCAAGTATCACAGAAACTCTCACGTTATATATAAATATATACATATATCTATGCATGAATGTATATATATATATATGCATATATAATATAATATATTATATATATATGCATATATAATATAATATATTATATATATATAAATATATATATTATATAAATATATATATATATATTTATATATATAGATATAATATATGTGTATTTTATATATATATAAAAGTATGCATATACAATATAATATATTATATATATATTTTATATATATATAAATGTATGCATATACAATATAATATATTATATATATATTTTATATATATGCATATATGATTTATTATATGTGTATTTTATATACATATATAATATAATATATATATATATATATGCATTTTTCTCTATATTAGGAAGGACAAACCATGTATAGAGAATAACTGGCACCCCACCACCTATGTACCTATAAGTTAGGACACACCCAAATTTAGCTTGCATGGTAGGCAAGCATATTATGACAGGGTCACCGAAATGATATTAAGGGTTTATGTTGCACAAGTTAGTAAAGAAAATTAAAAAATAAAGAGATAATAAAACGAAGGAAAAAAGAAAGAAACAAAGAAAATTTGAAAAAAAAAAAAAATTAAATAACAAAGAAAAAGAATAGAAGAAAGTTTGGAAATTCCAAGCAATACTGTTTGGAGACTTCAAAGAATTTTGAAAAAATAAAGAGAGAACATGTAGCTGGATTTCTTTTTTATTTATTCAAAAAACAATTTTCTTTAAGGCAGATGCATTTGTTGTATTAATAATTTTTTTTTAATGATAAAATTTCTCAAATTTTGAGAAAAATCATTAGAAATAACAATTTTATTTATTTCTGTGTTTAAAAATAATGTTTGTGTTGAATTAACGGAAATTTATAGAAATAGCAACATACTGGTTTTTTTTCTTCCCAATAACTCTAATACAAGTATTTAGTTTGCTAAACACTTAATTCTATGAAATAAGAAACTTTCTAAGAAACCCTCACAATCTCTGCTCATGTTTACCAGAAATGTCTTCTACTTAGCACATTGATAGGACAGGAGATTTGGCTGGCAAATTGTATCTATTCATTTGATATAAGTTCTAAATCTATGTTAGAAACCAGATTAAAGAGTTCGGAAACTCTGAAGTATTCCTCACCGTAACACTGATGGTTTATAGCAATTAGTATCTGGACCGAGTAACTTTCTCTAGATTTCATCAATTATTAGTAATAACACGTCTTATTGCATTCATTATAGAAAGATTATGTTTAAATAAAAATGATCACATTTTTTGCCTTGCAAGTTTTATAAAAAATATATATTTATAATTCACAGTGAATATATAAACAATAGTGGAGAAAAAATGGCACAATTTCTGTCTCTCTCTCTCTCTCACTCTATATATATATATACACTAACCAGGGCCGGATTTAAGGAGGAGGCAAGGGGGCAATTTCCCTGGGCCCCCAGCAACAGGCATAGCAATTTATTTGCGCCCTCAGCTGGGCTTTTTAGTTTTAGGATGGTTAGAATTTTTGAATTTAATACCTGCATGTATAACTTTCCAATTCAAATTACTTGCGCCAAGCTAAATTTGATATGTAAAATTGGGGGTTTGCTGTGAATTCTAATTTTTTGTGTATGAACCTGAAGTGCCCTGGGACCCCTGAGGTCTAAATCCAACCCTAACACACAGATATTTATATATATATATACACACACATACATATATATATATATATATATATATATACATACATACAGATATGTATATTTATACATGTATACATATTCCTGTGTTTGTAAGAACAAGGTTTACAGATACCTAATGGGGTGCTCAGTACTTCATAAAATAGTGAACCTTATATTCTTTATTTGGTAATCTTCACTCTTAGAGAATCTGTTTACAACTCCAGGTAAAAAGATTCACTTAGAATTGATACAAACTTTACTCTGTAAACTAGTCAACAGTTAAAGAATACTTGTCTCTCTCTCTCTCTCTCTATATATATATATATATATATATATACAGATTCTACCATCAATTCCAAGGGTCTAGGTTTGTTATATATATATGTATATATATCTATATGATTATGTCATTTATTTTGTCTGACCTGTTTAGCTTGACTTGTCTTTTGGCTTAGGTGGTCTATAGCTTCTTGACCGCCTTCTCAGTTTGTATGGCCTTTATAACCTATGTTTATTGTTCTAGTCTATTAGACTATGGAGCGCTTGACAGCATGACTCGGAATTTGCGTTACGCTTTGCTTTTTCTACCCACCGAAATGCGATTCTCGCTGAATTTATATTTATATATATATTAATTATATTAGGAAGGGCTTCCAGCTGTAGAAACCAAGCCAGTTCTGTGTGAACAAGACATGGTCACCTTACCCACCTTGCCTTAACTAGGACAAATTGTCCAACTCATGCTAGCATGGAAAAATGGACGTTAAACAGTGATGATAATGATGAAATATATGTATATATATTAATTTCATAATAAATATCCAAAGCTGGTAGAGCAGTGAATCTAAGGGCCAGGTTGTGCTATACAGTTATCTATTATACTAACAGATATGGCTTGCTACAGACATGCATTTTATTGTTTATCAAATTATCACACAAGTTCGGCCATATTGGAATGAAAGAACCATTCAAAATGGCCGCACTGGTGTGATGATTTGACAAACAATAAAACATGTCTCCGGCTGTATCTGTTAGTATAATAAATAACTATATATATATATATATGAATCTTTATCATTTCTACAATGAATAGTCAGTTTTCCCATTAACTGAAGTACTGAATTAACATGAAATGGGTGAGTACATAATTCTCAGGCATTATAGTAAAACAGAGTGTCTGAGGAGGCTACTGAATTAAAGGTAAAATCCACCTGACAGGATTCTGTGCAGATTCTGTTAACCAAATTTCACTCACAAGGCTTGGGTTCACTTAAGGCTATGGTAAAATACATTTGTCTAAAATGCCACACATGAGGATCAAACCTGGGACATTGTAATTGTGAAGTGAATTTAACTTTTAAAACATACTATATTTACACATACACACATATATAGTCTGCAACTAGCTGTTGAAATGGCAAGAGCTCAGCTTATGGGCCCCAACTCTTTCTAATATAGTCACACTCTACTATCCCAAGTATCGAGTACTCTGTTGAATAATGGTCTAACTAGTTTAAAACTGGTTCAATCCTGAAATACATACATACATATATATATATAAATGTAAGTATGTATGTATGTATACGTACATACATATATGTATACAGGCGTACAGTAGTATGTATATATATACACACATGCACACATATATATATATGCACGTATCGGTTTACCGAACATTTATTATAATGCTCGGTTTGTTTGTTTGTAAACAATGTATAATAAATGTTCGGTAAACCGATACGTGCATATATATATGTGTGCATGTGTGTATATATATACATACTACTGTACGTCTGTATACATATATGTATGTACGTATACATACATACTTACATTTAAGTAACTGCCGTACTAAGAGTGAGAAATAAAATTTCGTTTCATTCTATTCCATTTATTTATATATATATATATATATATATATATATATATATATAAGTAGTTCCACAACAGTTAGTTCACCATACCGAGAACAATTGTTTCACCTTAGTGGATCATCAGCTCGGTCAGAATGAAGTTGTACGGAAAAGGAAAAACAACTGTGTCGTTGTTTTTCCTTTGGTGAATAACTGTTGTGGAACTACTTCTAGCAAACTCGTCCAATGGACTGAGTTCTCTACTACTATGGATATAACACTCCAGTGTTCTACTATTATATATATATATATATATACACACACACACACACACACACACATATATATATATATACACACACATATATACATACATACATATATACATACATATATATATACATACATACATACATACATACATACATACATATATATATATATATATATATATATACCTCCCAGACCCACACTGTAAATGTGGTTGGTGTTAGGAAGGGCATCCAACTGTAGAAAACCTGCCAGACAGTCCTATGCGAGCAAGACAATCACTCTTGCCTCAAGTGGGACTACCCCCGTCCAAACCCATGCAAGCGTGGAACACGGACGTTAAACGTTGATGATGATGATGATGATGATGATATACACACATACATATATACACACATACATATATACATATATATATATATATATATATATACACACACACATACATATACATATACATCTATATATACATACATACCCTCCATCAGACACCTACCATACTCTGAACGCCTTGCTTCCCTGGGCATGGATTCATTGAAGCCCCGATGTCTGGCAATGGACTTGGTAAACACCCACAAAGTTATTAACCATCTCGCCAACAACAACCCTGAGCATCTTTTTGATCTCCACATGTCTAACACACGTGGACATGCCTACAAAGTCAGAAAACAGCACAGCTCCCATGACTTTCGTAAACATTTTTTCACGCTTAGAGTTGCTGAAGCATGGAACAAACTGCCTGCATCAGTGGTTAGCTGCCGAGACACTGCATCCTTTATAACCCCCATGCTTCCCGAAATTCACCAAAACTACACCTGATGTCCCCCTTCCATACACATGCACACATGTGTATATCATGACTCATGCCCTGTTCATTTTCTTGATGTTTGTACATTACCCTATATAATATACAAACACTTTTGATGAGTTGTAGTGCACCTGAGCACTGTACACAATATTTCATTATTATTATTATATATATCCCGCCAAGGTTAACTTTGCCTTTCATCCTTAAGTAAGAGATGCTAAAGAATGGAACTGCTGTCACATCTTTTAGAAAAGATTTCCAGTTTGGAAACAAGAAAACTATTAGAGCATAGAAAGAAGTTATGACAGGTAGCAAACTTTAATAGAAGGACCATTGAAGAGATTTAGTGATTCAGCTTCTCAGACAGAGAGGGCCTCACTTAAACATGTGTTATGATAATGGTGGTAGTAGTAGTAGTAGTAGTAATTGTTTCTGATTTAGACACAAGGCCAACAATTTGGGGGGAGCTAGGGGAAAGTCAATTAAATCGACCCCAGTGTGTTACTGGTACTTTATTTTATCGACCCCGTATGGATGAAAGGCAAAGCTAAACTCGGTGGGATTTGAACACAGACCATAAAGGGCCATAACTCTATGCTGCAAATTATGGTGTCCAATCCTCTACCGATACTGCCAATCCACCACACTTAATAATAATAATAATAATTTCTTTATTGGCCACTAATAATAATAAGAATATTAAGTCAATTGTAAACTAATGTTGGGTGTTTGGAATGTGAAATATTAGATGTTCATTGCAATGTGGTCTGTGGAATGTCAACCGTTATATTCTATAGAGTGTCAGGAAATCAACAAATATAGTATTGGATTCTGAAAGAAAGACTGACGAGAAGCACTTTCAGGCTTGAAATTATGGACAATTTCCAAAAGCTCTTTGTCTGGCCATGCTACAGAAAGGCTTTGCCTGTTCAGAATAGACACTACAAGCATGGCCATGCTGGAACTGCCAGCAACCAAAAACTTTGTGAGATGCACCCCCCAACAAACAAACAAAAAAACCCATCAAACATGTACTTGTTCAGAGCCCATGCATTGCTGATTTGTGGATTTATGTCTCACATGTGTTATCACATATGGAAGGAATCTGGCTCTCAGCTGAGTCAATTGTGAAGACTGCCTTCTGTAGTCTCGTGGTGGCTGTGGCAAATTGTGTTGTCAAAGCAGTTGAAAGGTTTGATGAGGGAAATAAGAGTAGCAAAATTGGTGTAGCTAAATTTGCCTACTATAACTATGCAGTGCAAGGTTGGGAGGAAGGGACTTCCCTATAGTGTACTATAGTGTACTAGAGTAATCCAGGGTTATGTGTGGGGTGTCTCGTATCAACCTATGTGGTTAGCTACTCCTCTATTTTAGGGATAAGTTACTGTGGTTGTTCTATTATTGCTATAATTTGTTTTTGCTAATGTTTTTCTGTTAATATTATTACCCTTTAACTCTAAATTCTCTACTGTCTTTAGAGTGTTTCAGCCATTGTCGCCAACAAAAAACCTTTATTATTATTATTATCATTATTATAAAGGTGGTGGATTGGCAGTATCGGTAGAGGGTCGGACGCCATGCTTTGATGCATAGAGTTACGGCCCTTGCCATTCTGAGTTCAAATCTCGCCGAGGTTAACTTTGCCTTTCATCCTTACAGGGTCGATAAAATAAAGTACCAGTAATATGCTGGGATAATTGCTGATCTTGTGCCAAAAAGTAGAAACAATTATTATTATCATTATTATTATTCTGCTCTCTAAAGTTTTTCTCAAGTCAGGAGACCCTGTCAGGCCAGTGCTTATCTCGGTTTCATGGCATGAAGTGACTTCCCCCTGGACAGTTCATCACAGGGTTAAACCCCCAGCTATTGCTGCTGGTACCCATTTTCAGTTGAGTATATTGGAACCCAGGAATCGAACCCACGACATTATGATGGTAAGCTCAACACTCTTACCACTAAGTCACATTCGTCCACATTATTATTGTTACTGCAGAAAATCAATGGTTATAATTTAGGGCAAAAGGTTACTTGCTTAACTTGACCCAAGTACTTGACTAAATTCCAAGCTAAAATTAAAATGTGAGACTCTAGAAGACAACAGTATGTTGTACGCTGGTTGAGATGAAACAGAGTGAGAATGGGCTTCTTCTTCGAAAACATATAAGAAATTGTATATAAGTGTGTATGTTTACATATATATATATACACATATATACATATATATATATGTATTTATATATGTATTTATATATGTGTTTGTGTGTGTGTATGTTTATACACACACATACACACATATATATATATATTTATACATATATATATATATGTGTGTGTGTGTGTGTGCAAAATATATAATATAAAATATAAAAATAACACAGACATAAACTGAAACATATTTGTTTTTAAGGGAAGCAAGTAAAATATTATACTAACTCAAATAATAATAATAAACCAAGGTGTTCCTTTTAAGTCTGAATATAAAATATAAAATGTGGAAGTCTGGGGTGGGAAATCTCTAGTCGTAAAGCAAAACTCTATCTTTTGATAATTTCCTATAATTGGGAAGGGTCTAGGTTACAGGGTGCTCTAGTCTTAGAATTAAAAAAGGTGTACTTAAAAGAACAAAATTGATGAAAAAATACTGGGTAGAAAATGGAATAATAAACTTTGATTTGAAAGAAACAAAAGAAAGAAAAATATTTAACAAAAGAGAAATAAGTAAAGGTTAGAAATAAATGTATTACCCCATATTTTAAAATGTAATTTAATACTCTAGGGAAAGTGGAGTGTTTAATATTTTTCAGCCATCATTAAGACAACTAATGCTGACCATCCAGTAAATGGGTGACTGCCTTTACCTTTGCCTGTCCGGTCATTGTACTGTTCCCAAACATAACCTGTTTCTGAATATTCTTTGTACATATTTCTGATGATATTAGTTCTAAGTTGATCGTAGATGGTCTTCGCCTGACTCTGATATGGCCCTTCCGTTGTAGAGTAGTGGTGTAATGCCTGCAGTGCTAAATAGTTGATATTGATCCAGATAGCACCACGCCAATATGGAGGGTCATGTTCTGTGTTGTAACGATTGTAGAGAGGTGCTGTTCGAGCTAATGAACGCAAACCATAATCTGTCCACAAGAGTTGCGTGTCGCGCAGGTCCTTTAAAATTTTCATTAATTTCGGAGATTCAGGACTGACAATCTTTATTAGGAATGGGAAAAGACTTACATAGCCAAAGGAATTTACAAATTGAATCTTAGGTTCAAGTACATTAACTCTGACTTTTTCAAGTTTAATTGGAGGCTGACCAGGTTTTGGTGGGGGTGCTTTGGGCTGCTCAAGTTTTACTTTGTCAGAGTGTAATCCAAAGTCACAGTATTGCTGTTTGCTTTCTGACCAATGAAATTCATCCAATAATTGGTTGTCTGTTAACATGTTGTAAGTTTCCTCATAAGGTTTCCAATCCATTTTGAGTGTTTTAGCAATATCAAGCATCACTCCAGAAGCAAGAGTCATCCAACATCGAAGATCAATGTGACGCTCATAATCTGTTGGATGTGATGCTCTGGGGTAGTCATCAAGGCCTGATGTTAATGTTTTAGGATTTAATTCTCGTTTCACCAAAGGATCTCTCCCTCGCCAACGATACGTTCCTGGGATATTGCCAGATTGAGTCTCATTGTAGAAAGCATACCAAGCTTTTAAGCGAGGATAAACTGCTTTCAAAAAGGCCCGATCTTCAGGTTTATCACTCTTCACTAAAGTTTTAATAATTTTCTGTAATGGAAGGAAGAGGGTTGGAGGGTTAGCATTTGTATTATGTTGGACGACAAACTCAGCTGGAACTTTCCTCTGAGCTTCTGAGCCTAAGATTTGCTCACGTGGTATCCAACCTTCCACATTTATTAAATCTAACCAATGGGATATAATGTCTTTAGAAATGGTAGGATTCCATTGGACTATAAGCAGATTATGAAAACCTTCATCCCAGAGGAAACCCCTTGGGAAGAAAGATCTTGATGGTACAGCAGTATATAGAGAAGTTTCCCAATATTTAACAGGCTCTGGTGTATAAATGGACTTTACTTGTGACTCACCATGAAAATATCCAATACTTCCAAGCATATTACTTAAGGCAGCTTTGGCAAAGTTGATTTCTTCAGTTTTGAAATCTTTCTCTTTTAAATGGAATGTATCTTCAAACTTGGTATCAAATCCTTCCACATAATTATTTAATAAATTAGTGAAAGAATCTCCTTGTAAAGAATTTTCTCTTCTGTAACTCTGAGACTCAAACACTATTTCCATCTCTAATGGTAAAACAGCTGTGACCTGGTGAACTATAAAATTGGGACCACTTGGAGCATCTCTTGGTACCGACCTACCCCTCAATACAAAATAAGGGAGAGTTCTCCCTTTGTCCCAAGCATCTACCTTCAAATGACTTTGGACAGTTTCTTTCAAAATGTCTAGATTTGGGACATAAGTAACAAGATGATGATATTTTTGATGTGTTGAAGTAGCTTTGTTAAATTTTAATTCAAAGTCACCAAGCTCCTTTACATATCCTGATATGGATTTCAGTCTGTTTTGTGATGTTACAGTTTGCAAGTTTCCTGGACCGTCCAATGCCATATAAAACATCAAAGAGACAACTGCATGTCTTTCAGAACTCTGAAATGGAAAAGAAAAGACAACAGTAGTTACAAACATAGAGTGAGGCAGCATTTAAACATGTTTTAGATTAAAAAAAAAACCAGCAAACCCTGATAGACTTACAAAATAGTAGACACTATAGTATTTTTTTCAACTAACTTTGATGAGTTAGAAAAAGAGAATGATAGCAACTTAAACAGTGTAAGCCTTGTCATATTTGTAATAAGCTAATAAAGAAGAATCTACACCAGTCATAGGCAAACTGAAGTCAGTTTGGCTTTCTGAATGGCACATTTAATTTCAAAATTGCCTTGAACCTTTTAGTAGTGTGGCTCACCTTTGAGCAGTGAGTCACATCCTATGTGACTTATTGCTAAAAAAAAGTTACCCAAGCCTGATCTACACTTAGTCTAATTAATGTAACTGACAAATGTTTATGAGAAAACTCCACATAATCATTAAAAAAGAGAAACAGTAAGCCTGCTATAGAGAGAGGAGAAATATTTAGAAGCTAACTATATGACATTGTTCACATAATTTACTTTATGTCTGGTTGTGTTATTCCTCCTGATAGATGAACTTGTCATATATTCAAACAGGTCTAGCTTGAATTGTTTAACAGTAATTGTAATGCACACACACACACAGTTTTCCAAGAGATGACAATGTGAATACACCTGCTTTTTCTCAAAGAAATTTCTTTTCTTTTTTGTCACTGCCCAGTTTCCTCTATCTTTCTGTTTCTTCTTTAATTTCTCATTCTATTTTCTGATGAAGGACTAGCATCCAAAACGTTAAGACTCTTTTACTATTATATCAAGCGTAAAACTAATAATATATTTCTTCATTGTACTGTGTCAATTGCTGCGTTATTTCTGTTTGCCTTTTGCATACATATCATCATCATCATTTTCAAATATTTGTTTCTACTTTTGGCACAAGACCAGCAATTATCCCAGTGTATTACTGGTACTTTATTTTATCGACCCCGTAAGGATGAAAGACAAAGTTAACCTCGGCAGGATTTTGAACTCAGAATGGCAAGGGCCGTAACTATTTGCTGCAAAGCATGGCGTCTGACCCTCTACCGATACTGCCAATCCACCTCCCATGGCTTCTGACCCTCTACCAATACTGCCAACCCACCACCCATGGCGTCAGACCCTCTACCGATACTGCCAATCCACCCTCAACGACTAGCTACATCAGTCGTAGGATGATGATCAATGCTGACTTGACGGCAAATATGATATTTTCTAGTTTATGAGATTTTTTATAAGCCATTCCTTTATTGTATATTTTATGTGTAGTGACTTTACTAGCTGCTATTTTCTATCAATTATGTTGAGCTTATTTCTCTATAGAATTACATAAAAACACAACAAAACTAGATAGAAAAAAAAAACAGTTGATAACACAAATATCTTATATTGAATTCTCCCTCAACACTAAAAGACTTTTCTTAGAAGCTACATTAACCAGGTGTCTACAGTAAAAAATTGCAAGTCCCATGATAATGAGTAAGAAACATACAATAAGAAACATCCCTTAAGATAAGATTTGAAGTCTGAAAACATTGGGTCTTATAAATAAATTGTTTCGAAACAAAGGTAGTTGCAGTGTGGCAGAGTTACATATAAAATATAGAGTAAACAATAGAAGTTACTGAATAAAAATTGGCTATTTCTCCAGAACCTTAACTCTGAAGCTAGTTGACATTTGCCATATGTGAAATTTGAAAACAACGTAGAGAATTTGTGTCTTATCACACAGATATATGTTATCAAGTGGGGAAATTGAAGAAAATTAAAAAAAATAGGAATTAATTCTAAGTGAATGACAACACTACAACTTAGAAATGTCACATTATTTTCTGTTTGGAGCAATGTGGTGATGTTAATCTTTTTTTTTTCAGCAGTTGGGATTGCAATGTTGATAAGTATTCAAAAGTATTTAACAGTCCAACCAAATTTACTGAAACTTGTCTAAGGCAAAGAATATCACAAACTATATTTGAAGCAGTAGATATGTTAGTACGCTCTTCAGTATTAGAAGTAACAAAACCAGTTTTGTCATTCTATTTCTGCATCACATTGTTGGTTTTTTTTGGAAGATCTTTATTAAAGAGCTTAATGGTTTACTGCAATCAGTTTAAATGAAAAGTGCATTGAATAACATTCATTAAAATTTGGAGTATTTTTCTGGTGGTAGGTAGGGCAACAAGCTGTAGAAACCACACCAAAAGTGGAATACATAATCAAGAAGTGGTTTTCCATCCTGCCTGGTCTCATACCATGACAATCTGTTCAATGTATGTCAGTATGGAAAATAGATGGAAGATGATGAGGAGATGGAGATATAGTTTGAATTTCTATGTATTACACTTGACATATTTTAATGAATTGTTAAAAAGAAGCATTTGTGAGGTTAGTCTAGTTCATTGAAATGTTTCCCCCTTGCCATATTCACACTACAAGACTATATTTGTATGTAGACACTTCAGGCAAGACGTTCCTCTCAGATATTTTTGCCTCCATCCATTGTAGACACACATGCACTCTGAGCTTTTGCTCCCCATTTGATATTAGCAGTGCAGTAGTGATATTTGTTTGTCACGCATATATAGAAGTCTTGCAGCCCAACAGTTAGGTGTGTGAAAGCTGGCTTCAGGAAGGCTATCTAGTTGTAGAATACTGTCTCAAAAGGTTTTATTCAACATATTCTAGAATGAAAAAATGTATGTGAAATAATAAGATGATGATGATGATGAAAAATACTTCATTGTTGATGAACATGATAACCTGAGTGGTTAAAATAAGGAACTACACACTTGATAATTTAATTTTAATAATTATTGTATAGATCGCGTTACATCCTTAAGCAAGGCTCGTTACTAACAATCAACCTAATTTGAAACAGCTGTCAGTTTTACACTTGAAAGGTTATTAAAAATATCATTTTACTGATTCACTTCTTAATCTCTGAAAATTTACAGAACCATCCATTTGGATCATGAAAAATATACACTTAGAAATATTGATTTCCTACATGGTATGGATTCTGAGGTCATTTCTTTCCTAAAGGTATTAGCAGTGATTCTGAAGTAAAATGAATTAAAATATTGAGGTTTTTTTAGAGAGACCTAGATAAAGCTTGCAATTTATAGAAATAGAAAGCTGTGATGTTCAAGCCTGTCCTGAGGGCAGCACGAATGTAAATGATGTGAAACTGATACAACAAAGTTTCAAGTTGGGTTACAGATATGATTTGTTAAGCAGTTGTCTTTTATCTCATCAACTACATGTCACATATTCTCCTCTGCCACACGTGTTGTATTCTCCTCTCTACTACATGTGACATATTACCCCCTCTACTACATGTCACATATTCTCCTCTGCCACACGTGCTGTATTCTCCTCTCTACTACATGTCACATATTACCCCCTCTACTACATGTCACATATTCTCCTCTGCCACACGTGTTGTATTCTCTACTCTACTACATGTGATATATTCTCCTCTCTACCACATGTGACATATTACCCCCTCTACTACATGTCACATATTCTCCTCTGCCACACATGCTGTATTCTCCTCTCTACTACATGTGCTATATTCTCCTCTCTACCACATGTGACATATTACCCCCTCTACTACATGTGACATATTCTTCTCTTTGCTATATGTGACATATTCTCCTCTCCACTACATGTGCTGTATTCTCCCCTCTACTATATGCAACATATTCTCCCTCTACTACATGTGACATATTCTCCTCTCTAGTACATGTGACATATTCTCCCCTCTACTACATGTGACATATTCTCTGCTCTACTATATGTGACATATTCTCCCCTCTACTACATGTGCTGTATTCTCCTCTCTGCTACATGTGCTGTATTCTTGCTAAATAATTCCTCCCCAGGGTCTGCAATCCCATTGAATTCCCTTTCACACATATTTTCCCTTACATAGAGAAATTTGAACTGAAAATCAATGACATCAACCCCAACAGTCTGTGAGGATAATAAAATGAAGATGAATGTTAAAGTAATATTCCTGAAAACAGGAACAATTCTTATAATAACGAGCAGAAAAACCACCCTTCAGGTGGTTTTCTGCTAGCACGTGTAGTGTGCATATTGATATTATATGCAAATATACATGCATGGAGATATGGTACGTCAAATAAAATAATAATTTGGATGGAAGCCAAAGTTAACCTCGGTGGGATTTGAACTCAGAACGTAAAGGGCCGTAACTCTATGCTGCAAACCGTAGCGTACGACCCTCTGCCGATACTGCCAAAGCTCTTAAGTGGTAATAGGACAATGTGTGTATGTGCGCGCACATGAGTTTGTTGGCGTTCTTAAATTAGAGACACGTGTGTGTGTGTGTGTCACTGTTTGTAAGTTAGACATATATGTGTGTATCCCTTTCCTTCCTTTTACACACACATACATTCACACAAGCACACATACACATTGCGTGATGGACAGATGGACAGAAGTCCCTCAAATTTATATATGTGTGAATGGAGTTCTACTGAAGCAGTTAGAGAAGTTCAAGTATCTCGGGGCCGTGTTCATGAGTGATGGAAGGCAGGAGGCTGAATTAAATGCAAGAATTGCAGGAGCTGATGCAGTAATGCGCCAGCTTCAGCATTCAGAAATCAGAAGAAGGGGGTAGGTGTAAAAGCCAAACTTGCCGTCTTCCTGGTATTCCTGCCAACTTTTACCGAGGATCATGAATCTTGAGTAATGACCAAAAGAATACAATTGTAAATAAAAGCGGCAGAAATGGGATTCCTGCGACGGATCTTTGGAGTAATGTTATTCAATAAAGTGCATCGCTCAGAGACCAGAGAGTCACTCCTGATAGAGCCGCTACTTCGCCGAATTGAGAGATCGCAACTCCGATATTATGAGCATGTGGTTAGAATGTCTCAGTAAAGAATCTCTGAACACATTTTACAGGCAAACCCAGCCTGCAAGAGACCCAGAGGTAGACCCTGAGCAAGATAGTTGGATAACATCCATGAGCTTGGCTGGTCACGCATTAGGATCCAGCTGCATCAGTTAGAGATGTTTGTTACTGACAGACTTGCTGGAAGGAGTGTTTGAGAAGGACTCTGCCCCCACGACCTTCTCAGAAATAAGTGGGTGAAGAAGATATTGTCAATTTACTTTTCAATTTACATATATCTATATGCATATATATTTGCACATAATACCAATATGAACACTACATATGCCAGCAGAAAACCGCCCAAAGGGCGATTTTTCTGCTAGTATTTCTAATGAAAGATACTACCTATGATTTTCAAACAATTTTGAATTTGAGGGGAGTTAGTAATACTGTCTCATTATTAAGCTGGTGTTTAACAATTAATCTAACAAAGGTACTTACATAAAACTATGATGGAAGGTTTTTTTTAGATAAATACAAAATCACTTTAACTCTTTAGTTAACAACCTGGCCCAAACCAGTTCTGGTTCTATGAAATAAAACCACCCATTTTAAAGGGTTCCAATTTAAATAAAAATCTTCCGACATAATTTTATATAAGAGCCTTACATTAAGTTACTAAGTATTGAAATAATTAATAATTTTTGTAAATCCTTCAAAATTGTTCTTTAATTAATCAAAATAGAGGGCATTTCATTAGAAATACAGTCATGAAAAGGTTAAAAGAAACAGATTAGAACCAAGAATGGTTTTAGGCAGTCAGGTATCAAAAGGGTTAAAGAAATGACATTATAACAATGGTATCATACCCGGGGAGTAATTTTGATTTTCGTGGTCCAGTCTCCACCATAGTTGCCCCCTGGCTTTTTAATAAATTCTGTCCTGATTGTATATTGATCTTCAGTGATCTCCTGGATTCCAAAGTTGACACCATCATGCTTGAGCCAACCATAACGCAAGAGATTGTCCCCTTGGTCACACCAGTGACGTAAAGCTGGTGGCATATGTCGTGTAAATTCTGTCATCCACATCATTCCAACAACAGGGGAATTAGGACTCCGGGTTTTCAGGCTGCAAAATAGACACATATACATCATTAGTATATAAAAATAGACACATATACATCATTAGTATATAAAAATAGACACATATACATCATTAGTATATAAAAATAGACACATATACATCATTAGTATATAAAAATAGACACATATACATCATTAGTATATAAAAATAGACACATATACATAAATCTATATTTTAAGGTACACAAATGTTTGAGAGAAAAAGAACAATGATTTCATTTAATTAGGCACAAGACTGAAGATTAAAAAGAAAAATAATGCTGTGATGTTCATTCACTTTTCAAGGTTACTAGCAACATAAATGAAGTGAAATCACTTTAATCCTGAAGCAAAATTATATAGTTAAGTTTATCTCTTGCATGGCAGCAGACAACTGAGAAATATAACTTTAATCCTTTAGTTCCCAGCCTGGCAAAAACCAGCTCTGGTTCTATGGAATAAAACCACACACTTTAAACGTTTCCAATTTAAATAAAATTTTTCCAACAATTTTATATAAGAACCTTAAATTAAGTTACAAAAATTATCAATTATTTCATTACTAACATATTAAGTCCCTTAAAATTCTTCACTAATTAATTAAAATACACTGTATTTCAAAAGAAATGCAGTCATGATAGGGTTAAACTCAATAAGGGAACCTCTATGTGGTCACTAGACCTGCTAGAAACAGCAACCAAATCTATCTCAAATCACTGCCTTAGAAAAGTAGATGTTGGATAATGAGGCCTGAGTGTTTCCTGCACATAAAAACAAGGTTTGAGTGTTTCCTGCACATAAAAACAAGGCCTGAGTGTTTCCTGCACATAAAAACAAGGCCTCAGTGTTTCCTGCACATAAAAACAAGGCCTCAGTGTTTCCTGCACATAAAAACAAGGCCTCAGTGTTTCCTGCACATAAAAACAAGGCCTCAGTGTTTCCTGCACATAAAAACAAGATGGTATTGTCATAACTGGAATACTTTTCATCATAGGTCTGCTTGATCAAGTCTGGACTATGATTAAACAACAATATCGAATTTATGAGACAAGATTGTATATTTTAATGGAGAAAAAAGGAATAAGGATGCTGTCATGTCATATTTTTCCCATGACGTTAATTATTATAGCAAGTTTGAAATGAATTATATGTCAGATATGACAGTAAAAGACAAAAACAACAACAAAAAACCACAAATAAACAAAAGAAAAGAAACAAGTTAAGTAATATGTTGCAAGTAGAAAAATACTATGGCATTATTTTCTAATTTCTCTGACGCACTTGGTATCAGAACCTAGCGTGTCTCATATACGTATACTACTAAAAATAGCAGCCATGTGCGTTATTTTATATATGCACACTATTCAGTCTTCTGAGATACTTAGAAGTGAAGGGTTTACTAATTTTACACCTACTGATGAGCAAAAGAATTGGTAATTCTCTTCACTAAAATTGCAAAACAGCATCACCAAAAGCTGTCTGGGTGTCTGCCCCAATATTGGTTTGTATTTATTTTCTTGATTTATTCTTTTAAATTGAGCCTGGCAATTGTTCATAGTTAGTATTTTTTTCATCCGAGTGAATCTGGTCCCTTACGATTTGAACACATATATGTATATATCTGTGTTTATCTCTCTTTTATATTCAATTATATATATATATATATATATATATATATATATATATATATATATATACACACATATGTATGTATACAAAAGGCAAACAGAAATAACAAAGCAAATGACTCAGTACAATGAAGAAATATATTAGTTTTATGCTTGATATAGTAGGAAAAGTCTTAACGTTTCAGATGCAAGTCTTTCACCAAAAAAATATGAGAATTTAAAAAAGGAATAGAAAGATAGAGGAGAGTGAGCAGTGGCAGAACCAAAAAGAAATTTCTTTGAGAGATGCAGATCTATTCAGGTTGCCATCTCTTATATATATATATTAGATTTAGAGATATTAAATAAATGGAAACTATATTTATAAATATAGTTTTATAAATATAGTTTCCATTTATGTAATATCTTTGAATATTATACTCCAGAAAACCTGTCGAGTGCTCTGGATCAGTTATAAACATTTATATTTGTTGAATTACCAACAAATTGAATATCCCTTCTGCTTATATTAGATCTATATATATAGATCTCTCTCTCTATATATATATATCAGATAGGGTGTGGTAAAATACCAGGTGGATCATAACCCACCAGAGTACTCAATACTTGGGGTAGTAGAGTGGGTAATATGAAAAGATTCAGGACCCTGATGGCTGAACTCCAGCCGTTTCAACAGCTAGATCAGAACAAAAAAGTAAATGGAATTAACAACGCAAACAACCACCTACCCAGCACATGCTGTAAGGTGGTTGATGCCAATTATGGATTATAATGAGCAAGATTGGTCACTCCGACCTGTATGTGTGTGTACATGTGTGTGTGTGTGTGTGTGTGCGTGCGTATGTATGTATGTGTGTGTGTGGTGATATGATAGAAATAGAGATTGTCTCTGTACAAGTGAACTTCAATTATTGCCCCAGTATGGGGGCTATCTGCTTCAGCTTCTGCATCTTGTGAAAAGGTCAAATGATATTGATTTTAAACTATTTCACTGAAATACTTCATTGAACTGTCTTCACTTTTCAAAGAAGTTGGTTGAAGTTAAATTGTCATCTCCTTCTTTGACATATTAATGACTGTGCGACTTCATTAAGCTAATGAAAATAAAATAAATTAAAAATATAAATTATTCTGAGTGTGTAAGGATGTGCCTAGGTACAGGTATAACTGAGTAGTTAAGGTATTTGTCCTGAAATCAACTTTATTGTAACACATACATGACTACCCCCTGTGTGGTGTAGTGGCTCTAGAACAGGATGACATTCAGCGTATTCAAGTCACAAGATCAACAGGCTGCCTTCCAGACAACTAATCTATTTTTCTTCTTACTGTTTAGTCAGGAAGAGAAGGGAAGTATCCATAACCCTTTTTAGAGACTCTCAAGCTGGTATGAAAAATAGTGGGAATGAAACTATCCTAAATCTAGAGATTTGATCTGAATGCTTGCAATAGCATGGAGTTTGGTAAAGGTCAGGTGGTGGTTGTGTTAAACCAGATGCCAGTCTACCACCCAAGTAAGCAACGGTGAGATTTGAACTCAGAATGCAAAGAGTTGAAACAAATGCTGCAATGTATCACAATTGGCAATATAACAATGCTGCTAACCTGATACTTTAATTTATTGACATTGAAAGAGTGAAAGGCAAAGTTGACCTCAACAGGATTTGAATTCAGAGTGCAAAGATCCAGAACAAATACTGCAAGGCATTTTGTCTAATGCACAAATGATCTTGTCAATTTGCCATTATACTTATCATTCAAATCTAACTGGGTGTCCTCAACAATGAGGACTTTTCATATTAGGTTAACCTTTTCAGACTGTATTTCTAATGAAATAAACTTTATTTCAATGAAATAAACTTTATTATTTAATGAAGAATTTTGAGAGATTTTCTAAAATTATTAATTATTTCATTACTAAGATAGTAACTTAATGTAAGGTCTTATATGAAATTATATTGGAAGATTTTGATTTAAATTGGAAACCTTTAAAATGGGTGGTTTTATTTCATAGAAGCGGAGCTGGTTTTCAGAGGCTAAACAACAACCGTCATGACTTCTTTACATTCAAAGTTCAAAACAGGATGAGATCTAAGGAAAACATGGTTTAATGAAACATGTTATTTCTAGTGTTTATAGCAGAAAAAAGGTTATCTGGATAGAGGGATTGATCATCCACAAGGTAAGAGCCAGAAGCCAAAAGCATTAGAGGAGGGGAGGGGGCCATCTTGTATTGGCCAAAGAGATGTCGTTTGTTAAAAAGAATGTAGAGGCTAACATCATAGTTGTAAAAAGACAAAATGTACCTGAGGTCACGTCTATGACACATGTTTCATTGTGAGTTTAGGCAGTATATTTAACTTCATGTGGTCTAAACCTTGCTAGATGGGATGATAGGCAGTAAATGGTGATGATGATGGTTCCCTGTTACAATTAAGTACTAGATAATCTAGGTGAAGGCTCATGCATTAGTGGTTAGAGCATTGGGCTTGCAATTGAGAGGTTGTGAGTTTGATTCTCGGACCGGGTGATGTGTTGTGTCCTTGAGCAAGACACTTTATTTCATGTTGGTCCAGTTTACTTAGCTGTAGAAATGAGTTGCAATATACCTGGTGCCAAGCTGTATTGGCCATTGCCTTTCCCTTCGTGGCATGGAGAGGGGAGACTCATATACATGGGAGATTGTTGGTCTTCCACAAACATCCTTGCTCAGGCTTGTGCCTCAGAAGAGGAACTTTCTAGGTGAAAAACCATGGTCATTAGTGACCGATGGTGGCCTTTATTTAATCTAATAATTATTATGAGTGATAGATGGACATCTTATCCATGAGGAAGAACAAGATTAATTTCTCATCTGATTAAAACGATACAATTAAAATTAAGCAGTGCTGAGGTCTTAGAATGCTTTGCTTGTGTGCACTGGAGGTATTTCTTGCGATAGTTCTGACATCTCCTCACCATAAAATCCTTGTAAGTCATAAGATATGGATGTGGCAAAACCACAAACAAAACAAATGAAAGCACCTAAACTGATTAACAACCAAATCTGAGATTGATAGAAGAGATGTGGTGGAGTGGGAGGACAGAAAGAAAATCAAGAATCACTGACAAAAAACAGAAATACATTAGATACAAACATCAATGAGGAGATAGAAAAAACTTGTGAGGAATATCAATTGGATCGGAGCCATATATGGGCATTAGCTAATATGTGGTTGAGAATAAGTATTGTAATATAGAGGAGAGAGAAAACAATCAGGGGAGAACGGGAAGGATTGAGAGAAGATTGACAAAGAGAAAAATGAGAGAGAGGAATAGAGATCTTTATATATATATATATATATATATATATATATATATATATATATATATATGTAGATATATGTAGATAAATCTACCAAGAGTTTACGGTAGTGTCCAATCCGTATGAAGAACTCAATGTAATCCGGATATCATGGAAAGAAGAGATACATTTAAAATCACTTTCGGTGAAAGATAAACGGAATACAGAGTCAAGATAAAGTATTAAAAAAATAATGAATAAAACAATGAAGCAGTTCCTTATATTAAACAAAAAAAGTTCATTATTTAACGATCGTTTCTAGGACATATATG
>OZ024745.1:131573975-131591475 GCA_964016885.1 Eledone cirrhosa
GAAGGAGGTGGCATTTAATCTACCATAAATATATGTTTGTGTGTATGTGTGTGTGTGTGTGTGAAGGCGCGTGGCTGAGTGGTTAGAGAATTGGATTCACAATCTTAAGGTTGCGAGATCGATTCCTGGACCAGCTGAAGCATTATTTCCTGGAGTTGCGAGCGATATATAGTATTAGCAACTGGAAAGACCAACGGTCTGATTTGACGAAAGTCAATATATATATATATATATCCTTATCAGGAGAATGGATGTTAAATGATATGATGTTAATGATGATGATGATATAACTATCATCATCATCATCTATAATATGTATAACAGTAATAACAAAAATTACTTGTATACCTGGAAGATAACAGCTGTAAAAAGTTCCTGGCTTTGGGTAAAAGAAAATACAGGAGGATCAGTTAATTATGATTTTATTCAACATACCCCCCCCCCCCCCCTTGCCAGATTCACACACTTATTGCAGCAGTCCCACTTTCCTTGTAGTAACAGGAAACAGCAGTCCTACCTTCCTTGTAAAGGTAACAGCAGTGCTACCTTCCTTGTAAAGGTAACAGCTCTACCCTTCCAGATTCACACTTATTGCAGCAGTGCTACCTTCCTTGTAAAGGTAACAGCTCTACCCTTCCAGATTCACACATTTATTGCAGCAGTCCTACCTTCCTTGTAAAGGTTACAGCAGTGCTACCTTCCTTGTAAAGGTAACAGCCCTACCCTTCCAGATTCACACTTATTGCAGCAGTGCTACCTTCCTTGTAAAGGTAACAGCTCTACCCTTCCAGATTCACACTTATTGCAGCAGTCCTACCTTCCTTGTAAAGGTTACAGCAGTGCTACCTTCCTTGTAAAGGTAACAGCTCTACCCTTCCAGATTCACACTTATTGCAGCAGTGCTACCTTCCTTGTAAAGGTAACAGCTCTACCCTTCCAGATTCACACTTATTGCAGCAGTCCTACCTTCCTTGTAAAGGTTACAGCAGTGCTACCTTCCTTGTAAAGGTAACAGCTCTACCCTTCCAGATTCACTTATTGCAGCAGTGCTACCTTCCTTGTAAAGGTAACATCTCTACCCTTCCAGATTCACACTTATTGCAGCAGTCCTACCTTCCTTGTAAAGGTTACAGCAGTGCTACCTTCCTTGTAAAGGTAACAGCTCTACCCTTCCAGATTCACACTTATTGCAGCAGTCCTACCTTCCTTGTAAAGGTAACAGCCCTACCCTTCCAGATTCACACTTATTGCAGCAGTGCTACCTTCCTTGTAAAGGTAACAGCCCTACCCTTCCAGATTCACACACTTATTGCAGCAGTGCTACCTTCCTTGTAAAGGTAACAGCCCTACCCTTCCAGAGTCACACTTATTGCAGCAGTGCTACCTTCCTTGTAAAGGTAACAGCCCTACCCTTCCAGATTCACACACTTATTGCAGCAGTGCTACCTTCCTTGTAAAGGTAACAGCCCTACCCTTCCAGATTCACACACTTATTGCAGCAGTGCTACCTTCCTTGTAAAGGTAACAGCCCTACCCTTCCAGAGTCACACTTATTGCAGCAGTGCTACCTTCCTTGTAAAGGTAACAGCCCTACCCTTCCAGATTCACACACTTATTGCAGCAGTGCTACCTTCCTTGTAAAGGTAACAGCCCTACCCTTCCAGATTCACACACTTATTGCAGCAGTGCTACCTTCCTTGTAAAGGTAACAGCCCTACCCTTCCAGATTCACACTTATTGCAGCAGTGCTACCTTCCTTGTAAAGGTAACAGCTCTAACCTTCCAGATTCACACTTATTGCAGCAGTGCTACCTTCCTTGTAAAGGTAACAGCTCTACCCTTCCAGATTCACACTTATTGCAGCAGTGCTACCTTCCTTGTAAAGGTAACAGCTCTAACCTTCCAGATTCACACTTATTGCAGCAGTGCTACCTTCCTTGTAAAAGTAACAGCCCTACCCTTCCAGATTCACACACTTATTGCAGCAGTGCTACCTTCCTTGTAAAGGTAACAGCCCTACCCTTCCAGATTCACACTTATTGCAGCAGTGCTACCTTCCTTGTAAAGGTTACAGCAGTGCTACCTTCCTTGTAAAAGTAACAGCCCTACCCTTCCAGATTCACACACTTATTGCAGCAGTGCTACCTTCCTTGTAAAGGTAACAGCTCTACCCTTCCAGATTCACACTTATTGCAGCAGTGCTACCTTCCTTGTAAAAGTAACAGCCCTACCCTTCCAGATTCACACACTTATTGCAGCAGTGCTACCTTCCTTGTAAAGGTAACAGCCCTACCCTTCCAGATTCACACTTATTGCAGCAGTGCTACCTTCCTTGTAAAGGTAACAGCCCTACCCTTCCAGATTCACACTTATTGCAGCAGTGCTACCTTCCTTGTAAAGGTTACAGCAGTGCTACCTTCCTTGTAAAAGTAACAGCTCTAACCTTTCAGCCAGGAACTTTTCAGCACCCCCGCATATGTGGACTGTCTACCACTATTTGATGTAAGTTTATGAAATATCAATGCTTATATAAATAAATAGATATTTTATTTGACTATCTACAATAATATGATAAAGAACTGTACATATGCAAGTTTAGAGTTAGAGAAATCACAAGAGCTATGTTCTTAACATAATCTGCCTTCCAGAACTTTCCTTTTCATAAGAAATAACTTCCATACAGAAAATTAAGTTAAAATAAGTATATGAGAAAATGATACACACAAACACACACAGACAGAAAATATAGCAAAATTTATATATTTTCTCTATGTTCCACCTTGCGTATAGACCTATCTGGTCTAACTGGTAGCATAATTCAAATGGATAGAAAACAGCAGTTTAAGCATATATATGTGTGTGTGTATATACATACACATATATATATATATTGCTCCCGAATTTTGAGTTGGGGATAACTACAGTAAATAAGGTACTCAATACATGTGTAGAGTGATGAAAAAGCTTCTACAGGACTAGAACTGTTTCAGTCGTATAAAATCATTAGGAATGCTAGTTGAAAGAGTAAGTCATTGGTTTTGGCCAGGTTGGTCACTTAATGTAAGGTTCTTATATAAAATTATTTTGGAAAATTTTAATTTAAATTGGAAACATTTAAAATGGGTGATTTTATTTCTTAGAACCAGAGCTGGTTTTGACTGAGTTGGTAACTAATGGGTTAAAGTTGTACTTGGTTGACAAGTGTAATTAATTTACCTGATCTTGAAAAACACTGAAAAGAATTTGGTAATTTTTACATGAACTGTTAAATGACCAGTTTAAGACTCCTATATTTTGTATGTACCATCTTTGAACCCATGCTCTGTATATTTTCATTGCAATCCAGTATTGATTAGAGTATAAGGCGGCAAATTGACAGAGTCGTTAAGACGTCAGATAGAATGCTTTATGGTATCCATCTCACCTCATTGCGTGCTCTGAGTTCAAATCCCGCCGAGGTCAACTTTGCCTTTCATCCTTTCGAGGTCGATAAAAAAGGTACAAGTATAGTACTGGGGTTGATTCTTCCTCTATAGAAAAAAAATCGACTGTGTTCTGATCTGGAGAGAGTTGGGCTCTGCCAGGTTTAACAGTGCCTCTACAACTCCACAAGGGGCTATGGGATCTTTATCCTTTACTCTCAAGTTAGAGTACAATTATTTAGGCCATCACCCTCACCACTTCCATTTCTCCTGTGGCCCATGAATCCTTGCTCCCTCCCTATTTCCTCTCATTTATGACATTTATAGTCCTTTCCTCTACTTTCCTTTACAGCCAGATCTGTCCTTCTTTACCCCTTCCTCTTTTCCTCATTATTTAATTTTGCTTTTATCTTTAATTTTCATATTTTTAAGCTAACTTTGTGAGTGAAACATATTGAGAATAAACATTTTTATCATATAATTATTGATATGTGGCTAAACATTGGATAAACACAAGGATATTGCTGTTTTCACAGGATGGAAGTGTTTTTTCCTATTTTTATTTAAAAAAATAGCTTTTAAGATTTTAATCTGATTATATTAACATGTTTACTCCATTTAGTTTTAACATTTATTTGTAGGATCTAATAAATGAGATGATATTGCCTTCTAGTCTTCTAGTCTTTGTGTTACTTATATGTGAGCAGTGGTATAAATAGTGACAATGTTTTGGTTATGTAAACAACTTTCATTGCTTTTCTTCCCCCAGTGTTTAAGGTGAGTTTCTTTGAACTAAGCTTGTCTGATATATTAATTAATTTGATGTTTAATTTTTCATAAAGTGTTTAATGTCATTCTCATTGACAACTGCAGTTGTATGATCAGCAAAGTGGAGTAAATCTCAATTTGTGGTTGTATGCATATCATTTATGTAGATCCATTAATAGAATGGCACAAGTATCGATCCCCCAGGAATGTATTCTGCCAAAAAGGTGTTTTTTAAACCATTTATCAGCTATGCTTTGTAAACTACAATGTTGTAATTCTTATGTTAATATTTGCTGTATCAAAGCTATTTATTTAAGCCTAGAAAAATTACAGAAGTAATTTTCGTTGAGAAACACTACAGATGTCATTTAGGGCTTAGTTAAAGGGTCATTAGTTTTAGATTTTTAAAGAAAATAGAAGAAAGGGTGAATATCTGAGCAATGCTTCCTGATATTATACTAGGGATGGTGTAGGATATTATATTTAGATAAAAACTTTTGCCAAAATGAGATGTTTTTTTTCATTTTTTTTAGAATATTTGATAAAAGCTGTTAATTGGATGGTAATTATAAAAGTCAATTTCTCTAGATGTGAATATAGGAATAATTTATATATTTCAGTTTTGGTGATAAAACATCTAACAGCAGGTATCTGTTGAAAAACAAAACAACATAAGAGGCTGAATGAGAAAGTCTATGTTATGCTTGATTAATAAAAACAATATTTCATCATATGCTGGAAAAGATTTTAAGAGACTAGAAACAGCAGATTGAATATCATTTGCAGTTATCATTATCATCATAACATTGTGAAAAATGTAATTTGCATAACCCCTTTTAAGGTATTGACAAAAATTCTTTGAAGATTGTAGAACATTCTCTTTGACATTTTCTCTTATGTGTGCATGAAATGGGTTGAACTGTGTGGCTTCTTTGGTTTAACACCCCTCATTTTCCCATTTATGAGGAATCTGTCAAGGAGAGATTTATAGCATTTTCTCTTTAGGCCTTCATTTTAATTATTCCAAGTCTGTTTCTTTTATTACATTTATGCTTAGTTTCTAAATATAATAGTTTTATCTTTAGCTTTTTACTTTATTTTAAAAAATACATTTTTGTTAACATCTGAATGTTAAGAAGTCAGATTAGTTTGTTAATACTCTCACCTTAAAGATCTATTTTGCAGATCTCTTTAGAGAAAATATGATTCCCCCACCTTTGTCATCTATGGATGTCAGTTGTAATATTTCAAGCCACATTTCACTTTTGTAGTAAAGCTGCTTCAAAGGTATTGACAAATGTGTTGAAGAACTTATCATATACTTTCTGTCACATTCATTTAAAACTCACAAGTTTGCTTTTGATCTAAGTTTAAGAGGAGTGCTTTTTAAAACAAAAAGCATTTATATACTCTCAGGTCCCAAATAATAGGGGTGGGTTGGAATAAGCGGAGGTGTTGGAAAATCAGTAATTTTTCTAGGTTGTCTCCCTTCGTCTTTTTTTTTTTAAAATCCAGAATTATTCAAGGCCTGAGAGTAAGTTTTATTCAGTAGGCAGAGGGGTTCAAGTTTGTCGACCTCCTCGTGGTGGGCCTTGCAAACTAATCACTGATGTTTAAGCTCGATCAGGCTAATGACGACAACCTGAGACCAACTCATATGACTAGACTAGACAGAAGGGGGTACTTATTATTTAAATTAGTTTTACTACAAATTTTATAGAATTTGGATTTTATTTTAGATTGTTTGATTTCTGCACTGAATATGTCAGACCTCCATCAGTTCTGACAATGTGTTCCAGTTGATTTGATTAACAGAACAGCCTGCTTGTGAAATTAATGTGCAAGTGGCTGAGCATTCCACAAATATATGTACCCTTAACATGGTTCTCAAGGAAATTTAGTATGACACTGTGAGTGACAAGGTTAGCCCATTTATTTAGAGGAACAATTCAGTTTTGCCAGCTGAGAAGATTGAAGCAGCATGAAATAAGATATCTTGCTTATGGACAGAATGTGCTGCTTAGAATCAAAGTCACAACCTTATGATCCTGAGTCAAACAAATACCCTGACTACTAAATCTTCCCACACAATGTATACATGGTGCCATAACTCGTAGGAGTGGGGTGGGTGGGTGATGTAGAGGCACTGTGTCAACATACAGCCTTTCTAGGTTATTTTAAAACCTAGTGGAGCCGAATCCTCTCCAGGTCTGACCACAGCAGATTTCTTCTAGAGAAGGATAGAGAAAAAGAGACATAAAGGAAGAATTGACCCCGGTTCCTGACTGGCACTTTTTTTTTATCAACTTGGATAAAAGGGATGTTAACTCAGAGAGGAGAGTTGAAACAAATACTGCAAAGCATTCTATCCAACATTCTAACAACTCTGATAATTCACCGCCACTCAATGTACAGAAAATATAAAAGTCATCTACTGGATATATGAAGCAACGTTTTCAGAAATCCTCATTGGGTTGGTTATAATTGGTAAAAAAAAAAAAAAGTTTAGAGAATATAGAGTCAATAAGTTTAGAAGCATTTCAGACATTATAATTAAGTAGATTGGTGTTCAAGTTGCCAAACATAAATGTTTTTTATTATTTTTATTTGTTTTAAAGTGCTTTTAAGGGTAACTAGAAAAATGGCATATTCAGCCTGTGGAGGATGGTAAACCACTTCAATAATAATGCTCTGACAGTTATCAATTTTAATCTCATATGTTGATCGATAAACAATGAGAAATCTTGTCATATTTTACACTTGTTAGGCTTCTAAATTCCTACACCACCTCCTCGTTTAGAGTCATAGCATAGATTATATTCCGGATATTGGGAAAATATTGCTGAATATGAGAATGAATTATGATATTAAACCAAGAAACAGTCAATTTAATTCCAAAGATTACTACAAATTATATAAATTAATGCTAAAGACAAATACAACTGTTACAGTCAGATCACAAAGGAGCTGAAATCAGAGTGAAAAGAAAACAGAAGTTCAAATGAAGAAAATGCTGAAGTCAGTTGAAGAAATGCTAAATATTCTTTATCTTAAATCAAACACAGAATACTGAAATGTAAGGAGTGCTAATGTCAGACAAAGGAAGGTCAAATAAAAACTTAATGCAATGATGTATCTTCCATCATGTTTTTGATTGGTTGTCAATTCAATAAGCCACAAATCTGTGGGTGAAAGTCCATATTACTGGCATGCCAATAATATAGCTTTCTCCTTTATCATTTGTAAAAGGCATTGGCCTAGTGGCAAGGGACTTATAATGATAATGTTGTGGGTTTGATTCCTGGGCTGGGTTGTGTGTTCTGTTCTTGAGCAAAACACTTCATTTCACATTGCTCCAGTATACTCAGCTGAAAATGAGTACCAGCAATAGCTGGGAGTTTAATCCTGTGATGGATTGGCGTCCTGTCCAGGGGGGAGTCTTGTACTCTCAGTCACTTCACGCCACAGAACTGGGATAAGCACCATCTTGATGAGCCTCCTGGCTTGAGACAGACATTAGACATAGACCTTTATCATAAGTAATTTGTTAAACACACATACACACACACATACATACATACACACATACATACATAGGAGAAAAAATATAATAGATAAATGAACAGCAGTACATTCTGTCCTTAAGCAAGATATTTGATTTTGTTGCTTCAATCCACTGCCAAAAATTGTAGCTATAAATTGATGGGTTAACCTTGTCACCCATAATGTCACACTTTCCTTGAGAACCACATCAACAACCAGTTATTAACTGAACATCCTACTCCTTACATTGATGTGTATGTGGCTGAGTATTCTACAGACATGTGTATCCTGCATGTATGAGAAGGTGCTGAAAAGTTTCTTTTTTAAGGGTATCATGAAAGAGTAGATCTGTTACCTTTACAGAGGAGATAGGGCAGCTGCAATATGTGAATCTGAGAGGGGAGTATGTTGAATAAAATAATAATTAACTGATCCTCCGGTATTTTTTTTTAACTGATCCTCCTATATTTTCTTTTACTCCAAACCAGGAACTTTCCAGCATCCCTTTATATTTCTCAGTCAGAATCAATATGACTTAAGGTGGCAAGGCTGGACCTTTGAATTACAGGTGTATTCCATCTTACAGTAGCTCTTTTATTCCCAACAATGTCTCTTTTTATCTAAAACTATATCTCAATGTCTTTCTTTGGTTACTTCCATCTCTGTCAATACTTAGCTTCATTTTCACCCCAAGTTAACCCTAGTTTCACTCACAATCAGTTCCAGTTCTGCTTTTCGTCAGGTTTACTCCAGCTCTCAGCTCCAGTTAATCCTTTACTTAATACAGTTAACTCTGCCTTTAGTTAAACTTAACTTTCAAACATTAGCTTAACTTTTGTCTTCACTTACCTCAGCTCTATTTTAATTTAACCCTGCTTTATTTTCTCTCATTTCTTAGTTTAATAAACTCTAAAATCTGCCTTCAATTAATTCTAGTCCAGACTACAACTTACCCTACTACTTAAACTTCAACCAAAATTAGCCCAAGCTTCACCTTCATTTAAACCAAGCTCAGTAACTTAATTATTATAGTGTTAACCAAGGTTAAAACTTAGTTGAATTTGAGGAAGTTAGGGGAAATGGCAACATCAGGCTTCGTTTAACAGAAATCAGAGCAACAGCTTAATGAAGATAACAGTCACTCTAATTTTAGGTAGCCCAAATTTAATAGTTTAATTCACCCTAGCTTTACCTTCTTTAACTCTAGCTCTGCCTCCGGTTAACTTTAGATATGTCTAACCGCTTTCTTTGACTGAACAATGGATATTCAGTAATGATAGCTGAAATGGTAGAATGGAAAGACGACTCACAGGAAGAAAAACCAATATCAGGGTATTCAAAAGAAAGGAAAACACTGCTGTCCTCTGGGTCCCATAATTTAAAAGAATGGCGCCATTCTGCTATATTTCCAATCTCTAAAGGACTTACCAGCAGTTTGCAGCCAATACGGTTTCTGTTGGGGGCAAAGATAAAAGGAACTGAGAAATAATGGTCTGCCCTTGTTCTAAGAAAGATGTTTAGCTAGAAGCAGTGTATGCCAGATAATTCTATGGAACTTAACAAACTCTACTTCTACTGTAACACTTAAAACATTCAACAATAGAAATTCTTGTTTTCAATGGTTAAATGTTACAGCTGCAGTAGAGGATGATGGTGATTGTTATAATAATGGTAGATATCTCTAGGGATGTTATTGGAATATAATGATAGTGGAAATGGTGATGATGATGATGATGATGATATGATGATGATGATATGATGATGATGAAATGGTGATGATGATGATAATAGTATCAAATAAAAGGTTGTAAAATACTGCACTAGATTATTATACTGTATATTGCTGTAGGGAATGATGTACCTATTGTAGTTGCTACTATACTGTAACACGTGGTGTGGCCTAGTGGTAAGGGTGTTGGGCTTACAATCATAATGTTGTGAGTTTGATTCCTCGGCTGGGTTGTGTGTTGTGTTTTTCAGCAAAACACTTCATTTCACATTACTCCAGTACACTCAGCTGAAAATGAGTACCAGTAATAGCTGGGGGTTTAACCCAGCAATGGACTGGTGTCCTGTCCAGGGGGAAATCTTGTACTCTCAGTCGCTTCCTGCCATGAAACTGGGATAAGTACCGACTTGATGATCCTCCTGGCTTGGGACAGACTTTAGACTTTACACTTCTTATTCTGCAGCTTATTAACTCTTCACCCATGTACTGTATTATGCTCATAGTAGCCACTTTACTGCATAGTAGCGTACCTGCAACTGCAGCATAGATAGCAAATATAGTATATTATTGTATACTACTGTTGACATAGATAGGAGTCTATATATCAGGATTAAACCAGTTTTAAACTAGTTAGACCATTATTCAACAGAGTACTCGATACTTGGGATAGTAGAGTGTGACTATAGTAGACAATCAGTTCAATACTATATAAATATATAGACTAATATTAGAAAGAGTCTTGCTATTCCAACATATATATACATATATATGACAGGCTTCCAGACAGTTTCCATCTACCAAATGCCATTTACAAGTTCTCAACGTGAGGTTATATGAAGAAACACTTGTTAAAAATGTTGCATGGTGTGATGAACCTTAGAACCACATCATTGCAAAGTGGAGTTGTTAGCCACACACTTATGCTTGTACCTATAATAAAGTAACAAAAGTACTTTACAGTATCCTTCATAGACAAAAGTATTCTTCAGAGCAGTAGTGACTGATATCTTTCAGCATGAGGACTAAAATAATACCTCTGTCATTTGTAGCCATTTAAACACAAACATGATAGTCATCTTTACTTTACTATTGCTGCAATAATTGTGTGTGTGTGTGTGTGCGTGCGTGCGTGTGTGTGCGTAAAGTTGAGACAAATTGAGAAAACAACTATATGTTTCACAGAGTGAGGTTTAAGCTGAATGTGAGATAATCAGTTGATGTGATGGGTGTAGAACATCTGGAGTTAATCCAATGTTTACAGTCCACTTATTGCAAGGTTTATTATTCACAGAGCATATATATATCAATATATGTATGTAAAAGGTAAATAGAAATAACAACACAAACGGTACAGTATATGGAGGAAAATATATCATCATTTCATCATCATTTCATTTTACGTCCGCTTTTTCCCTGCTTGCAAGGGTGGGACGGGAACTGATTCTGGCTTGATTTCTACAGCTGGATGCCCTTCCTAACACCAACCTTATTTACAGTGAGTGCTGGGTGCTTTTTTGCCGTGGCACCTCCACGACCACTTTGCAGTGGAATGATAGGGACCCCAGTCCTATCATCTCATTTCTACAGCTGAGTAAACTGGAGCAATGTGAAATAAAGTGTCTTGCTCAAGGAAACAACACATATATATATATACTATTGTAAAAGTTTGGTAGAAATATCCAAGAGTAAGAGCAATCAGTCCATAGGACGAGTTTAGTATAAATAATTACTACAGTGACATAAACAGGTACTTAAGTTTCGTTGGGTTCTGGACCCCAACTCATTTAGCCTGTCATAAGAGAAATGAAAATAAAGATGGCTGCCAGGGTTTTTTTTGTGAGTTTCTTTCAGAAATATAACATAAGAGTTTAAACAAAGGCAGGTAATTTTGAAATTAGTTAAACATTTTTTTTTTAATTATGAGCAAAGAAGGTAAGATAAAGGGGGATAACTCTTGCGAGACCACAGTCAAGATTGAAGAAAAATAATTTTTTCCAGCTGACTCAAAGAATCCAAATTCCTTGATATACAAAATAGTAAATCAAAGTATATTTCTAGACCCGCTAGTCAGGTCTAAGTCATTTACTCAGAATATACTGTTTTTCATGAGGACAGCAGCCAAAGCAATCAAGGCATGTATTAAGGCAGTGTTTAACTGAAGCTAGTTGTGAAAGTATATAACATTTTCCCAAGTTACAAAAGCGCCAAAATGGTAGAAATATACTAAGGGAGTTAATGACCTTTAGTTCATCTACAGCATTAGAGTTCTAAACACTACGGGTTAAGAAGAACATACACAGAGAAGAAGAGAGTTCAGTATGTTGGGAATTGTACTGGAACTTGATGTCTTCAGCTTCCAAGCTATACCAATAGGTAAATTGAATGACAATGTCCCAGGATTCATTTGCTTACTGAGTGGGGTAGAACTCATCAGATCGGAATAAGGAAACAATGTTTCCATTGGTCTTTCCAATTGCTGATATATCCTCCAGTCACAACTTCTGAAAGAAGGAGCAACATGAAATAAAGTGTCTTGCTCAAGCACACAATGCTTAAAATTATGTTGGAAGATTTTAATTTAAATTGGAAACCTTTAAAAGGGGTGGTTTTATTTCATAGAACCAGAGCAGGTTTTGGCAGGGTTGGTAACTAAGGGTTTAATAAATTGAAGTTGTTGCAGTGTTTTTAGCTTTACTAGGCAACAATAGCAACCTTTACAGTATTTCTAGTCTTTCAAAACTCTTAAATCATGAATATTTATAATCTGTTAGGTTTACATGGTCAGGGTTGACCTAGGGCTAAACACCAACAACAACAATTAATTATTTGTGTGAATGTTAATTAATTACCATTGATTAATAGAAGAGATGTCTACATGTTATATATGTAAAGAGTAAGGATAGATTACTACCACTACTACCGCTGCTACCACTACTACTACTACTACTACTACTACTACCACTACTACTACCACCACCACCGCCACTACTACTACTACCACCACCACCACCACCACCACTACTACTACAACTATCACTACTACCACTACTACTACTACTACTACTACTACTACTACCACTACTACTACTACCACTACTACTACCACTACTACTACTACCACCACCACCACCACTGCTACCACCACCACCACCACCACCACCACCACCACTACTACCACTACTACCACCTCTACCACTACCACCACCACCACTACTGCTACTACTACCACCACTACCACTACTACTACTACCACCTCTACTACTACCACTACTACTACCACCACCACCACTACTGCTACTAAAACCACCACTATTACCACCACCACTACTACTATCACTACTATGACCACCACCACCACCACCTACTCCACGAACATCATCATCATCACCACCATTATTACCCTCCCCACCACCACCGCTGCCACCTTACTAGGAACCAGATATCTCTGTTTATTTACACCTGACATCATGCCAAACTGTTAGGTTAGGGGCCGACACCAGCTGGTTTAGTGTACATTGTCAGCTATGGTTCAATAGATATAATTAGCACTAGAGAACCTCTCATTAATTAGAAGAGGGCGAGAGAGAGGGGGAGGAGAGAGAGGGAGTGAAAGTGAGAGAGAGAGAGAGAAAAAGGTTTATGGCTGGTTGCCCTTTCTGTCATCAAACACTATATATAGATATATTGATGAAATATAGCTAATGGTTAGATTAAACGTGCACACACACATATACACATACACACACACACACACACACACACACACACACACACAATTGGTTATTTGCCACAACATATTGTTACTGAAAAGCCCCCCCCCCCCCCCCCACACCAATTTACAGTTTCATAGGTCATTGTTATTAATAAGTGTTACACTGGCACACAGCTAAGAATATGCAGTGAAAGGATTTAGCTAATAAAGTCAATTTGAGTACCTGCTTCTTATTGGGTTTGTAGAGATGAAAAGCTGGGTTTAACCCTATAATGTTCAAACCGGCCAGAATTCTCTACCTTTTTCTGTTAAAACTGGCTGTAACTGGTCATTCAAACTGATGTTAAGGTATTGTTCTCAAAATAAATACTTTCAAAATCTCATATATTCGATATTATGTGAGATAATTATGTGAGATAAAGCCTTTATCATGAAAATATAATAGTATATATAGAGTAATGTGAATGCTAAAGGGTTAAGAGGAATCTGAGGTGATGTGCAGGAGAGAAGACAGACAGAATTGGTATGGACATGTGATGTGCATGAATGATGATTGATGGGTGAAGAAGTGCCAGGAAATGCCAGTGGAAGGAAGTCACAGTAGAAGTAGACCAAGAAAGACCTGGGTAGAAATGGTGAGAGCTGACCTTAAATCACCGATACTCATAGAGAAGATGATGAAGAAACACGGCAAGTGGAGAAATTCTGTGCTGAAAAGGACCCACGCAACGCATGCAAGCATGGAAAAACATATGTAAAAACAATGATGATGATGACAGAAAATAATGATGACACTTGGCAGGATTTGAGCTCTGAATGTATATGTTTGAAATTAAATAGTAGAAAGAGTTTACTCCAGAACGCTCACATAATTTATTCCTATTCAATATTTATCCACATATAGCTAATGCATATGTAAATACACAATTCTATTTATTGAATTCAAACATATTACAACACACACACAAAAGCACACAATAGAAGACTATATAGGAATATATATATAAATCTCTAAAACCATTAATACATTCCAGTACAATTACTGGCTCAGCTTTATTCAATATCACTCTTAAATCTAGTGACTCAATACAAGCAGATTCAAAGTTTCCCTTCATAAACTTTGTCCACAAAACTCCAGACAAACTGCTTGAATACAGATATGATTCTTTGGACAATAATTCTTTGCTTGAATGGAGAAAATGTTCTCCATTTTAAATATAAAATTCACTGACCATGTGATGCTTTGGAGTTAGACATGAGGTGAGTCACACAATACTGGCTGAAGTCTATCTCAGGTAATACATACTAACAATGATATATATATATATATATGTATATATATATATACACATACATATATATGTATATACACACATATATAGTTAAACGCACAAACATATATATATATATTAAAAAGAACAAAGTTTCGTTTACAAGTGTTTAGATTTTTTATTGTGTATCGACCTGTTAGCGCTTTTCAAAGAGGGTTGTTTCAGGGTCACCCATAAAAGATATGGACCTGACTCCATTATCGATCTGCTCTTCAGACTGGCGATGTGACAGGTCGATACACAATAAAAATCTAAATACATGTAGACAAAACTTCACCGTTCTTTTTAATGTATATACTCTGTGCATAGAGTGTTTGTTTTGGTACCACCACCAGTAATTTACTGAATCACCTTCACTCCAACATCACAGTTGCCCATTTCATTCTTTCTTTCAAATTAAATTTACGTCCTCACTAAGCACACTCTTAGACTCACACATACATATATCACACACATATTTTTCCCTTTTTATTATATACACTAGCAGTGGTACCCGGCGTTGCACGGGATAAGGTATTTTGGAATGCGGGCCGCCAACAGACCTAATTGTGGAAAAACTGCATGCCTGGACAATATGTAAAGAAAATAAACCGAATACTCTGATGGCTGGATAATCTTTAACATTTTCCTCAATGAAGCAGGAAAAATGCAGGTTTTCACCTAATGCGGGCCCTAGGGGATCAAGAAAATGAATTTTTTTAATGTGCATAATATGCCTTGAAATTTCGGGAAAATTGGCTAGACGTAATGCCTCAAAAAAGCCCTAAAAAGCTGAAAAAATGAGTTTTTCACCTAATGCAGACCCTAGGCCATAAAAAAGTTGGATTTTCTTTGCTCAGGCTATGAAGAAGAGATTGACTAATACATAGTTACAGTTTAAAGGAAATCAGTCTGACGTAACGCCTCAACCCCCCCCCCCCCCCAAAAAAAAACGCAGTTTTTCACCTAATGCGGGCCCTAGAAGATCAAAAAGTTGAATTTTTTTATGTGAAATAACATTCCCTGAAACATAAGTAAAGTTTGAAAAAAAATCGGTTGGGTACTTCTCGAGTTTTAGGGATTCAAACTCACAGACACACACACAGACAGACATCCTCAGTTTTATATATATACATTATATAGATATTCACACACCTTTCGCTACGTAAACTTACACTCACGCACACACATATATACATTTACCACTAAGCACACATACATTTACACACACACATGAATATATCATACACTTTTTCCCACACATTCACAACGCGCATGCTCAAAATGTTAACGTCTTTTCATTCCATTTAACTTAAATCTGCTCCTAACAACTCATCCTCGATTGATCCTTTAAGACATTCACAGGGGTACTCCTTTGATAATGGGTTGTTAAACCTGAAAGTATTTGGATTATTAAATTTGCTAAGGTAAGATTCTATTGATATCTTGGCACATTTAATACATTGTATGGCTTTCAAATTATTTAAATTATATATATATATATATATATATATATATATATATATATAGGAAAAAGTATGACCCCGACGGCAGAGCTCAAGCCGTTTCGATGGCTATTTCTGTCCAGAAATAGCCGTCGGGGTCATACTTTCTCCTATTACCCACTCTACTACCCTAAGTAATGAGTACTCTGGTACGTTATGGTCCATCTGGTTCCTTACCACATCTCCTTCGTTATATATATATAGTTAGGTGGTGTGCAGAGGAGAAGACTGTTGGTGTGGTCATGTGATGCACATGGATAATAACCGCTGGGTGAAGAAGTAGCAGGAAATCCCATTGGAAGGAAGCTAGAGTAGCGGAAGACCAAGAAAGAGCTGGGCAGAGGTTGTGAGAGGCCACAGCTACAATAGAAGACATCCATGGTGCCACACAGTGAGGTCAAAATCACAAATCACGTGGTTGACTCACATTCAAATACAAAGGTTAATAAACATAATCACAAACACGCACATATGTACACACAAACACACACATACGTACACACAAACACACACATACGTACACACAAACACACACATACGTACACACAACACACACATAAGTACACACAAACACACACATACGTACACACAAACACACACATACGTACACACAAACACACACATACGTACACACAAACACACACATAAGTACACACAAACACGCACATATGTACACACAAACACACACATACGTACACACAAACACACACATACGTACACACAACACACACATAAGTACACACAAACACACACATACGTACACACAAACACACACATACGTACACACAAACACACACATACGTACACACAAACACACATATACGTACATACAAAGGTAGAGACGCATAAAAACAGTTACATGCACAAAAATAAAAAGTACACACACACACATATATACAAACCAGAAAGTAATAGGGGTCCCTTAATCAGATCAATACAACACTTACAAGGGCAGCCCATCATCTCCATTGATGACAGCCCAGCATGTGACTGTGGGGACCCTGACCAGACAGTACTGCATGTGGTCTGGGACTGACCCCTCAGATGTTCTCCCCGGTAGCCTGGGGGCAATCCATAATACTACAAATGACACCTTGGTCTCACTCTCCAGTCTCGACCTGTCTCACTAGCTACTGTGTATATGGCATATGACAACACACACAAACAGTCATACACATACACACACAAACACACATACACAAACATACAATGAGAGACCCCACAAACACAATCATACGCACACATACAAAGAGAGAGCCACACACATACACATTAACACACAGCAAACACATGTAATATATACATCCACAGATCAATTCTCTCTAAAACAATGGATATCTCAAGTATACAGAACATTGTTCTCTTTCCTAGTTACTCCACTGCTTCTTTCCCACACCCTCTCTGTCTCCCTACTCTCTCTCTCTCTCTCTAATACTCTCACCCTTTCTTTCCCACTCTCTCTCTGACCCCCACCCCCCATATGAAATAGATTATGCTTTATTTAAAATACG
>OZ024745.1:131593975-131613975 GCA_964016885.1 Eledone cirrhosa
TCTGAAACTAACAAAGTCAATCTGTAAACGCAGAACTGGATATACCTGAAATTAGAAGTTTGGCCCCTCTCGCACTGTGGAACAATTCTTTCGCGGTGATTGATTGGTTCAACGGCATATGTAACAAGGAACATTGCCGTTTTATCCAATTCGACATCAACAATTACTACTCCTCCATCACTTTACCACTTCTCCTTAGAGCTATCAATTTCGCTAAAACACTCACAGTGGTTAAGGATTTCGAAGTTGATGTCATCCTTAATGCCTGAAAGTCGGTGATTAATTTCGACGACTCTATTTGGATTAAAAAATCCAATAGTACCCCATTCGACGTGAGTATGGGCGCCAGTGACTCTGCGGAGGTTACTGATCTTATTGGCCTTTTCCTTCTTTTCTCTATCAAGGACGAATTCCCCAACGCGGGCGGTGGTTTGTACCATGACGATGGTCTTTTGACCATGACTAAGTGCGGACCTCGTGCTTGCGACAGGTTCAGAAAAGAACTCACAGCCTTCTTTAAAGGCTTCAACCTCTCTATACAGGTTGAGGCCAATCTCACGGTCGTTAATTACCTCGACGTTACCCTCAATTTATTGAATGGGTTGTATTACCCGTATAGAAAGCCGAATGATACGCTTAATTACATAAGTAAGCATTCCAACCATCCTGCCAGCATAACCAAGAACCTGGTAAAAAACGTTTCGTTGAGGCTTTCCCGTCTTTCCACCAACGAGCGCATTTTCAACGACCATTCCACTTATTACAATGAAGCTCTTGCTCGAAGTGGATTTGTCGATAAGGTAGCATATACAGAGTACGAAAATAGACCTAGAAGAAATAGATCCCATCGCATTTGTTGGTTTAACCCACCATATAATATGGAGGTGGCCACACCATTAGCTAAGATCTTTCTTTCCCTTATTACGAAGCATTTTCCCCCTACACATAAATATAGTAAAATTTTTAATAGAAACACTATTAAAATTTCTTACTCTACGACTCCTAACCTTGCACATAACATCACAGCTTCAAATTTAGCTAAACTACTTAGCCGTAGGAACATGTGCAACCCTGTAGTTAGTACTAACTGTAATTGTAGGAATCGGGCTGATTGTCCCCTATCCGGGAAATGCCTCTCTAGTAACATTGTCTACAAATGTAAGGTTGTAACACCCACGTCCCGTAGGGCCTACATAGGGTTAACCGCCAATAGTTTCAAGCAGCGTCTTTACATGCATACCCATTCTTTTCGTTACCCTCTAAGAAGGAATATGACGTCACTTTCAGCTTATATCTGGAGTCTAAAAGACAACCACAGCCAATATAAGTTACACTGGGAGATCCTAGCTAGGGCTAGATCATATAACGGAAATAAAAGACCATGTGACCTCTGCGCCGCTGAGGCCCTGGAAATACTCTACGCCACAGACCACATCTTAAACAAAAAATCTGAGGCAATTTCGGCTTGTAAACATAAATTGCACAAAACTTTCCTGTATTACAGCCCCACGTTATACCCTAACGGATAGCACGATCTATACGTGGATATTTTACGTCTTGATGTGGGAGCTAAGTATATGTTTTGTTTATTCCTTTACTTATTTGCATAGGTAAGTATATATTACCCGTATGTTTTGTGAAGATATGTATACCTTCTCGTACGTATATTTGACTGTTATGGCGTATAATTTTTACATATTCTGGTATTTAGGGTTTGGTTATGTGTATATGGGAGTTTTGCGTCTGCGTGAGTATGCAGGTTCGTACGTATGGTGGGTGTGTGTATATGTGTACTTCTTGTTTTAGTTGACTTACGTCTCCGAACCTTCGTGTATTTATTTGTAGGTATGTGTGTGCGCTTGTTATATATTTATTTACTTATATACGTTTATATAATTATTTATTTATTTGTACACAAGCATACACACATACACATATTTATATGTGCGTGGTTTTGTATACCTATGGTAAGGTTTTGTGTATGCTTGTGTATGCACGTATCTGTTTGCGTGTATGTATTTATTTGTTTCTATTACTTCTGTATTGTATTTATTTACTTTGTTCTTAACTCTGTAGCGGAGATTCATTCGGTCTCCTAGTTAGAATTTTAGTCTACAACTTCTGCTATACCATTTACGTGGTTTTGTCTTTGCGTGCTATTGTTCTCCACGCTCCACATATGACTTATTATCTTCGTTTTTTCGTTCATTGCCAGAGAACGTCTCTATGCACCACTTAGAGAACATTAGTCTACGACCTCTTTTATACCATAAACGTGGTTCTGTCTTTGCGCGTAATTGTTTTTCACCGCTCCTATTCATGACGTATTATTCGTTTTTTCCCGTTCTTTGCCAGCGAACGTCACCACGAACCAAAGTATCGTCTTCCTGTATTCCTCCGGTTGCAACGTTTTTTGAAATATCCAGTTCTGCGTTTACAGATTGACTTTGTTAGTTTCAGAAGATCCCGTTAAGGGTGAAAGCAGCGATTCTTTGCTTAAACTTTAATCTGTTATTTTAATAAATGTATATATATATATATATATGTATATATATATATATATGTATATATATATATATATATATGTATATATATATATATATATATATATATATATATATGTATATATATATATATATATATATGTATATATATATATATATATATATATATATATATATATGTATATATATATATATATATATATATATATATATGTATATATATATATATATATATATATATATATATGTATGTATATATATATATATATATATATATATATATATATATATATATATGTGTGTATATATACGTATATCATCATCATCATTTAACGTCTATCTTCCACGCTAGCATGGGTTATATATATGTATATATATATGCATATGTATACATATATATATATACATGCATATATATATGTACAGATACATATATATACAAATTACATATATATGTACATATGGTGGCTGCCAACTCATTTTCGAGTACGGCCACTACTTTATATCCATGTAGGAGAACCCCTACCGATGCGCTGAACGAGTGTGACTTTTTAGTCCAGCCAGCGACTTGAAAACTCTGGTACAAACACTACATTTGTGACAATTATTGACACATAGTGCTGGGCCCATGGTACCATGTAACGACAAGTGCAGAGAGATCTCCAGATACAAAGCAATGCAATAATATTTATACATATATATATATACACATATACATACAAACATATATATATATAAATACATATACATACAAACATATATACATACAAACATATATACATACATACACATATATATACACACATATACACATTCACATACACACAAAAATTAAGAGATATGAAAATATTTTGTAAAGCTCAAATAACTTAAATTCACATTTAATTCCTTGAGAAATTACATTTAAATAAAACGAAATAACCTCCCCTCCTCCATAAAAAACAACAACAACAACTAACTCACAACTGAAAAACCAACGTCCTAAACTATTAAAAAAAATTACTAAAAATAAATATGCAGTTGTAGATTTAATTGTTCGCAAATTCCAGTGCAAGCAATTGATTATATATATATATATATATATGTATGTATCTCTATATATATGTATGTATATGTGTATATATATATGTATATATATATATATGTATATGTATAAATGTATATATATATGTGCGTGTGTGTACGTATATAATATATATATATATATATATATATATATAAAGGAAATAATAATAAAATATTAAAGAAAAGAAGCTAAGTACTTCTGTATATATATACTGAAGTAGATTTAGTGGTAAAATATCATTCAGAAGAAACATTTTTTTAAACCCAAAAGATTAAGGATGTTACATGGTTTTGCCATGTTTTGTTTCTTTTCTTTATATTTAATACTAGTTTTGTGTGTGTTTGCCACCTACACAATATGCTATCTCAATTGAATATGTTTTCTGTACAAGTGTCTTTCACTTTTCTCTATAAAACCTCTGAAATATTATTTTGTAATATTTTGAATTACATGATGTTATAGCAAAAGGTTAAAGATTGAATAAGAAAAATGTTAAGTAAAAAAAACAAAAACAGCAACAACAATAACAAAATAACAACAGCACTAACAAAAACACCACCAGCAACAACACTAACAAACACAAAATATTATATGCAGCAAAAACAACAAAGATATCCAACATAGTAGATGGAAATAAAATAGAACTTACAATTATAAAAGAGAATTCTGAAGAAAAATAATTATATATAAACAATTTTCTTTTATTTCCTTTGTCTTTTATGTTTCCAATGAGAAAAAAAAATGCCAGTAAATACATTAAAATAAAGAATATAAAAAAAGGGGAAGTGAATAAAAACACAACCAAAGTTAGAAATGGAGTAAAATAATAGAAACGGGAAAAAAACTTTTGAAGGAAAGGAAATTTGCCAAATATATATTAAAAAAAAAAAATTTAAATCTGTCTGAAGAACTCTAAGTTCTCTGAAAGATAAGTTTTGGCCACCAGTGATGCAGGTCATGTCAAACTTAATTTGCATCAACTGATGAGTAGAAGACACAGTGCAAATAAAACGCTTTGGCTGGTAAATTCTACCATTTTTACTTAACTTTTGACATCCTGTACCACATGAAATCACATTAGCAAGACATTCTTGAAAAGTACAAAACAGCAATGGCACTGCATCTCATTAAACAACTAAGGTCTTTTTCACAAAGATTTCTCCCAGTTGTCAATATACTCTATACATTTGAATTCACAAACCAGTTTTTAAATATTTTCTATTAAATATTTACAGGATGTTAAGTGTTGACATGTAAATTATATGTATTTTTTATTGTTTTGCCAAGAAGGACAGCTCCATGACTCTATATATCTTCAAGGCCTCTGAGATTGGTAGGAGAGTAGAAGGGAGTTACTCTCAAACCAGAGACATAACCTGAATGCTTGCAATGGAGTGGGAACTGTTAAAAGCATCTATGAGCTAGATGCTAATGTTAAACTGGGTGATGAATTAACCCTCTCAGACTTGGGCCCTTGTATCTAACTCTACCCTCCCCCTGGTAAAACACAAGTAGTTACATACACAGCCCAAGAGAAATGATTGCAGGCAAATTAATGGACAGAATCAACATAAGGTGCAGTAAATGTATCTACCCAGCCTGCATCTAAATTTACATAATCTCCACCACCCCTATCAGTATCAGCTGTGTTAGGGCCACTATAGATTTGTCCACCCAAATCACTACTTTCCTGACCACTTTTACCAGTTTCATTGTCCAAATCACTCTTGCTCTTTGCATAAGGGTAAACTTGTTGAAATTCTTGCTCACCTTCGTTCATAGAATAAATATCATCAATAATTTCCTCAATTGTAAAGTGTCTAAGACTTGCTTGTTTACCAGACGAAGTGCTGGGTTCATCACACACTCATTTCATTGCAGAAAAATCCCATTTTTTTCAGTTAAAAACAAGAGTAAACAACAATTATAGGGGACACCATTTACAATAAGTAACATATGTAAATACAACGCTGCAATGTGTTCAGTTGTCTATTTTTATGTGTATTCTCTATGTGTGTTCATTGCTACTTTAAGGGGAATCCAGTAGAGATTACATTTAGGCTATTACCGTTAGAGCAGGAACATGCCATGACAAGGTTAAGTTTACCTCCCATGCAGGCCATGACAAGGTTAAGTTTACCTCCCATGTAGGCCATGACAAGGTTAAGTTTACCTCCCATGCAGGCCATGACAAGGTTAAGTTTACCTCCCATGCAGGCCATGACAAGGTTAAGTTTACCTCCCATGTAGGCCATGACAAGGTTAAGTTTACCTCCCATGCAGGCCATGACAAGGTTAAGTTTACCTCCCATGCAGGCCATGACAAGGTTAAGTTTACCTCCCATGCAGGCCATGACAAGGTTTGAACTCAGCATGTAAAGAGCCCTAACAAATATACTACAAAACATCCCATCCAATTGTTTAATGACTCTAGACTGGCACTTTATTTATTGACCCCAAAAGAATGAAATCCAGACTTAACAATGACAAGATTTTAATTCATAAATCAAAAGTCAACTTTGCCTACCATCCCCTGGGGTCGATAAATAAAGTACCATTCTTAGGTGGTGAAAACCAAAAAGGACTTGGATGGAGGATGTCCGTTGAGATCAAGCTAGGCTTGGCCTGATAAAAGTGAGACTGGTGGACAGAAACACATGGAGTGAGACACTAAGGAGCGCTGTCAGACAGGACCCACCCCTACTTAGGGATTGTGTCCTGCATAGTGAAAAACTGTATGATGACGATATATATATATATATATATATATGTAGGAATCCGTAAATGAAAGATCAAAGAAAACAGTGCTCAATCTGTTGCAAGAGACCTTATTTACTTTAAACAAAGTTTCATACACTTAGCATGTGTTACCATTGGTTTTGGGGTCCAGTTATGGTCACCACTGTATATTGGAGGAGGCTCTTTAAAAGTGCCCCCTCCAATATACAGTGGTGGCCATAACTGGACCACATGTTAAGTGCATGAAACTTTGTTTATACTATATATATATATATATACATACACATACATACATATATATATATATACATATATATATATATACATACACATACATATATATACATATATATATATACATACATGTATGTATGTATGTATATATATACATATATATATACAATATATATACCAGCCAATATAATGTTAAAGTCCTTTAATATGTTTACAAAATATATCTGTTTTATATTTTATATAAATATGTTTCCTATTAGTGTGGTTTATTGAAACGAAAGTAAAACTTTGCTTCACTGGATGCTCACTGTTGGAATACATTTGTGTTATTTTCTAATATACAATTTTAACAGTGTATAAACATAAACTATATAGCAGCAGGTAAACAGAAGCTAAGTACTTTTTGCCATTTTCTTGTTTCAGTTTCTGATTTTTGCTTTACTTTTTGGTGTATTAATAAAATAGAACATAGCTGAAAGATTTATACATAAATATCAATATCCTAGAAGTTCTTTTATCACAATATTCAGAGTAAAACTGCTAGTTCCATGAAGACTTCAAGTTTTCCATTATCATTTATCAGCATACATTTTTTTCCCCTTATTTCTTGTTCTGCTTGAAGCAACATAAAGCTTACCCTAAACCACACCCATTTTTAAACTCGCACTAACTCACTCTTTTCTTGCTGCCAGTTAGGACAGCATGATAAACAACACACACACACACACACACACATATATATATATATATATATATATATATATATATATATATATATATATATATATATATAAATAAAATAAATAAATAAATAACCAAGGTTTAATACATTATTTGATTTACACATGTTTCTTTCACATACAGAAGGAAGTAACATTTTATTCTTCTGTACTGAATTCATCAGAATCATTAAATAATACAAAAATGTCTTCCAAATACGAAAAAATTCGAAAAATGTTTGCGGTTGGTGGAGCTTCAAATATGAAGACTGCATATTTCACATTAGTTGTTTATGTGATAGGAGATAGCACATGCTATAACACACACACACACTAGCAAACTATTCATCACAAATAATAATGGCCCACTCACAAGGTAATCCCATATGTACCATTATGTCAACAACACATCATCAATAAATGATGCCGAAGAATTCTATCACAAATTTGCAGATGTTTTGAAAACTGTTCCAAAGTACAACTGTCTTATTGTTGGCAGTGATTTTAATGTCCAACTTGGTCCAATGACTACAACTCCCAGTTCTAGTTTTCACAAATCATCAAACAGAAATAGCAAATTGCTGAATGACATCCTTATTGAATATCACCTAATTACCATGAATACATGGTTCCAAAAACGATTGGGTAAGCTACAGACTATAAGATATGCCAAGGGTTCAAAAGGTCAGATTGATTATATTCTTATTAATAACAAATAGAAAAATAGCATTATAAATTGCGAAGCATACAACTCTTCTGATATTTTACACAGTGATCACAGAATTGCCACAGCTTTTATCAAACTAAGTGCCAATAAAAAGAAAAAAGTGTCAAATAGTTTGGATGGTCTAGTCTAACTCAATGCTGACATCAGATCATGTTATCTAATTGAGGATAGAAATAAGTTCAACGCACTGAATACTTCTGTTGGCGACAATGATAACACCTTTGATGGTTTATATGAAAACATGTGTGAAGACCATAAGCTTGAAGCAGAAGAAATTATTCCTAAAAAGCAAAAATAGAGAAAGAAAAATCTTTGGGATGGTAGCACAGTTACTGAGAAAAGACAAGACGTGGAAAGACCAACCGATGCCAACTATTCTAAGTTTTAAAGCCACTTCAGAACTGAATACTGCTTATTATAACTCTATGAGACAATATGTTGAAGAGTGTGGTCAAAAAATGAATACTGCTCAGGGAGATCAGAAATGTGCGGAAGTGTAGAACATTTGCAATGAAGTGACTGGCAGGAAGAACAAATGTTGTACCATACTAGGGGCTGATTTGATTGAAGATCATCTTTCATCTCTGGAGAAGACATTTTGAGGAGCTCCTTTCTCCAGTAGCTCATGGTGATGACGACATTGTTAAACCTTGACGTTGGCAGCAGTACACAACTGCACATACATACTGGCAACTTTACTGTAAATGAGCTGTCGAATGACAAGGCTGTTGGAATCGATAGAATTCCAGGAGAAGTGTGGAAGGTTGGTTCACTGAGGGATGAACTGCTTCATGTCTGCAATATGACTTTCAATGGAAATAAACCAAAAATATGATCAAAGAATGGCATTATTCCCATTCCCAAGAAGGGTTGTTTTAGTCTTCCAGAAAACTATCAAGGAATAAGTCTCACATCAATTGCAGCAATGGTGTATAAGATGTTGCTGAATAGGATACAACCTCATGTTGAACCTCTATTGAGAATTAATTAAAACAGGTTCAGACAAGGTCGTTCTACAATCTCCCAAATTTTGACTCTTAGACGAATTATTGAGGGTGTCAAGTTGAAGAACCTTCCAGCAGTTTTAACATTTATAGACTTTAAAAAAGCCTTCGATTCAATAAATCGTGAGGTGATGCACATTCTTCAAATTTATGGGTTCCCTCACAGAATTGTTTGAGCCTTTGGTGTCATGTATGAGAATACCATGGCAAAAGTCATGTCTGATCATGGCAAGACCGATTTCTTCAAAATTAAGAATGGAGTACTTCAGGATGATACTCTGTCACCATAGTGATAGATTACGTTATGAGATGCATTGTAGAAGGTCATGAGAATTGTGGTTCTACTTTAAACCAAACCACTGCAAAGAAACAACTTCATTTCGAGAATATTATCACAACATGAATTATACAGATGGCATCTGTTTAATATCAAACAATATAGCAGAGGCTCAAACTCTTTCATTCAGCTGGAAGAGGCAGTGATAAAAGTAGGGTTGAAAATAAATGAGAGTAAGACCTAGTTTATTATATTTAATACACATGGTCAGCTGAGCACTTCAAATGGTGAAACTATTAAAGAAGTTTGTGATTTCAAATATCTCGGAGCATGGATCTCATCAACAGAAAAAGAGATCAACATCAGAAAAGCCTTAACATGGTCAGCCATAAACAAACTTAACAAACTATGGCAATCATCTCTCTTGAGGAGACTAAAGTGTATGTTCGTCGAAGCCACAGTTGAAAGTGTGTTACTCTACTGGTCGGAAGGATGGACGCTTAATAAAACCCTTGAAAAAAGACTAAATGGATGTTACGAGACTCCTGAGACATGCTGTCAACATATCTTGGTAACAGAGAGTCACAAATGGAGAACTCTATCAGTATAGTCCTCCCTTGTGGGATATTGTTCGTCTAAGAAGGATATGTTTTGTGGGACATTGTTACAGGACAAACAACGAGTGTATTAGCCATGTTTTTATATGGAAGCCTGCGCACGAACATAGAAGTAGAGGTCATCCTGCAACAACATATTTGGATATGTTAGGTGATCACATGGGAGGAAATTTAAAGGATCTTGGAGAGATAATGCTAGATCAAGACAAATGGAAAGAGTACTGTTCATTGGATTGAGGAAACTAGACTCATGAATGAGTGAGTAATATATATACATACATAGAAACACACACACACACATATAAATGTGGCTGAGTGGTTAGAGAATTGGATTTGCAATCGTGAGGTTGGGAATTCGATTCGAAGGGGTAAAGAAAGGCAGATCTGGCTATATAGGAAAGGACTATAAATGCCATGAGGAAAAAAGGAAGGAAAGAGCAAGGACTATTAGGCAATGAAGAAAAAGTGGGGCGAGAGGAGAGGGAGACATACTCTACACCTGGATTGGGGCGGCATTTCCGTGGACAATGGCCAACGGCACCTTCCGCAACAACTGCCCCACCTCGTGGGGCTCTTTCCTTAGATGGGCTACTGACGTTTAGATTTTACAGCGGAACTCAGCTGTATGGAGTCCGAGGACACCTGGTGTCTTGACAGAGACTGGTGCATGTATTGTGAAGTTGAATTTACGAATTTATTTTTTCCCTAACAACAAATGGCCTTGTACATAGGTGAGGAATTGATATTGTACAATACTGTGGAAACAAGCTCAGCTGGAATGTAACCAAAATATATTGTACTGTGGTAACAACCTCAGCTGGAATGTAACCAAAATATATTGTACTGTGGTAACAACCTCAGCTGAAATGTAACCAAAATATATTGTACTGTGGTAACAACCTCAGCTGGAATGTAACCAAAATATATTGTACTGTGGTAACAACCTCAGCTGGAATGTAACCAAAATATATTGTACTGTGGTAACAACCTCAGCTGGAATGTAACCAAAATATATTGTACTGTGGAAACAACACCAGCTGGAATGTAACCAAAATATATTGTACTGTGGTAACAACGCCAGCTGGAATGTAACCAAAATATATTGTACTGTGGAAACAACCCCAGCTGGAATGTAACCAAAATATATTGTACTGTGGAAACAACCTCAGCTGGAATGTAACCAAAATATATTGTACTGTGGAAACAACACCAGCTGGAATGTAACCAAAATATATTGTACTGTGGTAACAACGCCAGCTGGAATGTAACCAAAATATATTGTACTGTGGTAACAACGCCAGCTGGAATGTAACCAAAATATATTGTGCTGTGGAAACAACCTCAGCTGGAATGTAACCAAAATATATTGTACTGTGGTAACAACCCCAACAGGAATGTAACCAAAATATATTGTACTGTGGTAACAACCTCAGCTGGAATGTAACCAAAATATATTGTACTGAGGAAACAACCTCAGCTGGAATGTAACCAAAATATATTGTACTGTGGTAACAACCTCAGCTGGAATGAAACCAAAATATATTGTACTGTGGTAACAACCTCAGCTAGAATGAAACCAAAATATATTGTACTGTGGAAACAACCTCAGCTGGAATGTAACCAAAATATATTGTACTGTGGTAACAACCTCAGCTGGAATGTAACCAAAATATATTGTACTGTGGAAACAACCTCAGTTGGAATGTAACCAAAATATATTGTACTGTGGAAACAACGCCAGCTGGAATTTAACCAAAATATATTGTACTGTGGAAACAACGCCAGCTGGAGTGTAACCAAAATATATTGTACTGTGGTAACAACCTCAGCTGGAATGAAACCAAAATATATTGTACTGTGGTAACAACCTCAGCTAGAATGAAACCAAAATATATTGTACTGTGGAAACAACGCCAGCTGGAATTTAACCAAAATATATTGTACTGTGGTAACAACCCCAACTGGAATGTAACCAAAATATATTGTACTGTGGTAACAACCTCAGCTGGAATGTAACCAAAATATATTGTACTGTGGAAACAACGCCAGCTGGAATTTAACCAAAATATATTGTACTGTGGAAACAACGCCAGCTGGAATTTAACCAAAATATATTGTACTGTGGAAACAACCTCAGCTGGAATGTAACCAAAATATATTGTACTGTGGTAACAACCTCAGCTGGAATGAAACCAAAATATATTGTACTGTGGAAACAACCTCAGCTGGAATGTAACCAAAATATATTGTACTGTGGTAACAACCTCAGCTAGAATGAAACCAAAATATATTGTACTGTGGTAACAACCTCAGTGGAATGTAACCAAAATATATTGTACTGTGGTAACAACCTCAGCTTGAATGAAACCAAAATATATTGTACTGTGGTAACAACCTCAGTGGAATGTAACCAAAATATATTGTACTGTGGTAACAACCTCAGCTGGAATGAAACCAAAATATATTGTACTGTAGTAACAACGCCAGCTGGAATGTAACCAAAATATATTGTACTGTGGTAACAACCTCAGCTGGAATGTAACCAAAATATATTGTACTGTGGTAACAACGCCAGCTGGAATGAAACCAAAATATATTGTACTGTGGTAACAACCCCAACAGGAATGTAACCAAAATATATTGTACTGTGGTAACAACCCCAACAGGAATGTAACCAAAATATATTGTACTGTAGTAACAACGCCAGCTGGAATGTAACCAAAATATATTGTACTGTGGTAACAACCTCAGTGGAATGTAACCAAAATATATTGTACTGTGGTAGCAACCTCAGCTGGAATGTAACCAAAATATATTGTACTGTGGTAACAACCTCAGCTGGAATGTAACCAAAATATATTGTACTGTGGTAACAACCCCAACAGGAATGTAACCAAAATATATTGTACTGTAGTAACAACGCCAGCTGGAATGTAACCAAAATATATTGTACTGTGGTAACAACGCCAGCTGGAATGTAACCAAAATAAATTGTACTTTGGTAACAACCTCAGTGGAATGTAACCAAAATATATTGTACTGTGGTAACAACCTCAGCTGGAATGTAACCAAAATATATTGTACTGTGGTAACAACCTCAGCTGGAATGTAACCAAAATATATTGTACTGTGGTAACAACCTCAATTGGAATGTAACCAAAATATATTGTACTGTGGAAACAACCTCAGCTGGAATGAAACCAAAATATATTGTACTGTGGTAACAACACCAGCTGGAATGTAACCAAAATATATTGTACTATGGTAACAACCTCAGCTGGAATGTAACCAAAATATATTGTACTGTGGAAACAACCTCAGCTGGAATGTAACCAAAATATATTGTACTGTGGTAACAACTTCAGCTGGAGTTTAACCAAAATATATTGTACTGTGGTAACAACCTCAGCTGGAATGTAACCAAAATATATTGTACTGTGGTAACAACCTCAGCTGGAATGTAACCAAAATATATTGTACTGTGGTAACAACCTCAGCTGGAATGTAACCAAAATATATTGTACTGTGGTAACAACCTCAGCTGGAGTGTAACCAAAATATATTGTACTGTGGTAACAACCTCAGCTGGAATGTAACCAAAATATATTGTACTGTGGAAACAACCTCAGCTGGAATGTAACCAAAATATATTGTACTGTGGTAACAACGCCAGCTGGAATGTAACCAAAATATATTGTACTGTGGTAACAACGCCAGCTGGAATGTAACCAAAATATTGTACTGTGGAAACAACCTCAGCTTGAATGAAACCAAAATATATTGTACTGTGGTAACAACGCCAGCTGGAATGTAACCAAAATATATTGTACTGTGGAAACAACCTCAGCTGGAATGTAACCAAAATATATTGTACTGTGGTAACAACGCCAGCTGGAATGTAACCAAAATATATTGTACTGTGGTAACAACGCCAGCTGGAATGTAACCAAAATATTGTACTGTGGTAACAACGCCAGCTGGAATGTAACCAAAATATATTGTACTGTGGTAACAATCTCAGCTGGAATGAAACCAAAATATATTGTACTGTGGTAACAACGCCAGCTGGAATGTAACCAAAATATATTGTACTGTGGTAACAACGCCAGCTGGAATGTAACCAAAATATATTGTACTGTGGAAACAACCTCAGCTGGAATGTAACCAAAATATATTGTACTGTGGTAACAACCTCAGCTGGAATGTAACCAAAATATATTGTACTGTGGAAAGAACCCCATCTGGAATGTAACCAAAATATATTGTACTGTGGTAACAACCTCAGCTGGAATGTAACCAAAATATATTGTACTGTGGAAAGAACCCCAGCTGGAATGTAACCAAAATATATTCTTTCTCTGTGACACACCACAATGATTTCTTTCACCTTTGTTCTAAAAATGACTAAGAATTTAACCAAATACTTTGTTCATCTAAGATAGTAAATTAAATGATTAATATTAATAAACATGTAATTTACAACAACAACAGCAATAAGCATAACAAAAAAAAAAGATTAGTGATGAGAATTCTAAAAAAACACACTCTGGGATTGACAGGTCATTTACTAAGAAACCTAATGAGATTCTTTAGAAAATCAAATCTATCCAAGTTCTTCCCCAGAATATGCATGATTAGTTCAAAGAATGTCTCCTGTTCTTTGAATTTTAACAAAAGAAATATTTTAGAAGCTATTTTCACAAATACCACCCTTTACTTGCAACAGCACTGTCACCCCTAACCAACTACCATCATTCCAACCCTCTGACACCAACAGCAACAATACAACCACTGTCATTACCACCTCTTTCAGTTCTAGAATTACCACTACCACTACAGCTGCTGCTTCTATTTTACCATCATAGAAGTGGACATCATTATTTATCAGCATGTGAAACTTCCCAGCATTCAAATATGACATAACATTTAATTAAAAAGTTTGAAAATCTCAAAATTGAAAGACTGTGAGAGAAAAAAAATATGTTAAAAATAATAAATAAAACCCTGGAAAATCACTCATATTTGACATGTATTAATTTTAATATTTCAAAATTAGAATATTTCTCAGATAATAAAAGTAAAGTTTTAATAGGAAAGTTTACTAAAAGCATACCATTGCAAATGAAGATAATAATAATGATAATAATATACTCCTGCCACACAGATCAGGCACTCCGTATGGAAGCCCCTTTGGTGTCACTGCTCTATCTCTCAGAAGACACAAAGTTCCATATCTACAAGACGCCGGTCCTCTCTGTTCTCCTCTATGGAGCAGAAACCTGGCCTCTCACAAACACCCTGACAGCTTTGATAGCAGAGCTCGGAGGACTATCGATAACATCAGATGGTACCACCATGTTTCCAACAAAGAGGTGTGTGTGTGCATGCATCAGGCAACAGCCTCCTGCAGCATGCACTGGTAAACACCAATTTTTTGTACATGTTATAAAGATCCTTTTTTATAAATATATATCAGGTGTGTCTTTTGAATCATTTTTTTTCCCTTATATAATGTGATCTATAGAGAACTTTTTCTAATGTACACACACAATACATATATATGGTAGTGGGACTTGGGCAGCAACTGCAGAAGATATGCGACGGCTGGAGAGAAATGAGGCAAGCATGCTCCGTTGGATGTGCAATGTCAATGTGCGTGAACGACTCAGCATGGATGTGTTGAGAGAGAAACTGTGTCTGAGAGGGATAGAATGTAGTGTGCGAGAGAGGAGACTGCAGTGGTATGGACATGTGATTTGTTGAGAGAGAAACTGTGTCTGAGAGGGATAGAATGTAGTGTGCGAGAGAGGAGACTAAGGTGGTATGGACATGTGATTTGTTGAGAGAGAAACTGTGTCTGAGAGGGATAGAATGTAGTGTGCGAGAGAGGAGACTAAGGTGGTATGGACAGGTGATGTGTTGAGAGAGAAACTGTGTCTGAGAGGGATAGAATATAATGTGCGAGAGAGGAGACTGCAGTGGTATGGACATGTGATGGAGAATGACCGATGGTTGAAGAAGTGCCAGGAAATGCCAGTTGAAGGAAGATGTGGTAGAGGTAGACCACGAAAAACATGGGCAGAGGTGGTGAGAACAGACCTCAGATCGCTGAAGCTCACAGTGGTGATGACGAAGGACCGTGATGAGTGGAGAGATGCTGTGCTAAATAAGACCCGTCCCACCCTTGCAAGCAGGGAAAAGCAGACGTAAATGATGATGATGATGATGATGATGATGATGATATATATATATATATAAACTTTGAGCTGACCTCAAATCACTGAGACTCAGAGAGGCAATAGAAAAGGATTGTGATGTATGGAGAGATGTTGTGCTGAGAAGGACACATCCAACCCATGCAAGTGTGGAAAAGCGGACGTAAAAACGATGATGATGGTGTTGTTGTTGATGATATATATACACACACACATATATATATATATATATATATATATATATATAAGAGAATAGAGGTGTAACACACGAGTTATGATATATTGGTAAAAGGAAAAGAAAATGCTGACAAATTGTTCCCAGTGAAAAAATAGTTTAATTAGGAATAAGTAAAAATTAGTAATAAGTATTGGTTAGTATTCAGTTTTGGTTTTAAGTTTTTACCGGTTGCGCATTTCTAATGCTTTTCAAAAATAATTTTGAGATAGAGCGCCCATGATGTTTGCTCTAATCTGATCAGTTTTGGAAATTCTACCTGTTTTATGTGAAAAAAGTGGCTCCAGATGTATTAAAATAAGTTTTGTGCCAATTCGTGTTGCAAAAATTCTTGTGGTCAAAACAATTTTGATTGGTCGGTAGAGGTCATGTGAATGTTAAAAATTGATTTTGCGCTAAATGAAGGTTTGTCTCGGCTGATTGAGAAGTCACTGAAAAATAAGTCTTTCAAGACAAATATGTGTGTGTGTGTGTGTGTAGTAGTAGTAAAGAGGTTCATTGTTGTGATAATGGTCAGTAGGGATGTGTGTGTGAATTGCAGTCATGTTAAAACCAAAACTGAATACTAACCAATACTTATTACTAATTTTTACTTATTCCTAATTAAACTATTTTTCACTGGGAACAATTTGTCAGCATTTTCTTTTCCTTTTTCCAATATATATATATATATATATATATGCAAAAGTTTTATTTAAGATTGTTGGGTTACAACGAGTAAATATTTTATAACTGATATAAAAGCACTCAACAGTTTCTGGAGTAGGTTTACGATATTAAACAAATGGAAACTATATTTATAAAACCATATTTATTTCGTTATATATATTTCTGGGATATCATATTAAAAATATGGTATGCCTTCCTCAGACAAAATACAATACATAAGCTGTTTTATAAATAATTAGTGACATACCTTGTGATAATGCAACTTCTATCAACTTTTTAAAAGGAAGTTGCATTATCACAAGGTATGTCACTAATTATTTATAAAACAGCTTATGTATTGTATTTTGTCTGAGGAAGGCATACCATATTTTTAATATGATATCCCAGAAATATATATAACGAAATAAATATGGTTTTATAAATATAGTTTCCATTTGTTTAATATCGTATATATATATATATATATATATATATGAATGTTATTTCTGTTTGCCTTTTGCATATATATATATATATATATCTGTGTGTGTATGTGTCTATGTGTGGGTTGCCATGAGAGATCATCAAAGGTTGTGAGGTCTAGGTTTCGAGGATGTTAGCTGTTTGTATCTTAGTGTTGTTGTTGATGATGATGATGATGACAATAGAGAATGTGTCAAGCTACATCATCGCCATCTTGTTTTTTACAGCTTTCTCTAAATGCTTGCATGGGGCTGGATGTATCCTTTCCAACACTTTTTTCTTTTGAAGATTTTAATGTACCTACATAGATTGAATGAAACAAGTCGTACAATCCTTTAAAACACAGGCTTTGGGATTATATTCTAAAAGCTTCTCATCAAATAATGGTTGAATATTAAAAAAAAAAAACATATTCTCATTTTCTTCTGATAGACACTAGTATTTCTTAATTTCCTCACTTCAGAGAGAAATTTCTAAAAGCATGATCGAAAATTATCAATTTAAAAGAACTGAATTAAAAGCAGATATTGTATAAAGACTATAAAAGAGACAGTTTTCAGGCAAAGTCAGTTCCAATTACATCGGTATCAGACTTTCAGAAGACAATGAATGTCAGAATACTAAAGAAACAATCTGTTGTGATAATAATAATAATGATTTATACTTTAGGCATAAGGCCAGCAATTTGGGGGAGGGAGGCGAAAATCATTTAACTCGACCCCAGTGCATTACTGGTATTTTATTTTATCTACCCCGTAAGGATGAAAGGCAAAGCTAACCTCGGCGGGATTTGAACTCAGAACATAAAGGGCCATAACTCTATGCCATAAAGCATGTTGTCCAATGATCTACTGATACTGCCAAACCACTGCCATAATAATAATAATGACACAATAAACATAAGAGAAAGAGTCTTTCTACTATTATTCCAAAACACAGACCTGCCTTCCTCTACTTGTGAGAGAAACAGAAAGAAAGATTTGGCTGCTATTTCTAGCTGGATGCATTGGGTTGTAATGGTATTAATGATATTGATAATGGTTTCTGATTTAGACACAAGGTCAGCAATTTTATGGGAGGGGGGAAAGTCAATTAAACCGACCCCAGTGGATTACTGGTACTTTATTTTATTGACCCTGTATGGATGAAAGGCAAAGTTAACCTCGCCGGTATTTGAACTCTATACCACAAATCATTATCTGACGCTCTACCGACACTGCCAATCCAGCTAATGATGACATTAAAGAGATGACAATGATGATGATGATTACTTCAGTATCCAATATGATTAAAGTGAAGACATTTTTTGTTAGAAGAGAATTATGTGGAATAACATTTACATAAAACTCTAAAACTATTCCTTATTTCTCTAAAGATATTCTCAAAAGAAAGAATTAAAATCAATAAATAATGAAAGAAAACCCTAAAATATGAGAATTATGTGGCACTGGTAGTCTTATCTAATGTATGTAATGGTAGTCTTATCTAACGTATGTAATGGTAGTCTTATCTAGTGTATGTAATGGTAGTCTTATCTAGTGTATGTAATGGTAGTCTTATCTAGTGTATGTAATGGTAGTCTTATCTAATGTATGTAATGGTAGTCTTATCTAATGTATGTAATGGTAGTCTTATCTAACGTATGTAATGGTAGTCTTATCTAGTGTATGTAATGGTAGTCTTATCTAGTGTATGTAATGGTAGTCTTATCTAGTGTATGTAATGGTAGTCTTATCTAGTGTATGTAATGGTAGTCTTATCTAGTGTATGTAATGGTAGTCTTATCTAGTGTATGTAATGGTAGTCTTATCTAGTGTATGTAATGGTAGTCTTATCTAACGTATGTAATGGTAGTCTTATCTAGTGTATGTAATGGTAGTCTTATCTAGTGTATGTAATGGTAGTCTTATCTAGTGTATGTAATGGTAGTCTTATCTAGTGTATGTAATGGTAGTCTTATCTAACGTATGTAATGGTAGTCTTATCTAGTGTATGTAATGGTAGTCTTATCTAACGTATGTAATGGTAGTCTTATCTAACGTATGTAATGGTAGTCTTATCTAGTGTATGTAATGGTAGTCTTATCTAACGTATGTAATGGTAGTCTTATCTAGTGTATGTAATGGTAGTCTTATCTAGTGTATGTAATGGTAGTCTTATCTAGTGTATGTAATGGTAGTCTTATCTAACGTATGTAATGGTAGTCTTATCTAGTGTATGTAATGGTAGTCTTATCTAACGTATGTAATGGTAGTCTTATCTAACGTATGTAATGGTAGTCTTATCTAACGTATGTAATGGTAGTCTTATCTAGTGTATGTAATGGTAGTCTTATCTAACGTATGTAATGGTAGTCTTATCTAACGTATGTAATGGTAGTCTTATCTAGTGTATGTAATGGTAGTCTTATCTAACGTATGTAATGGTAGTCTTATCTAGTGTATGTAATGGTAGTCTTATCTAACGTATGTAATGGTAGTCTTATCTAACGTATGTAATGGTAGTCTTATCTAGTGTATGTAATGGTAGTCT
>OZ024745.1:131618975-131638975 GCA_964016885.1 Eledone cirrhosa
GAGGTGAATGGAAGAGGTTGAGGGACCTGAATGGCATGAGAAGGAGGAGGGTCACTGCTGCATGTGTGAGAAGTAACAAGATTTATGAGGGTGAGACATGAGTAAGGAACGTGGGGAAACAGAAGAAGCTGGAAAAAATGGAAATGAGAATTTAGTGGATGAACAGAGTATGGCCAGAATAGTTAAGAAATTTGCTTCACAAAAATGAGATCTACAATTCATTCTCACTACATTAGAAAAGCATCTTAAATCCAAGACAGGTGACTGTAGATGTTGTTGGTCTGGCTTGCCAGTCTCAACCTGCCTCCCTAGCTATTGTGCATATGTCATATGACAAGAATAAAACTGTACATGTAATTAAAAAGCTCAGCTTTGTCACAAAGTCACACACTAAACTTGCTTAAACATCTTGTTATGGGTACAAATGTCGGTGTTATATTCTGTCACACTATAATACAACGATTGTGAAGGCGTGTGGGTGACGCATGGTGCCCTTGAGCAAGATACTTTATTTCACGTTACTCCAGTCCACTCAGCTGACAAAAATGAGTTGTACCTGTAGTTTGAATGGCCAGCCTTGTCACATTCTGTGTCACACTGTATCCCCCTGAAAACCATGTTACGGGTACGTGTGTCTGTGGAATGCTCAGTCACTTGCACGTTAGTTTCTCAAGCAGTCTGTTCTGTAGATCAGATCAACTGGAACACTCATCGTCACAACTAATGGAATGCCTCAGTATTATACCACGACCATACACTCTTTACTGTGCCAATATCTCCCACATGGTTATATTATCTTATTATCTCTCATGGTTAACAAAAAAAAAAAAAATAGAACCCCTTCCCCTGAAAAAAGCAAACAAACATAAAAACAGAATACTAGCAAGGAATAACTGTAGTATATAGAATAGCTGGCACTGTAAAATGAGAAAGCTGCCTGCACAGTGTATTATCCCAAGACTTGAATTTCTCTTCAAATGCTGCTGTTTAAATCAAAATATTAGGCTATTTACATTCATCACATTTTCTTAATCTGTTCCAAGCTACAGACTTAAACATATTGGTGTCAAAGGGCTTACCATAAAAAAAACATCCATGCACTAACTTCATTCTTGTAGTTAATCCATTTAGCAAAAAAGAAATACTAACCCTTGAAAAACAAATAAACATAATAACCACCTTCCAAAATACAGCCTTTAAATCAATAAATGTGAGATGATGTTGCTGATGATGATGATTGTAATGATGATGCCAGCATCTCCTCAATCAGCATCATAAGAACAATAGATGACTAAGATATATGGTAAAGGAGAATTCAGCTCACCTGTTCGGAGATAAAGATATATGGTACAACAGAAGGGTAGTAATTTTGAAACTGTCTTTGTTTCATAGAGTTATTTCAGTCAGGAACAACCCTTGACTTCATATAGTCCAAACTTAAAGCATTAAAACTTAACTATTGGCTACAAGACGTTGATTAATGGAACAGGCTATGCAATACAATAGGAAACAAAAGAATGGTGTTTCTTAGAGCCAAAGATTATAAGAATACACACAAATATATATATATTTGGCGGCAGTATCGGTAGAGCGTCAGACACCATGTTTTGCAGCATAGTTATGGCCCTTTGCGTTCTGAGTTCAAATCCGCCGATTTTAACTTTGCCTTTCATCCTTACGAGGTCGATAAAATAAAGTACCAGTAGTGAACTGGGGTAATCGCTGGCCTTGTGCCAAAAGTAGAAACTATATATATTTATTAGATATTAGTTTAACAATAATAATAACAACAAAGGTAAGTTATTTTACCTATTCATTTCATTGTTTTACGATCGTTTCGGATGGTTGATCATATTGATATATTGACTGATCTATAGCAGAGAACTGTATACTATCAGACATAATATATAGGTTCAATTATACCATCTTAGGTCCAGTTTCCTGAATGGACTCAACTCTCCTCCCCAATTTCTTTAATATTACACACATACATTTGTGCTTCTCCACCTTTTGCCCATCCATTGTCACACGTGCGTACATTCACCCCTAGATTCCTATGGCTCTCTTATGGTCAGAAACATATATTCTCAGCTACTACATTTGTTGACAATAAAAGGTCAGCTGGAGAACCAGGGGTGGATAATGTTCGGAAGTTCATCTGAAGAGGCTGGATTGTAACTATGGACCCAACAAACTGCAGAGTTGTCAAACCTATTGAAACATTTGTAATGGAAAATTTCTGAATAAATTGTTGTAAAAACCCATTTTTCAGTCTTATTCTTCACTATATATATATATATATAAATTGGTTGTGTAAAAGACATGGCATACACTGTAAATATGGCTGGCATTAGGAAGGGCATCCAGCCATAGAAAACCAGCTAGAAACAGTCCTATATGAGCGAGACATGGGCACCTGACCCAACTTGCCTCTAAATGGGTCAAACCTGTCTAACCCATGCTAGCGTGGAAGATAGACGCTAAAACGATGATGATGATATGTCAAATTCCGGGAAGGTTCGGAAGACACAGTAGACAGCTTCTGCTACCTGGGTGACCAAATTAGCAGTGGAAGTGGGCATTTTGAAAGTACAGTAGCCAGAGTAAGAATGGGATGGAGGAAGTTTAGGGAGCTACTACAACTGCTAGCTACAAAAAAGCTTTTCCCTCAAAATTAAAGGCAGACAGTATGATGTATGCATATGAACTGCAATGTTGCATGCTAGTGAGTCCTGGGTGCAGCGTAGATTGGAAAGAAATGAAGCTTGCACACTCCGATGGATGTGTAATAGTAATATAGTAATAATGGCAAAGTATAAACAAACTGAGAGAGAAACTAGGAATCAGATGCAGTGTGTAAGAGAGGAGATTACGCTGGTATGGACATGTGATGGGTATGGAGGATGACAGCTGTAGAAAAAGGTACATATCTATCTATCTATCTCTTATATATATATATATATATGACAAGTAAGTATGCTTTGAAACAGTGAGCAGGTTTGAAATTAGAAAATAGAATAGCTTTCACTGTATTTTTGACTAAAGAAATTTTAGTCTAAAAATGGGGTTTAGAACCCTCAGATAAATGGAAAAAGATGAGTATTGACGTACATGTACGTCAATACTCATCTTTTTCCATTTATCTGAGGGCTCTAAACCCCATTTTTAGACTAAAATTTCTTTAGTCAAAAATACAGTGAAAGCTATTATATATATATATATATATATATATATATATATATATATATGAATATATATATATATATATATATATATATATACTCAAATATATATATATTTTCCAAGAGATGGCAACATGAATGGACCAGTTATTTTTCTCTAAAAACATTTTTTCCAATTCCTCCCTGCCCATCCATTCAATCTTTCTGATTTGTCACTCTTCTTGCTATTTCAAGCATTATACTAATATATTCCTACCATATACTGTACCGATTGTATTGTTATTTCTGTTCCCCATTTATATATATATGTATATATATCTACACATACACATACATACATGAAGATGATGACCAATTTTATTCCAGCTTCTCCATACTTCCATACACTGGCTGGGATGTTTTCAGTAGTGTCACCTTACATTTATAGTGTTCTCTCCTCATTATCACCATATATATACATATACACATACACACATACATATGTATATATATATATATATATATATATATATATATATATATATATATATATATATATATATATCACATATGAGTTTTTCTTTTATGAAACATGCATTAACACAAGTGTATATATTTATGTTGCAAATTGATATTTATTATACAGATACAAAAATCATACATACATATGCATATATATATATTTATATATATATATATATATATATATATATATATATATATATATATATTTACATATATATGATGTTTATATATATATATATATATTTACATATATATATGTGTATTTATATATATATATATATTTACATATATATATATATGTGTATTTATATATATATATATATATTTACATATATATATGTGTATTTATATATATATATATATATATATATATATATATATATATATATATATATATATATATATTATTACACATACTTTATAATGCATGAATACATACATATTTACATCTACAAATACAAAGGTACACAACATACACACATCAGAAACAAAGAAATGAAAAACAAAAATAGAATGTTATTTATTTGTTTTGTTCATTTGTTGTTTAGATGGGATTGTGTTGAAAGTTGCTAGGTTACATAAGATTTGGCTGGCGAGAGCTTGAAAATAATGGTGCAAGGTATTGCTGGAAAAAATAGAAAAGAATAGACTAAGGAATGAAGGCTATTGTTCAGAAAAAAGGCACATACATCACTGTGTGTGGAATGACTGTATGAGAGATGACCATTGTGAATATCACAACAGTTCTTCACAAGCAGATCTTTTTTATTCCACCTTTTCTTTTTCTTCAACAACAATGATAATGTTAATAATAACAACAACAATAATAATACTGATAATAATAATAATGATGATGATGATAACAATAGATAACAATGACAAAAAATAATAATGATAATAATATCAACAAAATAATAACAACACTAATGATAATAATAAAAAAAAAATAATGATGATAATAACAACAACAATAACAACAACAATGATAATAATATTAACAAACTAATAATAATATCTATATTTGTATTATTACCATACGGAATTGTATGTAAATCTTTTCTTATTATCTCTGACAAAATGGCAAACAAAGAATCTATTGGTATCCTAAAGCTGGAAGTTGTACTTTCTAAATAGGTGGCAGAATAAAGAGAGGATTTCTAATAGAGAGAGGGATAGAGAGAGAGAGAGAGAGAGGTAGAGAGAGAGGGGGTAGAGAGAGAGAGAGAGGGATAGAGAGAGAGGGGTAGAGAGAGAGAGGGAGTAGAGAGAGAGAGGGAGGGGTAGAGAGGTAGAGAGAGAGGGGTAGAGAGGTAGAGAGAGAGGGGTAGAGAGAGGGATAGAGGGAGAGAGAGAGAGAGGTAGAGAGAGATAAAGAACCAGAGAAAGAGAGAGAGGAGATAGAGGAGATAGAGGGAGAGAAAGAACGAGAAGAGAGAGAGAGAGAGAGAGAGAAAGAGAGAGAGAGAGAGAGAGAGAGAGACAGAGAGAGAGAGAGAGAGAGAGAGAGAGAGAGAGAGAGAGAGAGAGAGAGAGAGAGAGAGATGCAGTATAGAACTTTTCAACAGTCTGCAAATGCAGTGAAAAGTATTACTGTATAAACACTCCAGTAATGAACTAATAGTACTGATATTTGACTGACTCTGGTTTATTGGAACTAGTACACAATGGGATGTATTTTATACCATAGTTTACTGTAGTTTACTGTAGTTTACTGTAGTTTACTGTAGTTTACTGTAGTTTACTGTAGTTTACTGTAGTTTACTAGCTCACATAGTCTTCTCTATAAACATTCTACCTCACTTTATATTCCATATTTTAACTCCATTGCAGTATATATTCAGTTCAAATACTGATGTCGCCAACTTTAACTTTCCTCCTTCCAGTATTGGCATTGACTGTTCTCTACCACCCAAACTTTCTGGCCTTGTACAGCATCGGTTAAATGCCTTGTGGTATTTATTCCAGCTCTTTACATTCTGAGGAGTTCAAATCCCACCAAGGTCAACTTTGCCTCTCCTCCTTTTGAGCTGATAAAATAAATGACCAGTAATGTATTGGCTCACCCCACAAATTGCTAGCCTTGTGACTAAATTAGAAAATAATATGATTATGAGAGGTGAATGGCTGAATTGTTTATTGCTTAACCTTAAGTCAACCCTCATTATGCAATCATATGCTAAAGCATGGTACACAATACCAAGTCATGCTCAATTGTGAGTGATGGCTGTAGTTTAGTAATGAGATATAAATGTGGTGAAATGTGCCGAGCCATTAGAACATGGAATAAAATCACCATCCACATCACCATCCACATCACCATTTAACATCTATTTTCCATGGTTAGATGGGTTATCATGTTATGAGGTTAGTCAGGTCAGGTGACCTTGTCTTGCTCATATAGATATGTCTTTGGCTTGGTTTTTCCACAGGTGGATGTCCCTCCTAATGCCAATCATGTTAGAGTATGTACTGAGAGTCTTTTTCATGGCACCACCTCTAATACTCTACAGGGTAGACTGTGTGGTATTCTTCATGGCACGAGAATAACCACTTGTTAAGATGGATCGGGTGCATTTTTGTCGTGGTACTGGCACAACCATCTTACAAGGTGGACTGGGTGCTTTTTGTCGTGGCACTAATATGACCACTTTATAGAGTGCTTGGGCACTTGTGATATTTATTCCAGCTCTCTGTTCAAATCCCACAATGGTCAACTTTGTCTTTCATCCTTCCAAGGTTGATAAATTACAAGTTCAAGGCCATTGTTAGATCATTGGACAAAATGCCTTGCAATAAGTGGTCTGGTGCTTTGAAACTTGAGCTTCCATTCCACTTCTGACTACTGGTAAAAAAATGGGGCTTTTGTGACCCAGTTAACAGTGATATATCTCCATGACCCAGTTAACAGTGATGCATCTCCAATATTAGATAAAGTGACAAGTGAGGCAGCACCTGAGCATCATCAATATACATGATGAGCAGATCTTGTACTTAAGTAGGATAAATACTAGGACAGAAGGAGAAATATATGATATGAGTGACAAAAGGTAAAATTAACCCTTCACATCCTGACTGGGTTAATTATACCTTTTAATTCTCCTAGATTCATAAAATTTAATCAAATGCACCTCAACCCCTTAAAATTTGGCCTTGTTTGTGTCAACTTTTAAATACTTGTGGTACTTAATTTCATCTCTATGTTTTGAGTTCAAATGCCATTGACATTGATTTTGCCCTTCATACTTTCAGAGTCAATAAAATAAGTCTCTCTAAAAAGTCTAAAGTCTGTTTTAAGCCCGGAGGTTCATCAGGCTGGTGCTTATCCTAATTTCCATGGCATGAAGTGAGTGAAAGTACAAGACTTCTCCTGGACAAGATGCCAGTCCATTGTAGGGTTAAACACCCAGCTATTGCTGTTGCTCAATTTTTTTTTTCAGCTGAGTATACTGGAGCAGCATGAAATGAAGTGTTTTGCTCAAGAACACAACACACAACCCAGCCCAGGAATAAAATAAGTACTTGTCAAGTATTGAGGGACTGATCTAACTGACAATATTCTTTCTCAAAATTTGCTGCATAGTACAGACATTAGAAACTATTGAAAGGAGAAGCAAGTATTCCTCTGTCCAGTAGCTATGGCAAAAGAAGCTGTATATTGGACGCATCTAAAAGGTTTGAGGGCAGTAATCTCTCTTTCCAGTTAAGCCCTCATCAACTTATTCAAGCATCACTGGAGGGGGAAGGTAAGGGTATTCAGGGAGGTGCTGTCTTCTAGTGCTTATTATTGGCAGTATGAGTAGAGGTCGGACGCCATGCTTCGACGCATATAGTTACGGCCCTTGTCATTCTGAGTCCAAATCCCGCTGAGGTTAACTTTGCCTTTCATCTTTACGGGGGTTGATAAAATAAAGTACCAGTAATGCACTGGGTATTTGCTGGCCTTGTGCCAAAAGAAGAAACAATTATTATTATTATATAGTGCGGTGGATTGGCAGTATCGGTAGAGTGATAGACATGCTTTGCAGCATAAAGTTACGGCCCTTTACGTTCTGAGTCCAAATCTCATTGAGGTTAACTTTGCCTTTCATCCTTATGAGGTCAATAAAATAAAGTACCAGTAATGTACTGGGATTGATTTAATTGACTTTCCCTTCCTCCAAATTGCTGGCCTTGTTCTTAAATCAGAAATCATCATTAGGGCAGTGGTTCACGACATAGTGTTGTGGCCCTTTACGCTCTGAGTTCAAATCCTGCCAAGGTTAGCTTTGACTTTTATCCTTACAGGGTTGATAAATTAAAGTACTAGTCATGCACTGGGGTCAATTTAATCAATTTTCCCCTCCCCTTTAAATTGTTGGCCTTGTGCTTAAATCAGAAAACATTATTATTATTGTAGTAAGGGCGGTGAACTGGCAGTATCGGTAGAGGGTTGGACGCCATGCTTTCTAGCATGGTTACGTCCCTTTACAGTCTGAGTTCAAATCCCGCCGAGGTTAACTTTGCCTTTCATCCTTACGGGATCGATAAAATAAAGTACCAGTAATGTACTGGGTAATTGCTGGCCTTCTGCCTAAAGTAGAAACAATTATTATTATTGTAGTAGTGTTTAACAAAATGTGTAGACTTCCAGGCACAATTATCTTGCTATATTTATTTATGCCCTTTCATGTAATATATTCAAATAAAACCATGATCAACTTTACACTTCTCAACTCTCCAGTATTGGAGGCAATTTAATCAATTGTTCCTCTCTGGAAAAGTCTGTGGCCTTATGTCAAGGTCATGTAGCAGCAGAATCAATTCCATCAACTTTATTCTTTCCTCAATAAACTCCTTGCTTTGAAATCAGCATTTTCTCTTATTATTCTTCATTATAATCCAATATTAACATATTAGTCCACATTAATCTTCCGACGCGGTGGATTGGCAGTGTCTGTAGAAGGTCGGACGCCATGCTTTGATGCATAGAGTTACGGCCCTTGCCATTCTGTGTTCAAATCCCGCTGAAGTTAACTTTGCCTTTCATCCTTACGGGGTCAATAAAATAAAGTACCAGTAATGCACTGGGTAATTGCTGGCCTTGTGCCAAAAGTAGAAACAATTAATCTTCCTTGGTGCACCATATCATTCTGCAATATTTTGGTGCACCATAGAGTGTTAAACATGAAATACTTTGCAGTATTTCTTATATTCATCATCATCATCATCACCATCAACATCTAGTATCCACGTTTTAATGGGTTAGATGAGCTGTCCCATTGTGAAACGAGCTGTTCCATTTTGAGACAAGCTGCCCCATTTTGAGATAAGCTGTCCCATTGTGAGACGAGCTGTCCCATTGTGAGATGAGCTGTCCCATTTTGAGACAAGCCGCCCCATTTTGAGATGAGCTGCCCCATTTTGAGATGAGCTGTCCCATTGTGAGACAAGCTGCCCCATTTTGAGACAAGCTGCCCCATTTTGAGACAAGCTGTCCCATTGTGAGACGAGCTGTCCCATTGTGAGATGAGCTGTTCCATTTTGAGACAAGCTGCCCCATTTTGAGATGAGCTGTCCCATTGTGAGACAAACTGCCCCATTTTGAGACAAGCTGTCCCATTGTGAGACGAGCTGTCCCATTGTGAGACGAGCTGTTCCATTTTGAGACAAGCTGCCCCATTTTGAGATGAGTTGTCCCATTGTGAGACAAGCTGCCCCATTTTGAGACAAGCTGCCCCATTGTGAGATGAGCTGTTCCATTTTGAGACAAGCTGCCCCATTTTGAGATGAGCTGTCCCATTGTGAGACAAGCTGTCCCATTGTAAGATGAGCTGTCCCATTGTGAGACGAGCTGTACCATTGTGAGACGAGCCTGGTGAGATGACTGTGTTTTGCTCATACAGACTGGTTCTGGTTTGGTTTCTATGGCTGGACGCCCTTCTTAATGCCAACCACTACATTGTGGACTGGCGCTCAATGTCGTGACACCAAACTGACCACTTATTAAGTTTCCAAATTTCATTAGAGGGATAGTTAAATTTATTATAACCCATTCCTTATGAAAGAAAAAGAAAAAAAAAGAAAAAAAGTGGCCTTGTGCTTAATAAAAAAATCAATAGTTTCTGATTCTGTTCAATATTTTCTCATACTACTGTTCAATGTTAGCCTAGTTTACCAGTTATAGTAACCCACACAAACACATCTGTCTCTATGTCTATCTATATATACACATACATACATATATATATACATACATACATACATATATATACATTCGTATGTGTGTGTATGTATATATATATATATATATATACATACACATATAAACATATAGATAAATAATGCATAACACACATATGATGATAATGACATATATATATACATATGTGTGTGTGTGTGTGTGTGTGTGTGTGTGTGTGTGTGTGTGTGTGTGTGTGTGTGTGTGGCTTCTATTATGTTTCTCCTGTTTTGGCAGCTCACTTGAAACAATTGTAATTACTATAAAAATTTCTATACCATCAGATGCAATGTTATTAAAATGGAATCAACAAGGAAGAATCAAACAAATGTGTTTTTTCCTTTTTACTATTTTAATACTTTCCAACATCAATATTGAATGGTTTGATAAAGGCCACTATGATAAAACAGAGATAGGATATGTTTGGATTGATACACCAAAATAGCAGCAATGCTAACTGCTTCTCTAGACCTAAACCTTGTGTAGAGTTGTTATATATATTAAAACAATAACTTGATAGAAATATAAGGAATTGTAGCTGCCAGTTATTTAATACTTCCTTTTTAATAAAAAAGATTTTTAATGAAATTACTGAGCTGCATTTTTCCATAGTATCTATTTACAGCTGAACCAGTGCCCTAAACCTCAGGGATATTGGTATGTAGGTAGGGTTAAGTAGGGTATGATCAATCAACAAAGGGGTCTTGGCACACAAAAAGGGTTCAGCTGTTTATTGCTATCCCCTGTCAAATATTCTAAATTAACACTTGTTTTTGTTTTTGCTTATATTTGCTAGCAGAGGAAGTGGATGTTAAAACAACAATGTTAGGATGGAAGGGGTAGTCGTTATAACTTTTACAGATCCTCTTTAGGCTGGTGATATTAGTCCAGTTGAAGGGGATATTGACCTATCTGATGGTGATATTAGCCCAATTAATGGGGATATTAGCCCAGTTGATGAGGATATTAGCCCAGTTGATGGGGATATTGACCTATCTGATGGTGATATTAGCCCAATTAATGGGGATATTAGCCCAGTTGATGATGATATTAACCTATTATTAACCCAGTTGAAGGTGATATTAACATATCTGATAGTGATATTAGCCCAGTTGATGGTGACATTAACCCATTACTAATCCAGTTGATGGTGACATTAACCCATTATTAACCCAGTTGATGTGACATTCACCCATTATTAACCCAGTTAATGGTGACATTAACCCAGTTGATGGTGATATTAACCCATTATTAACCCAGTTGATGGTGACATTAACCCATTATTAACCCAGTTGATGGTGACATTAACCCATTATTAACCCAGTTGATGGTGACATTAACCCATTATTAACCCAGTTGATGGTGACATTAACCCATTATTAACCCAGTTGATGGTGACATTAACCCATTATTAACCCAGTTGATGGTGACATTAACCCATTATTAACCCAGTTGATGGTGACATTAACCCATTATTAACCCAGTTGATGGCGACATTAACCCATTATTAACCCAGTTGATGGTGACATTAACCCATTATTAACCCAGTTGATGGTGACATTAACCCATTATTAACCCAGTTGATGGTGACATTAACCCATTATTAACCCAGTTGATGGTGACATTAACCCACTATTAACCCAGTTGATGGCGACATTAACCCATTATTAACCCAGTTGATGGTGACATTAACCCATTATTAACCCAGTTGATGGTGACATTAACCCATTATTAACCCAGTTGATGGTGACATTAACCCATTATTAACCCAGTTGATGGTGATATTAATTAATGTCCTGTGTAGCTAGAATATTTGAAGATTGGCCTCTCAGAAATAATATCAGCAAAGAAGGAATTCCAAAGAATGGCTGCTCTAGAAAGGAAGGATTGGACATAATGGTTTGGTTAGTAGATGGTAGATGAGATAGAATGGAGTGAAAACTGGTGAATCTGGGTAGAGCGGTAATAGAGTTAGTCAAGAGGAGTAGATGTTGATATTTTAGGTTGTATTATGTTCTATATGGTGGTGGAATGACTGAATTGGTAGAGTGTTGCACAACATGCTTTGTAGCAGAGAGTTATGGCCCTTTATATTGTGTTTAAACCCCGCCAAGGTTAGCTTTGCCTTTCCTCCTTAGGACATACAGTGGTATATCATCCTGGTATTTATAGTATCATGGAATATTAGGACATACACTGGTATATCATCCTGGTATTTATAGTATCATGGAATATTACGACATACCTTGGTATATCATCCTGGTATTTATAGTATCATGAAATATTAAGTGCTTTTATTTTTTTTCTGGGGTTAATAATTTTGATGGTAAATATAAACTGTTGACCCTTCAGCTGGTAGCCTGGGACTCTGCTATGTTAGAAAGCTTTCAATGACCACAAACATATATCTTAATAAGACAAAATGTAAAAAGTACTCCTCAATCACAAAATAAAAATATTAAAATATATTGAAAACCTACTAATAATAATTAAAAAAATGTAAAATAAAATGTATAGTAGTTTGCTTGAAGGTATTGTGGAATAGGGGAAACAAATAGGAATAAGGTTAGTTGGTTATTTGGAAACCCAACAATGTGTGTTTGGTAAAAATGTTAAGGTAAGAAGACAGTAGAAGATAAAAGACAGTGAAGTAAAGGAGGGAGGACGATAGAAAGTTACCTATCCATTATTGAGGGGAGTCTGTAGAGTAGAGGGACCTCAGAGAGAAACCTGAGAAATGCTGTGGGTGACTGTTTGATATATTTTTGAGAAATAATCATTAAGTCCAAAGGTGTCTATTTAAAGCAATGTCTTTTTCTCTTTTTCTTTCTAAAACAGAGTAAAGAATCTGTTATGGTTCTGTCATTTATTGACATGTTGCAATTCATATAATTCTTGCAATGTTATTCTCCTTTTGTATAAAAACACACTTAGTACATTTGTGAGTGTAAATAAGCTGCCAAATGTTGAATTGATGCTTCAATAGAGAGGCAGGAATTAGAAGAATAAAAGACATGTTTGGAAGCAAAGAAATTCTAAGAGTGGAAGAAAATATTAATATGAATGAAATAAAAAAAAAAGAAGAAAAAAGAAAACAGAAAAAAGCCAGCAATAATCAAAGAAGTTTTATTAAAAATGAACAGCTTTTAAAACAGTTTGAGCTGAAACTGTTTTTCAGATTTGAATAGATTCAGAGAATAGTAAATATAAACAGGGTTCATTTTCCTTTTGGATTTCTAAAGCGCTAGGGAGTTGGAGCAAAGCAATCTAAATAGTTTATTGAAAACATTACAGTCAAGAGAGCACCTTCATTTGTTTGGCGTTTTTTTCTAATGGCAAACTGATGGTTTGAAAAGATCCTAAGAAAGACTAACCATTACTCTAGGAAGGTTTATTGATTTTTATGTTCATCGTCTTAAACACTGCCATTGCTGTAGCTATCTCTAACTCTACCAGCTAACCCCCTCTCCAACATTATCTACAACAGTATCTGCAGCCATATTTACCATAGTTCTGGAAATTATTTACCATAGAAGCTAGTAGCAAGATAATTTAGCAATTTTCTCGGACACTGGACAGCTGCCCCCCCCCCCCCAAGTGGGGTGGCTGTTGCAGCAGGTGTCATTGGCCATTGTCCACCAAAATGCCTTTCTCATTTTGTTCATGGTGCACAGCTGAAACACCGTTCTGACCTAGGTGTAGAGTCTGTAACTCTCTCTTCTTCCCCCTTTCTTGCTTCCTTTATCTAGTAGTCCCTGCCCCACCTCTTTTCCTCTCATTTACGGCATTTATATATTCCTCTCCAAAGCTGTTTTCTTTTTCTGTATATTTAGCAAAATCACTTTCTTTCAGCATCATCATCACCATTTTTAACCTCCATTTACAATCGAGTACGACTTAGTAGTATGTACAATACTTTTGCTAAGGGCTTTCAATGCCTACACAGTGATAGACACCTTAGTGGCTCTCTCTCCCCTTACTTATTAAGTGGAACATCCCGGATGTGACAGTTGAAAGAAAAAAGGGCAGTTGTTTTGATATATATATATATAGGTTATCAAACAACAGGAAAGCTCTTGTCATCTAATGTTTCCTTGCTGCATCAAAAACATATATTCATCATCATCCTCCTTTGACTCCTCTGTGGTCAGTCAGAACTCTCTTGACAATCCCTTTCCACGCTGTTCGGTCCTGCATTGCTGCCCCAGATCCCTTATATCCAACCCTGAGTCCTGAGCTATGGTGTCGGGGAAAGTCAGTTTTCGTGAATAGACACATCCAGAGGAATGCCACAGAAGGAGAGATGAAATGATTTCTTGGCACTCAAATTTATTGTCCTCCTTAAATGTCCAAATCTTTCGAACATTGATTGAACCAGTACTACTCTATGGATCAGAAACATGGACCTTATCAGTTAGTCTTGAAAGACGGCCGGATGGAGCATCTACAAATCTGCTCAGAAGAATCAAAAACATAAGCTGGAGATCACACGCAACACTTGAAACCATCTACAGAGATTTGATTCCAATATCCCTCAGACTCAAACAAAAAAGACTACAGTTTGCTGGTCACTGTCATCGAGCTGACAAAGAAATCATTTCAAAACATATATACACTTATACGTGATCTTTATGCAGACGACTGTTACCTTGTTAGCCACTTGGGAGAAGACATTCAACTTTAGATAAACTGTTTCTAGGCAGCACATGATAAGTTTAGGTTGATAATCAGTTTGAAAAAGACAGTGGTGATGTACTCAGGGAGTCATATATGGTGATGTACCAGCATGCACGCAGGGAGTCATATATTTCACCATCCATCAAAGTGAAAATAGTGAAGGTTGTGAATAAGTTCATCTCTCCAGAACCAGCAGCCATGATGAAAAGGTCCGCTATTGGTTGTCTAAAGCTACTGATGCTTTTATTAAGCTGGAGAAATGCCTGTGGTCACAGATATCAGTGTGAGTATGTATGTTTATAGCCTTGCTGTATGGATGTGAGACATGGTCAACATACCGTCAGCATAACCAGGGCCTTAAACGTTTCCCCCAACAATGCTTGCACTCCATACTCATGATCCCATGGAGGGCTTATGATCATGAAACAATATCTCCACTGGTTTAATGAGCTATCTATGGCGGCATCAATGACAGCAACAGCAATAACACATTTTTGCCAATGTATACCAAACCAACGCAGGAGAAGAGATGACTGTTTTGGTTTGGAAATGTGATGCGCATGGACAATGATTGTTAGGTGAAGAAGTACCAGGAAATGTCAGTGGAAGGAAGCTGTGGTTGAGGTAGACCAAGGAAGACCTGGGAAGAGGTTGTGAGAGCTGACCTTAAATCACTGAGACTCACAGAGGCGATGACTAAGGATTGCGATGTTTGGAGAGATGTGCTGAGAAGGACTTGTACAACCCATGCAAGTATGGAAAAGCGGATGTAAAAACGATGATGATGATGATTATGATGATGGTATTTTTTGGGGTCTAAAAAGTAGTCATACTTGAACATGAGTTGGCTTCCACTATGTATGTATGTGTGTATGTACGTATGTATTTTATGCATATGTATGTTATATATGTATTTTATGCATTTGTATGTATTTTATATATGTATTTTATGCATATGTATGTATGTTATATATGTATTTTATGCATTTGTATGTATTTTATATATGTATTTTATGTATATGTATGTATGTTATATATGTATTTTATGTATATGTATGTCTGTACATATGTTTGTATGTAAATATACATATGTACACATACATATACAAATTCAATTGTTTGTTACATTTTAATTAGATACTTTTAAATTAGAAAATTAAACTTTCATTAGTATTTTGTAGTTTATTTTGTAATTTAAATATTTACATATGTGTGTGAGTGTATGAGTTTGTGCGTGTGTGTTAGTGTAGGAGTGTGTGTGAGTGTGAATGGGTGTGTGTGTTTGTGTGTATGAGAGAGTGTTTGTGTGTATGAGAGCATGTGTGTGTGTATGTATTATGATTGTATGTATTATGTTTGTGTGTGTATGAGAGTGTGTGTGTGAGAGTGTGTGTGTGTGTGTATGTATTATGGAGTGTCTGTGTTGGTGTAGAATTGAAATAAGATTAAGAGAATTGGATGAAAAATATGATGGCAGTGCAGAAGTTCTGTTTGAACATATTGACACAAAACTATTTGGTTTGCAGAACTTGGAACTGTGGGAATTGTTTAACATTTAATTAACTGTGTGACCAAGCAGAAGTATAAATATGAAAAGAAGGGTAGAGATCACAGCTCCGATACTATGGGAATGTGGTTAGAATGTCTTAGGAAAGACTCACTGGATAAAACCAACCAACAGGAGACCCAGGGGTAGACCCCAAGCAAGATGATTGGATAACATCCATGAACTTGGCTGGTCTCGCCCGGGGGATTCAGCAGGATCAGTTGGAGATAGTTATTTTTGACAGGACCCGCTGGAAGGAGTGTTTGAGGAGTCAGTCTCCACGACCCTCTCAGGAATAAGTGAAAAAAGAAGGGTAGCGTAAATTAAGAAATACATTCCCAGGAGTGTAGTGATGGTGGTGGTGTGGTGTGGATACGGGATGTCATTTTCAAACCTCTAGTATCAGAAAAAAGAAAATTATAAACTAAATGAAACAAAATATTTTAATTAAAAAAATAAGAGCAATGATGATGGTGACCATCACTACTACCATTAATAACAGTTTTATCAGCACTATATAATCATTTGACCTGTTAGAAATAGCAGCAAAAAACCCACAAATCACACCATATCACCTTAGAAATAGTAAGGGCACATTAGACAATGTAGAACTATGATATACAAAAAGATGAGATACTCACAGCCAAAATGTTTTTTATCATGATTCTGCTCAATGCTCAATAAGAGTTCACCTAAGGCTAAACAATAACAACAACAACAACCACAATGCTATATATCAATAAGAAAGTGTATGTGGTTGTTAAACTTGCTAGAAACAGCAGCTAAATCTCCCTAAACTCACATCCAAAAGAGATGTCTCTATCAGTGAGGGCTAACCACATATCTGAACTTGTAAAGTTCTTTTCTAGGGATTGGGCTACGACAAGGTTTTATTATGGAAGACCAGCTGCTGTCCATGTTTCAAATTTCCTCCTCTCTATACTATTGAAAGTATGTGGCTTAGTGGTTAGAGCATTGAGCTTACAACCGTAAGGTTGTGAGTTCGAATGCTAGACCATGTTGTGTGTTGTGTTCTTCAGCAAAACACTGCTTTTCTTCCACAAACACACCTTGCCCAGGTTTGTGCCTTGGAGGGGAACTTTCTAGGTACAAAACTCTGGTCATCCATGACCTAAGGGAGCCTATGATCTTATTGATGTTCAATGGTTGATACAGTTTTGTACCAGTGTTGTAGTAAACAGAAACACAATTGAACTGGAACAAATGCTGGCCTTTTGACTCATACCCTAATCCTGCTTATTCATTGCCTTAACCCTTTAACATTTACATTACTCTATATATATACTATTATATTTTTGCAGTAAAGGCTTTACCTCACATAATATCTCACATACATTGAATCTATGAGATTTTGATGTTATTTATTTTGAGAACAATACCTTAATGTAAGTATGAGCAGCCGGTTACAGCTCGTTTGAACAGGTGAGAGAATTCTGGCCCGATACAGCTCGTTTGAACAGGTGAGAGAATTCTGGCCCGATACAGCCGGTTTAAATGCTAAAGGTTAAATCACAGTTTAAATTCTTTAAAAATAGCTGAAATACAGATTCTGAAGATCTAGATACTCTATGGCTACAAAAAGACAATGGCTTCTAGTTAAAGACTTTCTACCTTAAGTCTGTTGGATCAGGGCTAAACTAAGGCTAATTCTCCTTGACAACAGCAGAAACAGCAAAACACTACAAACAACTAGTACATAACATTTGGAATCAATATTGGGTTATTATTAGTTTATCAGCAAAAACACCATTACACCACTACTGCTGACACCATTACAACAACAACAACCACAACCACAACAACACCATTACACCACTACTGCTGACACCATTACAACAACAACTACAACAATAATTCAACTATGGAAATGACATTTACAACAACAAAACATACCAACAAATATCAGAAACAACAACAAAAGCAACTAAAATTCCACCAATGATAGCAATAGTGACAGCAAGGAAGAGATATAATAAACAACACTGACAACAACAGCAACAACAAGAACAACACCAACAGCAACAACAAAAACGGCAACAGCACTAACAGCAGCAGTAACAACAGCAACAACAGCAGTAAGACCACCACCAACAACAACAGCAACAACAGCAATAACAGCAGTAAAACCACCACCACCACCACCAACAACAACAACAGCAACAACAGCAGTAACACCACCACCACCACCAACAACAACAGCAGTAACACCACCACCAACAACAACAACAGCAACTACAACAACAATTGGAAATTCTTTTAAAGGAAATTTTAATTTTTTATTAATTAATTAAATATTTTTCCCTGTTTGCCAGTTTATGAAGGAAGCAAGGAACTGTAAACAGGTAGAACACCATTGCTCAACCAGAGATACTGAACCAAGGTAGATGTAGCATCAACATGGTGGAGTTTCTCCTGATTTCTTAATTTTGATCTTAATTTACATGAAACTGAAACTCCCACCCCCACATTTCAAGTATTAACAATTGTTTCATTGATCAGGTGAGTCTAAAGGCCGCTAATCACTCCAAGTTGCGTCGACCTTAAATACAGTGTTTACCTCTGATCAAATCATCAGAATACTAAAGATTTCACATATGGCCATGGTATATATAGATATAATGTTGTGTCAAACAAAGCCGTACGTTAAAACTATCCACAATACAGACTACTCACAACCTCTGGAGATAATTGCATTTTGTTAGAGCTCGAGCAATAACAAACCGCTGCTTTTTGTTGTGTTACCAACACTATACAGAGTGCACTGGGTGCTTTTTATCATGACACCTATACAAGGATGGTGATGATAATATTGTAGGAAACCTGATGAGATAATTATATTAGCACAGATGAGAATGAAAGTAGGGTGTGATTTGAGAGGATTTGGTTGCTATTTCTTGCAACCATACACCAGTATTGGCTTTGATGGTGATGGTGGTGATGATGGTGGTGATGGTGGTGATTGATCTATTCCAAGCTTACTCATCTGTCAATTTCCCCCATTTTCAAAAAGATCAGAATCTAAAAGGGATGAAATGTAACAGAAAACATTTCACAGGAATAATTATTTTCATGAACCTCCCCACCCCCTTCCTGTGCTGCTGCATGTGTATGACTGCTGCTGCATGTGTATGACTGTGCTGTTGCATGTGTATGACAGTGCTGTTGCATGTGTATGACAGTGCTGCTGCATGTGTATGGCTGTGCTGCTGCATATGCATGACTGTGCTGCTGCATGTGCATGCCTGTGCTTCTGCATGTGTATGACAGTGCTGCTGCATGTGTATGACTGTGCTGCAGTATGTGCATGCCTGTGCTTCTGCATGTGTATGACAGTGCTGCTGCATGTGTATGACAGTGCTGCTGCATGTGCATGACTGTGCTGCTGCATGTGTTTGACTGTGATGCTGCATGTGTATGACTGTGCTGCTGCATGTGTATGACTGTGCTGCAGTATGTGCATGCCTGTGCTTCTGCATGTGTATGACAGTGCTGCTGCATGTGTATGACAGTGCTGCTGCATGTGCATGACTGTGCTGCTGCATGTGTTTGACTGTGATGCTGCATGTGTATGACTGTGCTGCTGCATGTGTATGACTGTGCTGCAGTATGTGCATGACTGTGCTGCTGCATGTGCATGACTGTGCTGCTGCATGTGCATGACTGTGCTGCTGCATGTGCATGCCTGTGTATGACAGTGCTGCTGCATGTGCATGACTGTGCTGCTGCATGTGCATGACTGTGCTGCTGTATATACACATGTTGCTGTATACACCCAACTGTGCCACCACACAACAGTGCCACCACACAACAGTGCCACCACCCAACTGTGCCACCACACAACAGTGTCACCACC
>OZ024745.1:131646475-131648975 GCA_964016885.1 Eledone cirrhosa
ATATATATATATATGCATACATATATGTATATATGAATACATGTATACATATATGTATATATGAATACATGTATACATATTTGTATATATACATACATGTATAATATATGTAAATATACATATATTTATAATGTATACATATATGTGCACAGCAGGGATATTTTAAAAGGTGTGTGATCTCTACAATTTAGAAACCAAGCTAATGCATTAGATTATAGATCTACTTATCCCACTACCAATTTACCTATCTATCAAACTATGTCATATATATATATATATATATATATATATATATATATATACATATCACTGTGTCATAAATATATATATGACAATAGTGACCTAAGATAAATATAAATAAACACAGGTACAATATCAACAAACACACACTAGTGACCAACGTTAGAACACAAACACACAGACACAGACTCAAACACACAGACTCAGACACAAACACACAGACTCAAACACAAACGCAGACTCAGACACAAACGTACAGACTCAGACACAAACGCACAGACTCAGACACAAACGCACATATTCAGACACAAACACACAGACTCAGACACAAATGCCCAGACTCAGACACAAACACACAGGCACAAACACACACCAAACATAAAACACATGTACAAACAGAGACAACAATAAATAAATAAATACAATATAATAAGTAGATATTACAGCAATGAATCAGGAGGAAACATAATAGTATCACTGATGATGTCACAGGTGTGTGATGAAAGAACTTTGAGAGGCTATATATATTTATATCTATATTTTTAACTGTTGGTCAATCAATGACTGCCAGTTAAATTTACTATAAGGATATAAAATATACGGAAGCGAAAACCAACTCAAACCAAAGAGTGAGTGTGTTTTATGATATATTTCTGGCAATATTATAACAATATGACCCTCCCCAAATATAACAATATATATATAGTCCATCCTCGCACCCACACCATCCTTTCTCTGTAAAGTTATGTTGGTACCACAGAACATCCAGTCCACACTGTAAATGTGGTTGGTGTTAGGAAGGGCATCCAGCTGTAGAAAACCTGCCAGGGACAGTTCTGTATGAGCAAGACATGGTCAACCAATCAATCTTGCCTCAAGTGGGACAATTCCCGTCTAACCCATGCTAGTGTGGAAGATAGACATCAAACGATGATGATGATATAAGTTATTCCGGGTTCAATCGGGAGTAACCACAGTAAGTAAGGTACTCAATACATAGCAGAGTATAAATGTTTAATCTAGAAAAGCTTCTACAGGACTAAAACTGTTTCATTCATGAGAAATCATCAGGAAGCTTCCTGATGATTTCTCACGAATGAAACAGTTCTAGTCCTGTAGAAGCTTTTCTATATTAAAAAAAAAAATATATATACATATACACACATATATATATATATACATATATATACACATATATATATATATACATACATACATATAAATATATATATATACTTAGGGATTCTGACATTACCATAACAGAAGTCCGATGAGCTTTTGATTGGAGAGTCAGGCCAGATCGATATAGATCGAACCTTGAGCTGATCAACTGTGAAACACACGTCACACCTCAATAAATATAATGAAGACCTAAGAGTGCGTCATTTTTATTATTAGTATATATGTGTATATATGTATATATGTGTGTGTGTGTGTGTGTGTGTGTTGTTGTCACTCTGTGTGTGTATGTATGTATAAACACATATGTATTCATACCCACACACACGCAGACACATATATATAAAACAAACGTAAATCCATTAAACTTTTATAATGTAATACAAATGACTCGCTTCCCCTGAGCCAGCGGCTGTTTTATTAAATAAACAAATCTAAAAATATAAAACAATACATAAAATGACAATATGTGGAATATTTCCTAGTTGTAAAGTTATATTCCGTTGTTTATCTACAACGTACATTTAGCTCACAAGTTGTTAATAACTGATATAATTAATTATGTTTTCAAACAAACAAAAACAAAACAGAGCAAAAAAAAGAATTAAAAAAGAATGTCAAGGGATGTTGGTGTTGAAAAATTAAACTTTATTTCTGCTGCAGCATGTTAGCATTAGGTCTGTGTGATATATATATATATATAAATTAGAAATAAGAGGGATCAGATGTTGTTTACTCGAGAGAAGGCTACGTTGGTACGGTCACGTGATGCGCATGAAAGACGGCAGCTGTATAACAAAGTGCAGGGCAATAAAGATAGACGGTAGCCACGGAGTAGGCAGACCCAGAAAAACATGGGACGAGCTGATAAATTCCGACCTCACACGCTTACACCTCTCCAAGACAATGTCACTGGACCGAGACCTTTGGCGGTACTCAGTAATAGAGAAGACCCGCCTTACCTAAATACAAAGTAAAAACCTACTACAGTCAGTAGGCATCTCTATCAAAACACACCCCCGTCCCACCACCTCCACCCCACCCACACCGCCCCTTTCAATGTAAAGTTATGTTGGTCCCA
>OZ024745.1:131653975-131668975 GCA_964016885.1 Eledone cirrhosa
CGAGTTGAAAATCTGCAAGGCAAAACACGTGTCCTCGAATATGGTTTGCTAACCATAGTGGAACTAGCTTTATGCCAAACTCGTCCTATGGACTGAGTGCTCTCCTTACTACGGATATAACCTCTCAGTGGTCTACCACCATATATATATATAATTCAAATTTAAAATATATATACTTATGTAGCTATATATCATTAGAGAAACGCATAGTATTTTGTACATACATATAAAAAACACATAATAATTAGGAAACAATATACAGGGTGCGGACAGTATTTGAGGACAGATTTATGGTTTTAAAAAACGCTTATATAACAGAAAAAAAACTGTATTCTTATAAAAATAACAAACATAAAGCTAAATTATTAATTTAATAATTTCATTCAATAAAACCACCATAAGCATCAATAACTGCCTCCACGCAGGGTCAAAATCATTTACAAGCTCGGATTAAGTTGTCCTTGTTCATATTGGACAGACTCAAACTATTGCAGCTTTATTTTAATGTGACTTTACCACCTTAAAGTATTTAATATCTCCTATGCTTTATATATATATGTACACAATACTATGTCTCTCTAATGATATATAGCTACATACATATATATTTCTTTTTAAATTTGAATTATTGATGCCCTGGACAAATGTCCATTGAGCTTTTTTACCGAGAAACATATTCATCATAGATATGATATATGTTATGATACCTTAAATTAGTATATAAAATATGGCTAGATATCTATATAACCAGACTGAAAAACAAGACATTTAATGGCTAAAAGGTACTGATGATATAATATACAATGCTGATGGTATAATGTAAGTTTTGCTTAAAGAATTATTAATTAAATTTCAAAAAAGAACAGACTAATAAAACTGTCTTCAATGGTGACAAGAGAGAAGAATACAATTTATTCAATGTTTAAGCTTCAATAAGCCTTAATCAATAAATGTGAAATACATAGAGAACTGTCTATAGAATCCTCTATATCCTGATTAGGGCTTATTGAAGCTGAAACAGTGAATAAATTGTATTTTTCTCTCTTGTTAGTATTGTATGTGGCCTTTGCTTCAGTTTTCAATTTACATTGCTAAATTCTATGTCTCTAAGGGTTTCAACTTTACTACAAGCATTACAATATATATAAGGTCAAGCAGATCAGTATGTTAAAATCACCATAGTTAATTTGGCTGGAACACAGAGCATTGGTAGATCAGTGAAAATGCAGCTCAGAATTGATTCTCCGTTTCAAGATCCCTAAAGGTCACTAATCCGAAATGGCTTACTGATTAGTGATGTCTCATTGGTTAAAAAACAATCCCTGCTGGTTTACATAGAAGAAGTGGTTTATAAATATAATAGACTATTAAACCCGAACTAGACAGTAGTTTGGTGCCATGCCACCCAGGGAGTTGCTATGTAACCCTCCAACATGTCCACTAGACAGTAGTTTGGTGCCATGCCACCCAGGGAGTTGCTATGTAACCCTCCAACATGTCCACTAGACAGTAGTTTGGTGCCATGCCACCCAGGGAGCTGCTATGTAACCCTCCAACATGTCCACTAGACAGTAGTTTGGTGCCATGCCACCCAGGGAGCTGCTATGTAACCCTCCAACATGTCCACTAGACAGTAGTTTGGTGCCATGCCACCCAGGGAGTTGCTATGTAACCCTCCAACATGTCCACTAGACAGTAGTTTGGTGCCATGCCACCCAGGGAGTTGCTATGTAACCCTCAAACTCCAATGTCAAATACTCTTCAGTAAGTTCTCAATTATCTTTAAAATCCCAATAATATTTATTATGTTATGAACAAGAAGACAACAGCATACTTGGAAGATGTGGAACTGGACATGGACAGAGTTATACACCACCACTACACTGTTACCAGGACCACAACACTGCTGACATCACTACACTGTTACCAGGACCACAACACTGCTGACACCACTACACTGTTACCAGGACCACAACACTGCTGACACCACTACACTGTTACCAGGACCACAACACTGCTGACACCACTACACTGTTACCAGGACCACAACACTGCTGACATCACTACACTGTTACCAGGACCACAACACTGCTGACACCACTACACTGTTACCAGGACCACAACACTACTGACACCACTACACTGTTACCAGGACCACAACACTGCTGACATCACTACACTGTTACCAGGACCACAACACTGCTGACACCACTACACTGTTACCAGGACTACAACACTGCTGACATCACTACACTGTTACCAGGACCACAACACTGCTGACACCACTACACTGTTAGCAGGACCACAACACTGCTGACACCACTACACTGTTACCAGGACCACAACACTGCTGACATCACTACACTGTTACCAGGACCACAACACTGCTGACACCACTACACTGTTACCAGGACTACAACACTGCTGACATCACTACACTGTTACCAGGACCACAACACTGCTGACACCACTACACTGTTACCAGGACCACAACACTGCTGACACCACTACACTGTTACCAGGACCACAACACTGCTGACATCACTACACTGTTACCAGGACCACAACACTGCTGACACCACTACAACACTGCTGACACCACTACACTGTTACCAGGACCACAACACTGCTGACATCACTACACTGTTACCAGGACCACAACACTGCTGACACCACTACACTGTTACCAGGACCACAACACTGCTGACACCACAACACTGCTGACATCACTACACTGTTACCAGGACCACAACACTGCTGACATCACTACACTGTTACCAGGACCACAACACTGCTGACACCACTACACTGTTACCAGGACCACAACACTGCTGACATCACTACACTGTTACCAGGACCACAACACTGCTGACACCACTACACTGTTACCAGGACCACAACACTGCTGACACCACTACACTGTTACCAGGACCACAACACTGCTGACACCACAACACTGTTACTAGGACCACAACACTGCTGACATCACTACACTGTTACCAGGACCACAACACTGCTGACATCACTACACTGTTACCAGGACCACAACACTGCTGACATCACTACACTGTTACCAGGACCACAACACTGCTGACATCACTACACTGTTACCAGGACCACAACACTGCTGACACCACTACACTGTTACCAGGACCACAACACTGCTGACATCACTACACTGTTACCAGGACCACAACACTGCTGACACCACTACACTGTTACCAGGACTACAACACTGCTGACACCACTACACTGTTACCAGGACCACAACACTGCTGACACCACTACACTGTTACCAGGACCACAACACTGCTGACACCACTACACTGTTACCAGGACCACAACACTGCTGACACCACAACACTGTTACTAGGACCACAACACTGCTGACATCACTACACTGTTACCAGGACCACAACACTGCTGACATCACTACACTGTTACCAGGACCACAACACTGCTGACACCACTACACTGTTACCAGGACCACAACACTGCTGACATCACTACACTGTTACCAGGACCACAACACTGCTGACACCACTACACTGTTACCAGGACCACAACACTGCTGACACCACTACACTGTTACCAGGACCACAACACTGCTGACACCACAACACTGTTACTAGGACCACAACACTGCTGACATCACTACACTGTTACCAGGACCACAACACTGCTGACATCACTACACTGTTACCAGGACCACAACACTGCTGACACCACTACACTGTTACCAGGACCACAACACTGCTGACACCACTACACTGTTACCAGGACCACAACACTGCTGACACCACTACACTGTTACCAGGACCACAACACTGCTGACACCACTACACTGTTACCAGGACCACAACACTGCTGACATCACTACACTGTTACCAGGACCACAACACTGCTGACACCACTACACTGTTACCAGGAGCACAACACTTCTGACATCACTACACTGTTACCAGGACCACAACACTGCTGACACCACTACACTGTTACCAGGACCACAACACTGCTGACATCACTACACTGTTACCAGGACCACAACACTACTGACACCACTACACTGTTACCAGGACTACAACACAGCTGACATCACTACACTGTTACCAGGACCACAACACTGCTGAGACCACTACACTGTTACCAGGACCACAACACTGCTGACACCACTACACTGTTACCAGGACCACAACACTGCTGACACCACTACACTGTTACCAGGACCACAACACTGCTGACACCACTACACTGTTACCAGGACCACAACACTGCTGACATCACTACACTGTTACCAGGACCACAACACTACTGACCACTACACTGTTACCAGGACTACAACACAGCTGACATCACTACACTGTTACCAGGACCACAACACTGCTGAGACCACTACACTGTTACCAGGACCACAACACTGCTGACACCACTACACTGTTACCAGGACCACAACACTGCTGACACCACTACACTGTTACCAGGACCACAACACTGCTGACACCACTACACTGTTACCAGGACCACAACACTGCTGACACCACTACACTGTTACCAGGACCACAACACTGCTGACACCACTACACTGTTACCAGGACCACAACACTGCTGAGACCACTACACTGTTACCAGGACCACAACACTGCTGACATCACTACACTGTTACCAGGACCACAACACTGCTGAGACCACTACACTGTTACCAGGACCACAATACTGTTGACATCACTACACTGTTACCAGGACCACAACACTGCTGACATCACTACACTGTTACTAGGACCACAACACTGCTGAGACCACTACACTGTTACCAGAACTACAACACTGCTGACACCCCCACAACACTGTTACCACCACCACAACACTTTTACCACCACCAGCAACACTACTACCACCACCACAACACTACTGCCACCACCACAACACTCCTACCACCACCAGCAACACTACTGACACCACCACAACACTACTACAACCACCACAACACTACTACAACCACCACAACACTCCTACCACCACCACCACAACACTACTACCACCACCAGCAACACTACCACCACCACAACAACCAAATGACTAATTCTGGTTTTATAAAAAACCAATGGAGACAACTTAGAAAAATTACCGACATCCCCTCCCAAACACACTTATTCAAATTCCTCTGCTTATCCCCCCCACCACTTATTCCCTGCCCCCTATTATTTGTGACCCGAGAGTAGGTGCTGCAACACTGTAAACCTGATGAGGTAATGTCTGTAAGGAGTGCTAGACCATAACAGACAGAATATCACGTAGGATACAATGGTATTTTAGTAGCCAGCAGGTTTGTTTCAGAAACAGCATAGTTTCATCTCATTATTAAAACATCATTTGGAGTGATAAAGGCTTATTATTGTAAACTGAGAAGTTATTAAGAATTAATGACATAAATATAATTACAACAAAACAATATAAACATAATTACAACAAAACGATATAAATATAAATGGAAAAAAATGAAATTTCATTTCTCACTCTTAGTACGGCTGATACTTAAATATAAGTATGTATACGTACATATATATATGTATACAGACATACAGTAGTATGTATATACATACATACATGCACACATATATATATGTACGTATGGATTTACCGAACATTTATTATAATGCTCGGTTTGTTTGTAAACAAACAGCCCAAATTATTAGCCGTACACTGACTAAGGAATGATGAACTAGTTTCTAGCTTATTAGCTGTCATCAGCACCGAATACCTTCCTGTCAGTCAATTGAACGTTGGAAAGTATATACTTTCAAACGTTCAATTGAAAGTATATACTTTCCTTATGCATATTAACGGCTAATAATTTGGGCTGTTTGTTTACAAAGAAACCGAGCATTATAATAAATGTTTGGTAAACCCATACGTACATATATATATGTGTGTATGTATGTATACACATACTGCTGTACATCTGTATACATATATGTATATACGTATACATACTTTTACATATAAATATAATTACAACTAAACAATATAATTACAACTACAACACAAATGACCTCTCGTTAATATACATAGTTGCTACAAACTTCAAAACAGTTTCACATAAATGAAAACATAAGAAGAAAACAAAGATAAAGAAATAGTTGAAGAATTAAGAATAATTATCTACAGCAGATGATTTGTACTTTGTTAATGGCAACTATTGTACAATAATAGTTTTACAACTTCAGCTTCTCACAATAATTAGACATGGTAGCTAGTTCTCAAATGAAGATTTATATCTTATATTTTTCACTTGGCCATAATGAAACTGTGTAAGCTGACTAAAAAAACATGATTTGTTAAAAAAGAAATATTGATTTCTTATTGACTAAAGAAATAAAAAGTATTTCCTCTTGATTTATAGGTGGCGGGGAGAAAGTTGATCTTGGTGTGTTTTTCCTGTCTTCCCCAACAGCAATACTGGTATGTACTTAAATATCGAGATAGATAGATAGATCCTATCATAATAACCCTTTTTCAATTATTCTTACTTTCTTCCTCAATCCCAAGTCTTTCTTATCTATGTAGTGTCTGCCATTCAAACGTTAGTTCTTGTCTTATGACCCTGTGGTAAACAGGCGAAACTCCAGAGTAACAACACTCACTTTTTACCCTTAATAATAATTGTTTCTACTTTTGGCACAAGGCCAGCTATTACCCCAGTGTATTACTGGTACTTTATTTTATCGACCCCGTAAGGATGAAAGGCAAAGTTAACCTCGGTGGGATTTGAACTCAGAATGGCAAGGGCCGTAACTCAATGCATCAGAGCATGGCGTCCGGCCCTCTACCGATACTGCCAATCCACCGCCCTTTAGCCTTAATAATAATGAATATTAAAACTCTACTTTAATATTGAGTACTCCTTTATCTGAGCTGTCAGCCACATACAGATATATATATATCATATTGAGTTTCAAGACCCAATATTGTCTACACCTTCAGATTACAAGGGAGATCAAAATTGGGACCTATCTTCAGGCACTTATAATGGAGGAGATGACGAAGGACCGTGACAAGTGGAGAGATGCTGTGCTGAATAGGACCCGTTCAACCCTTGCAAGCAGGGAAAAGCGGATGTAAAATGATGATGATGATGATGATGAATAGAAATAACGAGGAAGTTTCGTTTACATATGGAAAATATTTGTTGCGTATCGACCTGTTATGTGCATTTCGCAGAGGATTGGCTCAAGGTCACCCATAGGAGTTGTAAACAAAACTTCCTCATTTTTTCTATTATATACACTCTGCCTGTGCATAGAGTGCTTGGTTTGGTACCAACACCAGTATTTCACCATACTACATACAATATATATATATATATATATATATATAGAGAGAGAGAGAGAGAGAGGGAGAGAGAGGGAGAGCAGTATTGGTCCTCATATCTAACTGGTATTATAATAATTGATACCAGATGGAGAGCAACATTCTTCAAATCTCAACACATATCAGAAGTTATTCTCACCAATCTGCCACTGCCGCACCAGTTTTATGGAGTGAAATAGTTCCCTCCATTCAAAATAAGATTCTAGACTATCAGATATCTCCATATGAGCAGTCAGGTTCTTATTCCAGGCAAGAAAGTACAACTGTAGAAATATAGAGTACATCAGTAGAAATATAGAGCAGAACTGTGGAAATATAGAGTACAGCTGTAGAAATATAGAGTAGAAATGTGGAAATATAGAGTACATCTGTAGAAATATAGAGTACATCTGTAGAAGTATAGAGTACATATGTAGAAGTATAGAGTACATCTGTAGAAATATAGAGTACAGCTGTAGAAATATAGAGTACAGTTGTAGAAATATAGAGCACAATTGTAGAAATATAGAGTACAACTGTATAAATATAGAGTATAGTTGTAGAAATATAGAGTACAACTGTAGAAATATAGAGTAGAAATGTGGAAATATAGAGTACAGCTGTAGAAATATAGAGTACAACTGTAGAAATATAGAGTAGAAATGTGGAAATATAGAGTACAGCTGTAGAAATATAGAGTACAACTGTAGAAATGTGGAAATATAGAGTACAGCTGTAGAAAGAGGCAGAAATAGTGAATAAAGAGACTGTAGTAGTCTTTTGTGGAGAAACAGAAATGTGAACAGCAGGTCTGAATGATATAGAAATGGCTGCAGGGTTAAGATATTTGCTTTATAAGCATGTGGTTTACCATTGCATCTTATCAGAAGGATGCCTTGTTATAGCTTTAGACCGACGTATTGTGAGGGAATTTAGTAAACAAACACAGTATGGAAGCTCATTGTATATAAGTAGTATGTGTGTACGTATGTATGTATGTACGTGTGTGTGTTTGTATATGTGTGTGTATGTATGTGTGTGTATGTTTGTATGTATGTGTGTGTGTATCTATGCATGTTTGTATGTATGTGTGTGTGTGTATGTATGTGTGTGTGTGTGTATGTATGTGTGTGTGTATGTATCTGTGTGTATGTATTATGTATGTATGTATGTTTGTATGTGTGTTTTTCTGGTTATATAATTTCACAAATGTTTACCAATAGAGAGAGAGTTGGTTTCTAACATAGACACAAGACTCTCTCATTGGAATTTACACAACATCAACTAGGTAGATATGTATATATACATGCATGTGTAGATATGGATGTTATTGTATGTGTGGATGTGTATGTTTTGAGTTGTATGTCTGCATGTGTATATGCTTTGTATCTGTACATGTGTATATGCAGTTATTAGATGCACCATTTTTGGAATGTTTTACATATTTTTACTGTTCCGTTAATGGATTGTACTTGTAATTATGTATGTATATATATGTATGTATGTGTTTATGTATGTATGTATGTACGTATGGCGACTAAACTGGCAACCCCACAAGTGTAGTGTTTGTACCAGAGTTTTCAAGTCGCTGACTGGACTAAAAGGTCACACTCGTTCAGCGCATCGGTAGGGGTTCTCCTACATGGATATAAAGTAGTGGCCGTACTCGAAAACGAGTTGGCAGCCACCATATATATATATATATATATATATATATATATATATATATATTATATATATGTATGTATGAATATATATATATATGTATGTATGTATATATATATATGTATGTATATATATATATATATGTATGCATGTATATATATATATATATGTATGTATATATATATATATATATATATATATATATATATATATATATATGTATGTATATATATATATATGTATATATATATATATATGTATGTATGTATGAATGGATGTATGACTGACTGAACACGTGTTTTTCACAAAAACATTTTTTTCTGTTCCTCCCTCTCATTCTCTATCTCTCTATTTCAACTTTTATTTCTCATTCTATCTTCTGATGAAGGACTAGTGTCTGAAACGTAAAGACTCTTTTCCTACTCTATTAAGTGTTAAACTAATATATTTCTTCATTGTACTGTATTGTTTGCTTTCTTGTTTCTGTTTACTTTTTGCATATATATATATATATATATATATATATATAGAGAGAGAGAGAGAGTCTGTGGTGCTGAGACCAGAGAGACCCCTAATCATGTGAGTACTCAATGCATGGGGAGATGCAGAGTCGGTATCTCCCCCCCCCCTCTCTCTCTCTCTATATATATATATATATATATATATATTGAAGTTTCCGTTGAAAATTGAAAAAGTCATAGGAGTGAAGAGTGCTCTATGTAAGTACTAGAGCAAAATTTAATGTATAATAAACAATACAATATAATTACCTCATTACCAGAGGTTTCCCGAATAAGACGAATATGAAAAACGTCCTCATTCATCGGACAATGCAATTTAAAACAGTGAAATATTTGAAAAATCTCCTCAAGAAAGGCAAGAGTTTAACGGGCAAAAATACAAAGCAAGAGATATATAAAAAAAATAAGGAAATATAGTTAGGGTATGTGTATAAATGTGTATATATTCACTGACAAATGTACATATGTGTGTATGTACAAATGCATGCGTATAGTGAAAATGTGTGTGTGCGTAAGTGCGTATACGAGGGCAAGCATAATAGTGTATGTGTGACCAATATGTATATAATATAAGTTGAAAAATAATGTACATCCAGATTTAGGTATTAAATATATACACATACAAGTATGAAAGCACGCATATAAACACACACATGCGATCATTTATATGCGGAAGATAAAAAGGGAAGGGAGTGTATTAGTCAAAAAGAGTGTCATATTCGATACATATAAAAATGAAACAATATATGAGAAAGAAAAAAATTTTGTTTAAATCAAAGAGAAAGTAAGAGGGAGGGGTTATCAATTATAAATTAACACTAGAGAAAAAGAAAACATAGGTTCACATGTACGCACACATACATATAAAAATATATATATGAATACGTACAGGCAATGTATGTATATATATGTGTGTGTGTGTGATTGTCATCATGATCATCACTGGTTGATGTCTATTTTCCATAAATTAGTTGTCACACCCCAAGGCTAAACTGGCCAGGTGACCACATCTTGTTCGTTTGCACCAATTTTAGTTTGGTTTCTATATCTGGACACCATTCCTAATGTCGACCACTTTACAATTTACTGGGACTCTAGTACTACCACCATACAGGAAGGAGTGATTGCTTTTTTCTGTGGCACCAACACTATCACCTTAGAGTGTGGACTGGGTGTTTTTTTATCAAGGCACTAGCATTATAAAAGGGTAAAAGAGTAAAGACCCCTTCGGTCACTAATAACTGTGCAATTTGCACCTAGAAAGTTCCCCTTCGAGGCACAAGTCCAGGCAAGGTTGTTTGTGGAAGATCAGCAGACACCCGTGTATACCAGTCTCCCCTCTCCATACCACCAATGTTGTCCAAGAGATCGGCTGATACAGCTTGGCACCAGTGACGTTACAACTCATTTCTACAGCTGAGTAAACTGGAACAATGTGATATAAAGTGTCTTGCTCAAGGACACAATGCATCCCTTGGTCCAGGAATTGAACTCACAACTTCACGATTGTAATCCCGATGCCCTAACCACTAAACCTTCATTATATATAAATTAATATGTATATGTATGTGTGCATGTATCTTTGGTTCATATTAGACCTCACTTGAGCAAGCTCAGCAGTTTGATGTGTAAAGATCAGTAAAGGTTTATGTCAGGGTATCTGTCTGTATAATACTACTTAAGAAAGATTACAGCCTGGCTATATCATCAACATGAAAAAATTCATGTAATCATCAAAAATGATGATGATGATGATAATGAAGGTGACCCTAGCACTGGCAGTCTAATATTTGATTCACTGAGCTAACTTGATCTGGCAGTCTAATATTTGATCCACTGAGCTAACTTGATCTTGCAGTCTAATATTTGATCCACTGACCTAACTTGATCTGGCAGTCTAATATTTGATCCACTGAGCTAACTTGATCTGGCAGTCTAATATTTGATCCACTGAGCTAACTTGATCTGGCAGTCTAATATTTGATCCACTGAGCTAACTTGATCTGGCAGTCTAATATTTGATCCACTGAGCTAACTTGATCTTGCAGTCTAATATTTGATCCACTGACCTAACTTGATCTGGCAGTCTAATATTTGATCCACTGACCTAACTTGATCTGGCAGTCTAATATTTGATCCACTGACCTAACTTGATCTGGCAGTCTAATATTTGATCCACTGAGCTAACTTGATCTTGCAGTCTAATATTTGATCCACTGAGCTAACTTGATCTGGCAGTCTAATATTTGATCCACTGAGCTAACTTGATCTGGCAGTCTAATATTTGATCCACTGAGCTAACTTGATCTTGCAGTCTAATATTTGATCCACTGAGCTAACTTGATCTGGCAGTCTAATATTTGATCCACTGAGCTTACTTGATCTGGCAGTCTAATATTTGATCCACTGAGCTAACTTGATCTTGCAGTCTAATATTTGATCCACTGACCTAACTTGATCTGGCAGTCTAATATTTGATCCACTGAGCTAACTTGATCTGGCAGTCTAATATTTGATCCACTGAGCTAACTTGATCTGGCAGTCTAATATTTGATCCACTGAGCTAACTTGATCTGGCAGTCTAATATTTGATCCACTGAGCTAACTTGATCTGGCAGTCTAATATTTGATCCACTGAGCTAACTTGATCTGGCAGTCTAATATTTGATCCACTGAGCTAACTTGATCTTGCAGTCTAATATTTGATCCACTGAGCTAACTTGATCTGGCAGTCTAATATTTGATCCACTGAGCTAACTTGATCTGGCAGTCTAATATTTGATCCACTGAGCTAACTTGATCTTGCAGTCTAATATTTGATCCACTGACCTAACTTGATCTGGCAGTCTAATATTTGATCCACTGAGCTAACTTGATCTGGCAGTCTAATATTTGATCCACTGAGCTAACTTGATCTGGCAGTCTAATATTTGATCCACTGAGCTAACTTGATCTGGCAGTCTAATATTTGATCCACTGAGCTAACTTGATCTGGCAGTCTAATATTTGATCCACTGAGCTAACTTGTTTTGGCAATTCCTTGGCTGCTATAAATATTTCCTTCTCTCTTACAAATACATCGACAAATAAATGCAAAAGAAACATATGCAAGCACATTTATCAGTGTACAACATGACAGACATGTAGACAAATACATGAACCTGACAACATGCCACAGACACATGTAGACAAATACATGAACCTGACAACATGCCACAGACGCAAACTCACATATGCAGGCATACATACACACAAAGATACATGTCTGACAGATGTGGCTAGATATACAGAGTGGGATTTAGAATGGTGGGTTGGGGTACTTCAGGTTAGGGGAGCCTCTCATAAAGAATTAGACTACACAGCACCCCTCCCTCCACCCAATTTTATATATCAAAGTTTTCAAGAGGATTCGATAAGGGTTGTATATATATATAAGTATATATATAAAACATAGAGCAAATATTTATTATTGGTAGAGATTAAAAGTTTAAGCAGAATCATCTGAAACTGAGAAAAATCAATTTGTAGACACAGAAATAAATATAAAAAAAAATTACGAATACATATTGCCTTTAGAAAACAAGAAGACACAACAGTAATGCGTGAGGTCATTCTCTTGAGATGAGTGAAATGTATGCAAGGAGAATTATGTCATTATGTGGAGAAAGAACCAATTGTTACTATGGAAAAATCAGGAGACTAATATTCTTTTTAGAATAGCTGATTAATAGTAGTATATATATTTCTTAAAAGGTGTAAAAATTGTGTTATACAGTACCTGGGAATAGACAGCAAATATACAGGAGGAGTGACGAAATAATGAACTTACCTAGATGAAAGAAAAGAGAAATAATATTAGATAAATATGATAATTATTAAGTTAATTGCAGAAAACATTTAATTGAGATTATTCATTCATGGTCACGTGTGTGTGTGCAGCATTGGATTTAGACCTTGGGAGGCTGGGACACTTCAGTTTGGGAAGGGGGAGGGGGCTCTCACAAAAAATTAGAATACACAGCAAACCCCCAATTTTACATATCAAAGTTAGCTTGGCACAAGTAATTGGAATTAAAAAGTTATACATACAGATATTAATTAAAAAATTCTAACCATCCTAAAACTAAAAAGCCCAGCTGAGGGCACAAATAAATTGATATGGCCCTTGCTGGTGGGGCCCTCATTGCAGGGGCCCAGGACAATTGCCCGTTTGTCCCCATTAAATCTGGCCCTGTAGATGTATACTTTCATATATGTGTATGTAACTACAATATTCCATAGACACAGGCTAAAATATAAGCAGGCATACACACACAGAAAGATGCACGTGTCTGTGAGATATGGCTATATACATTCATATATGTGTACCTAACCACAGCCCCACACAGACACTCACATACTCATAAAAGACACATGTACACATGCACACAAACATGCAATCACATACACACTCTTAAGTACACATTACAAATACACTCTTAAAATTCTTCAATAATATTTGGTATTTTACAACAGAGATCCAAGTAAACCAACTTCTCTGGTATTATTTGATCTTTCAACAGCCACTAGAATACCTAATTCCATATTGTACATGTGTGTATGCTAGTATGCTTGTTTCTCTGTGCATTTATGTGTTTATATATATTTATATATATATCATCATCATCATCCTTATTGATGTTTTAATGTCCGCTTTCTCTGCTAGCAAGAGTTCATCATCATCATCATCATCATCATTTTACGTCCGCTTTTCCCTGCTTGCAAGGGTGGGATGGGAACTGATTCTGGCTTGATTTCTACAGCTGGATGCCCTTCCTAACACCAACCTCATTTACAGTGAGTGCTGGGTGCTTTTTTGCCGTGGCACCTCCACGACCACTTTGCGGTGGAATGATATGAACCCCAGTCCCTATCATCTCTTTTCTACAGCTGAGTAAACTGGAGCAATGTGAAATAAAGTGTCTTGCTCAAGGAAACAACACATCACCCGGTCCGAGAATTGAACTCACAACCTTTCGATTGCAAGGCCAATGCTCTAACCACTAAGCCATGTGCCTCCATGTATATATATAAGTTTATCCCTGGTTCAATTGGGGGTAACCACAGTAAATAAGGTACTCAATACATAGCAGAGTATAAATATTTAATATAGAAATGGCTTCTACAGGACTAGAACCGTTTCATTCGGGAGAAATCATCAGAAAGCCAACTGTCTAAGTAATATTTTTCCTGCCTTTGTTACTCTAAATATAGTTTTTAAAGAATCCCCTTTCTTTAACCCCATCAACCAATGACCTCTACCCATCCCAATCACCACCCTCTCCTACCACCAGAAAAGATATAAATACCACCATATTACTTGGACAATCGGCTTCCTGATGAGTTCTCCCGAATGAAACAGTTCTAGTCCTGTAGAAGCCATTTCTATATTAAATATATATATATATATATATATATACATTTAGAA
>OZ024745.1:131673975-131758975 GCA_964016885.1 Eledone cirrhosa
GTTAGACCAACACACCATTGTTTTAGACCAACACACCATTGGGTTAGACCACACACCATTGGGTTAGACCAACACACCATTGGGTTAGACCAACACACCATTGGGTTAGACCAACACACCATTGGGTTAGACCAACATACCATTGGTTAGACCAACACACCATTGGGTTAGACCAACACACCATTGGGTTAGACCACATACCATTGGGTTAGACCAACACACCATTGGGTTAGACCAACATACCATTGGGTTAGACCAACACAACATTGGGTTAGACCACACACCATTGGGTTAGACCAACATACCATTGGGTTAGACCAACACACCATTGGGTTAGACCAACATACCATTGGGTTAGACCAACACACCATTGGGTTAGACCACATACCATTGGGTTAGACCAACACACCATTGGGTTAGACCACATACCATTGGGTTAGACCAACACACCATTGGGTTAGACCACATACCATTGGGTTAGACCAACACACCATTGTTTTAGACCAACATACCATTGGGTTAGACCAACACACCATTGGGTTAGACCACATACCATTGGGTTAGAACAACACACCATTGGGTTAGACCAACACACCATTGGGTTAGACCAACACACCATTGGGTTAGACCAACACACCATTGGGTTAGACCAACATACCATTGGGTTAGACCAACACACCATTGGGTTAGACCAACACACCATTGGGTTAGACCAACACACCATTGTGTTAGACCAACACACCATTGGGTTAGACCAACATACCATTGGGTTAGACCAACACACCATTGGGTTAGACCAACACACCATTGGGTTAGACCAACACACCATTGGGTTAGACCACATACCATTGGGTTAGACCAACACACCATTGGGTTAGACCAACATACCATTGGGTTAGACCAACACACCATTGGGTTAGACCAACACACCATTGGGTTAGACCAACACACCATTGGGTTAGACCAACACACCATTGTGTTAGACCAACACACCATTGGGTTAGACCAACACACCATTGTGTTAGACCAACACACCATTGGGTTAGACCAACATACCATTGGGTTAGACCAACACACCATTGGGTTAGACCAACACACCATTGGGTTAGACCAACACACCATTGTGTTAGACCAACACACCATTGGGTTAGACCAACATACCATTGGGTTAGACCAACACACCATTGGGTTAGACCAACACACCATTGGGTTAGACCAACACACCATTGGGTTAGACCACATACCATTGGGTTAGACCAACACACCATTGGGTTAGACCAACATACCATTGGGTTAGACCAACACACCATTGGGTTAGACCAACACACCATTGGGTTAGACCAACACACCATTGGGTTAGACCACATACCATTGGGTTAGACCAACACACCATTGGGTTAGACCAACACACCATTGTGTTAGACCAACACACCATTGGGTTAGACCAACACACCATTGGGTTAGACCACATACCATTGGGTTAGACCAACACACCATTGGGTTAGACCAACACACCATTGGGTTAGACCAACACACCATTGGGTTAGACCAACACACCATTGTGTTAGACCAACACACCATTGGGTTAGACCAACACACCATTGGGTTAGACCACATACCATTGGGTTAGACCAACATACCATTGTGTTAGACCAACACACCATTGGGTTAGACCAACACACCATTGTGTTAGACCAACACACCATTGGGTTAGACCACATAAAAATAAACACAAAAAAATTCACCCACCAAAAACAACAAAAAACCCAAAACAGAAAAAAACAAAACAAAAATTTAATACAACTAAAACACAAAAAAACAATAACCCCTATCATCATCATCATCATCATCCTCATCCTCATCATCATCATAATCACCACCACCACCCCCGTTTAACGTCGATCTGAGCTCAAATACCAAGTATAAAAATATAAATGCTTGGGTTGGTTTATTATCGGATATATTGATGTTGTGGACAACAGTTTCATGTTTACAGTGTGGAATGGATGCAACATATATTATATTATACGAGAATTGTACAATAATTCAAATTAAGATTAAAATTAAAATTAAAAGCATAGGGTGGAATACATGCGTCAGATAATACAGATAATACAAGAGAATAGTCTAATAATTAAATTAGAGAGATAGTACATGCGTTAGTCATATATAAAGGAATGGAACAAGCAAATGTAGCATGCGTATATGAGTACTGTATGGCAGGGTATTACATAAAATACAAGCACTTTAAGCGAATATGTTAGTGTATTATGGGGGATGCAATGCGATGATATTTTCTGTATAGTTCAAATTTGTATGTGTGTAGAATATGAAAGTTAAAGATTTCACATCCATTACATAAGTTAAGATATATTTGTATTGAATGTTTGTTATAGTAATGGATTGTAACTTAGTGTTATTTAATCCATATTTATGGATTAGAGTTGTTTAACTGCGGGAATTTTCAACGGTTTAATATCCGGAAGTGGATATGGAATTAAGGGGAGCTAATGTGTAAGGGGAGGTAACTAGCTTATTATAATAATTAAATTCCTTGCTCTAATAGACATTATATAGTGCCTCAATTGAATCCCTTATATAATACACTAACATATTCGCTTAAAGTGCTTGTATTGTATGTTATACCCTGCCATACAGTACTCATATACACATGATACATTTGCTTGTTCCATTCCTTTATATATGACTAACGCATGTACTATCTCTCTAATTTAATTATTAGACTATTCTCTTGTATTATCTGTATTATCTGACGCATGTATTCCACCCTATGCTTTTAATTTTAATTTTAATCTTAATTTGAATTATTGTACAATTCTCGTATAATATAATATATGTTGCATCCATTCCACACTGTAAACATGAAACTGTTGTCCACAACATCAATATATATGTATCTGTATGATTCTTCAGTTGAATAGGAGGTTAATTATATGTACAAACATTGATAATGCTCTGAGGACCCCAAGCCTAAGTTTGTCAGCGATTAAATGTTTTAAACATAACTGTGATACTTGTGAATTCTATATAACTGCTCTGTAAAACACCTGAGGTTCTTACCTTGAGCTATTTCTTTTACTGGTAATAAGGTAGTAATAAATTACTGACCTTCACTGTTTATAGTTGTTTATAGTATAGTGTATATATACATAACTATAAATAGTATCTTTAATATTATATATATATAATATTATTATTCATTTAAATATATACATATATATATATCCTTCCTTCATTTTACGTCCGCTTTTCCCTGCTTGCAAGGGTGGGACGGGAACTGATTCTGGCTTGATTTCTACAGCTGGATGCCCTTCCTAACACCAACCTCATTTACAGTGAGTGCTGGGTGCTTTTTTGCCGTGGCACCTCCACGACCACTTTGCAGTGGAATGATATGGACCCCAGTCCCTATCATCTTATTTCTACAGCTGAGTAAACTGGAGCAATGTGAAATAAAGTGTCTTGCTCAAGGAAACAACACATCACCCGGTCTGTGAATTGAACTCACAACCTTTCGATTGCAAGGCCAATGCTCTAACCACTAAGCCATGTGCCTCCATATATATATATATACATATATATATATATATATACATATATATATACATATATATATATATATATATATACATATATATATATATACATATATATATATATACATATATATATATATACATATATATATATACATATATATATATACATATATATATATATATATATATACATATATATATATATACATATATATATACATATATATATATATATATACATATATATATATACATATATATATATATATATAGATACATATATATATATATATACATATATATATATATATATATAGATACATATATATATATATACATATATATATATATACATATATATATATATATACATATATATATACATATATATATATATATACATATATATATATATATATATATATATATATATATATATATACATATATATATATATATATATATATATATATATATATACATATATATATATATATATATATAAAATATTAAACAAATAATGAATAAAACAATGAAACAGTTCCTTATATTAAACAAAAAAAGTTCATTAATAATGAACTTTTTTTGTTTAATATAAGGAACTGTTTCATTGTTTTATTCATTATTTGTTTAATATTTTATCTTGACTCTGTATACCGTTTATCTTTCACCGAAAGTGATTTTTCATTACATCTCTTCTTTCCATGATATCCGGAATACATTGAGTTCTTCATACGGATTGGACACTACCGTAAACTCTTGGTAGATTTATCTACATATATATATATATATATATATATATATATACATATACATATATATATATATATACATATACATATATATATATATATATATATATGTATATGTATATACCCAACTGCAGAGGATATGCGATGGCTGGAGAGAAATGAGGCAAGCATGCTCCGTTGGATGTGCAATGTCAATGTGCGTGAACGATCCAGCATAAATGTGTTGAGAGAGAAACTGTGTCTGAGAGGAATAGAATGTAGTGTACGGGAGAGGAGACTGAGGTGGTATGGACATGTGATGTGCATGGAGGATGACCGATGCGTGAAGAAGTGCCAGGAAATGCCAGTTGAAGGAAGACGTGGTAGAGGTAGATCACGAAAAACATGGGCGGAGGTGGTGAGAACAGACCTCAGATCGCTGAAGCTCACGGTGGAGATGACGAAGGACCGTGATAAGTGGAGAGATGCTGTGCTGAATATGACCTGTCCCACCCTTGCAAGCAGGGAAAAGCGAACGTAAAATGATGATGATGATGAGATATATATATATACTTTGCTTTTGAATTTGTTTTGCAAGATTTCTTATCTGAAAACATGTGTTGAAACAGATATTGTTATACTTTGGTAGGGTCATGTTGCCAATAAAAAACACATGCACATGTTGGTTTTCACTCAAATTTATTATAAATTTCTGGTTGGTTAGTTCAATAACCAGATGGTTGTTTATATATTGTCAAAGTTCTTTCAACACAGATTCTGTAATCTCCTGAGTGACTGATTTCTTATATTGTGCTTCTCTTTTGTTCTGTCCTACACAGAACACCAAATATTCACACACAATTGAACACAAATACACACCACCTGATAACATATATAACATGCAAACTGTCACCTGTGTTGTGCTCTCATTTTGTGAAGGTTATCAATTTTTTTATCAATGTACAGGGTAAGTATAAAATCTTTCCTTGATTATAAAATATCATTTAAGGATATTATTTGAGATTTTACTTCTTCATTGTTTTAATTTATAAATTTAAAGTTACTCTGAACATGTTTTACATTTTCTCTTCTACAGAAAGTAGTTGTAATTTTCAGTAATGAAATGGTATCTATGAAACAAAAAGCTCAGTGTGTTTTCTGGTTTCAAATACTTTATGCTCACTCTGTTTATTATAATGTGAAGAGTACTTGACTTAGCGGTTAGAGAATTGAATTCACAATTGTGAGGCTGTGAGTTCAATTCACGGACTGAGCAATGCGTTATGTCTGCCAAAAGTTGCGACCAGTAGATAATATCAGCAATGGAAAAACCAATGGAAACATTGTTACCTTGGTCCAATCTGACAAGTTCCACACCACTCAGTAAATAAACGAGGTCTCGGATCTTGTCAATCATTAAAAAAAAATATTATAATGTATTTAACTTCTTTTTGTTATATTTACATTGAATTTTACTCAATTCTACAACTCCCATAATCAAAAGACTGGTGACTACCTGAAATTGGACATGAAGGCTTCAGTTCTTCACAAAACATTTACTAAACACACAAACAATGCAAACAAAAACAAGCCACATGTGTAAGCAAATATATTCATAGGTATCTGAATTATCATCAGATTCTGGTTGAGGAGAAAAAATGGAAAGCAAGATGGCAGAGAAGATGCTGGAGAAGTCTGTGATGCTGCTGGCTAAGAGGGTTAGGCATTAAATACACTTGACATTAATGAACAATATAGCATCTGTTGTCAGAGTCTAGTTGCGTCAAATCTGTCTGGTAACAACAACATCGTCTTTGTGACAATGGAATGAAAAAGAAGCCAACTTGTTTGGTTTGCACAATATAAAGAGAAACTGATAGACAGGAGAATATCTATAGCACTTGCAGCGAAAACAACATGGAGACTACTATCTTTGAGAAATATTAAGTGGATTGTCATAAAGATTGTTATGGCAGAAGTGATATGAAGGCCAGACCAGAAAGGCAGAGGAAAAGTTACAATAAAACACTGGTGATATAATACTTCATAGAAGGAAAATAAGTTACAAGTACACATATAATCACATCCAGACATATAGTACATATATAGATATAGCAAACTATGACTTTTATCATGCACAGATTAATGTAACATTATATAGATGTAGAGACAAGCATTTATATATCTGTGTATGTATACACACACACACAGATATATATATATATATATATATATATATATATATATATATATATATATATACACACACAAACACAAAATAAATTCTCCAAACATTATGGTAATTTGCAGAGTACAATTAGGGTAGATAACATTTAAATCTTACAGCCATATATATGAATATATGTATGTGTGTGTATATATATATATATATATATATATAGGAAAAGAGTCACTCTACTACCCTAAGTATTGAGTACTCTGGTGCGTTATGGTCCACCTGGTTCCTTACCACACTTTCTTTGTTATATATGTGTGTGTGTGCGTGCGTGTGTGTATACATTTTTAAATATAGAAATGACTTTCCTGATGATTTCCGTTGAATGAAACAATTCTAGTCCTGTAGAAGCCATTTCTATATTAATATATCATCATCATCATCATCATCATTTCATTTTACGTCCGCTTTTTCCCTGCTTGCAAGGGTGGGACGGGAACTGACTCTGGCTTGATTTCTACAGCTGGATGCCCTTCCTAACACCAACCTCATTTACAGTGAGTGCTGGGTGCTTTTTTGCCGTGGCGCCTACACGACCACTTTGCAGTGGAATGATATGGACCCCAGTCCCTATCATCTCATTTCTACAGCTGAGTAAACTGGAGCAATGTGAAATAAAGTGTCTTGCTCAAGGAAACAACACATCACCTGGTCTGAGAATTGAACTCACAACCTTTCAATTCTCAGATTGGGTGATGTGTTGTTTCCTTGAGCAAGACAAGGAAACAAATATATATATATATACACACAAATATATATATATAAGTAGAAGGGATATTTAATGTGTTGGAAATTCAACAAATATAAATGTTTATAACTGATTCAGAGCACTCGACAGATTTCTGGAGTAAATATTCAATGATATGAAATAAATATATATATATATATATAGGGAGCTACTTCCTCTGCTGATGAAGAAGGGTTTCTCCCTGCGTACGAAAGGCCAGTTATATGATGCCTGTGTGAGGTGCGCGATGCTGCATGGTAGTGAGACATGGGCAGCAACTGCAGAGGATAAGCGATGGCTGGAAAGAAATGAGGGAAGCATGCTCTGTTGGATGTGCAATGTCAATGTGCATGAATGACCGAGCATGGATGTGTTGAGAGAGAAACTGTGTTTGAGAGGGATAAATTGTAGTGTGCGGGAGAGGAGACTGCGATGGTATGGACATGTGATGCGCATGGAGGATGATCACTGGATAAAGAGGTGCCAAGAAATGCCAGTTGAAGGAAGATGTAGTAGAGGAAGACCACAAAAAACATGGGTGGAGGTGGTGAGAGCAGACCTCAGATCGCTGAAGCTCACGGAGGAGATGACAAAGGACCGTGACAAGTGGAGAGATGTTGTGCTGAATATGACCTGTCCCACCCTTGCAAGCAGGGAAAAGCAGGCGTAAAATGATAATGATGATGATATTGGAAAATGTGTGAGATCCTTGGTACAGTTAGGTAAATTTGAAAAAAAGGAAAAGAATGACTTCACTTATAGTTCTAAACAAATTGATTTAATTTTATAATATTATGAGTTGGTAGATCTAGTAAGTCCTTTGTTAACCTTGATGGGAAGATTTTTAAAGATTCCTGGTTAACTTTCCTGGAGAACTTTCTCACATTCATCGGTGGCGATTATCAAACTGAGATCAGTTTGACAATTTAGTTGTAGTGACTAGTTTAGTTCTTCGCACTCTAGAATGGTCAGAAAATGTAATTTGAGTCCAATCAGGTCATATTACATTTATAGCTTTCAATAATTATAAAGTTATAGCAAAAGACCTATGGAATCTGTCCCTGAATACACCTACAAGCAATTGGCAATACACCTACAAGCAACTGGCAATACACATACTAGCTATTGGCAATACACCTACAAGCAATTGGCAATACACATACTAACAATTGGCAATACACATACTAGCTATTGGTAAATAGTGATATGTGGAGAAAAAGTTATGACATGACAAATTTACTATAAAGGTTAACATAATATATTACAGAGTTATTTTCAAATATCAACCAAGATATGAAAAACTTTGATATGGGATAAAAATAGCATGGAGATAAATTGTAGCACATATACAAATAGATGTGTGTTTTGTAGTTTGGGGAGAAAAATATAATTATTGGAGGGGTGGTGGTGTCCCCCTGGGCCCCAGTTCCACTGCCTCTGCACAACACTGTCAGATGTGGTAGACTTAATGTCATTTTACAGCACCACCAATTTGGGAATAACTTTGGTTCATCAGAACTTGGAAAAGATCATCAGTGCTGTCCTTCCTCTCCACTTAAAGAGAGATGTTTTCACCAAAATTGATTTTAGAGTATGGCTAGAAATAAATTCTTATACAGAATTAACCCTTTAGTTACCAATATGGACAAAACCAGCTCTGGTTCTATGAAATAAAACCACCCATTTTAAAGGGTTCCTGTTTAAATTAAAATTTTCCAACATAATTTTATATAAGTACCTTACATTAAGTTACTATCTTAGTAATGAAATAATTAATAATCTAAGTAAATCCCTCAAAATTCTTCATTAATTTATTAAAATAGAGTGTATTTCATTAGAAATGTGGTCATGAAAGGATTAATGTACACATATAAAATATCTAAAATGATTAAATATAGTTAATTGTTGTTTAGTTTCATTTGTAAAACAAATAGATGTGGCATTAAAAATAAACTGGTAAATGTATAGAGAGCTGGTTGTTATGAAAGACAAGTGTTGGTGATAGAGAAGTTAGTAAAGAAGATAACCAGACAGAGGCTAAATATACAGTACTTGATAGTCCAATATTTGGTAGTAGCAATGCTGAATTGTATGGCTTTATTAAGGAGAAAATGAAATGGTTGCAGACCATACCATTCCAAATTATACTTAGTAAGGGATTTGAAATCAGTACTAAAAGTTAAAGGTAACACTTGTCAATTTTACAGGGATCAACATCTTACAACAAATATCAGGGCCAGCTGTACACACGAGGAAAAGTAGATAAGTGTGGATTATGGAGTAACCTGCCACATGGTTTGGCATGGTTGAGTGTGGACTATGGAGTGGAAAATACAGGCTCAGCAGTTTTCTTAGTGTCAGAGCAAGGTGTCAACTTGTCAGCTGGCTAAACAGCAAGCTGAAATTGTTTTATCCCAGTAACATAATTATCTCCTTTTTTCATGTATTATCATATGCATATTCAATAATACTTGACAGAGTTTTTTTCTTTTTTAATATTTGTGCTTCTGTTAGATTTTATCATAATATAAACCAGATTAGTTTTAGAATGAGATCATACAACTACAAGAAAGACCGCAGATGCTGTGTTAAAAAATACAACAGTAAGATGATGGAACACATGGTTATCAAAGAAAGAGGAATTGTCATAGAAAAAAACGAGGTAACAGCCTGTTTCATAGTTTGAGGAATGTTAAAAGAAAACTGCATCACGTTTTGTTCCAAGGTCAACAATATAGAAACACATTTCATATTATACTTTAAAACCTACTTCTTCTTGTTCTTCTTATTAAGGGTGGTGGATTGGCAATATCGATAGAGCATCAGACACCTTGCTTTGCAGCCCTTTATGTTCTGAGTTCAAATCCCGCTGAGGGTAACTTTGCTTTTCATCCTTAAGGGGTCGATAAAATAAAGAGAGAGCGAGAGAGAGAAAGAGAGAGGTGGTCTGGGACTGGTTTGGAGATTCTTCTCCAAATCAGACCCAAAGGCAAAAAAATATCCTGGACCACATCAAACAACTGGATGGTTATGAAGAGTAGTCGCAGGGGGCAAATGGCCTCATTGTTTCATTTGTAGTAAAGCCACACACCTGCAAAGCTCTTGCCCCGAACTGAAAACTGCAGGGGTCTACAAATCTCCTTTGCTGCCAACACTAGAGCCGGGACAAAAGACAGCAACAACTGTAAAGGAAACTGGACCTCCAGCAACAACAGCAGTAGCAACAACAAGGATCATTAAAACCACCCAGGGAGTTACCAAAATTAGCGCTCCTTCTCCCCCTCTTTCAAACACACACACACACAGAACAACATTCAGTGTGGGCTGGGCGCTTTTTGTTGTGTCGCCATCACGACTACCTTACAGTGTGGGCTGGGCGCTTTTTGTTGTGTCGCCATCACGACTACCTTACAGTGTGGGCTGGGTGCTTTTTGTTGTGTCGCCATCACGACTACTTTACAGTGTGGGCTGGGTGCTTTTTGTTGCGTCGCCATCACGACTACTTTACAGTGTGGGCTGGGTGCTTTTTGTTGCGTCGCCATCACGACCACTTTACAGTGTGGGCTGGGTGCTTTTTGTTGTGTCGCCATCACGACCACTTTACAGTGTGGGCTGGGTACTTTTTGTTGCATCGCTATCACGACTACCTTACAGTGTGGGCTGGGTGCTTTTTGTTGTGTCGCCATCATGACTACCTTGCAGTGTGGGCTGGGTGCTTTTTGTTGTGTTGCCATCACGACCACTTTACAGTGTGGGCTGGGCACTTTTTGTTGCGTCGCTATCACGACTACCTTACAGTGTGGGCTGGGTGCTTTTTGTTGCGTCACCATCATGACCACTTTACAGTGTGGGCTGGGTACTTTTTGTGTTGCCATCCTAACCACTTTACAGTGTGGGCTGGGTGCTTTTTGTTGTGTTGCTATCACAACTACTTTACAGTGTGGGCTGGGTACTTTTTGCCGTGTCGCCATCATGACTACCTTACAGTGTGGGCTGGGTACTTTTTGTTGTGTCACCACCACGACCACTTTACAGTGTGGGCTGGGTGCTTTTTGTTGTGTCGCCATCACGACCACTTTACAGTGTGGCCTGGGTGCTTTTTGTTGTGTCGCCATCACAAACACTTTACAGTGTGGGCTGGGCGCTTTTTGTTGTGTCGCCATCACAAACACATTACAATTAATCTATATTTTTCTGTTGTACGATTCAGCATTTTAAAATGGTACTCTCAATTAAATCGTGTGAAACCATTTTGCTGTCTTGAGAGCTGATGAGGGTGGAGATGTGTGTGTAAACTTGTCTTCTACATCACCTTTCTCTATGTCCATCTTCCAATCACTTTTATGCGGCAACACACTTTTCCTTGTCCTCCACCTCTTTCAATCTTTTCTATATTTCATCTACCTGTCATCCACCTGTCTCTCTGTTGACCATTAGCCGCTGGTATCTTGTCCTCTCAGTCATTTTTGCCCATTGTTGTCGTTTACAGTATTTAGCTGTTTTAATGGATGTTCTAGCAATGAGTTTTCTCATTTTTATATGTATTCAAATACATTTGTTTCATCTTGATCAGCATTGTTTCATTTAACACACACACACATATATATATAAACACACACACATATACATGTACTCACACATATATTTATGCCACCCCCAGCCAAAAAATAGAGGAACCCGTTGGCTAATGTGGGAGAATTTGGCAAGAATAATTAAGAACCAATGAAGTGAAGAGTTTCAATTAGTTTCTATCATTACCTAAATCAAGGAAATTGTCAATGTGTATCAGATGGAGACTTCATCTGTAGATGAATGAGTGAGCTGAGAGGTGGAACTAACAGGCTTGCAGTGTGGTCTGGAACACATAATAGGAGGAGGAGGTGAGGAGTGAGATAGAGAGGGAGAAAGAGAGAGAACGATAGGAGAGGAAAATGAGAAGGGGGAGGAGGTGGAGAGTTAAATAGATTAGCAGACCATATCAGGAATGAATGAAATTAGTAAAGTTTCACAAATATTTGTGAAGGTTGACCTGTGCATACATGTGTATATAGACATGTGTGTATAGACATACATATAAATATATATACATTCATAACATACATACATATATATATATATACACATATACATACATATATATATATACACATATATATACATATATACATACATACATATATACATATATACATATATATATATATATATACCTACCTACATAAATACATACATACACATAATAGATCCATAGATACAACATACATAATACATAAATACATACATAGATACATACACACCTATATGTTGTAAGTATATGTGTCTGTGTTTATACCAATACGCATGACTAGCTAAACACATGGCTACAAATCCTTTTAAGCAATTACTAAGTCAGTCATAGTTTCCAGTGATTCATTGGTTTAATGGGAGAAACAAGGATGTATTAATGTTGATAAGTGTTAAAGGATGAATGGGCCAACATTTGGCATCTTCAGAAGCAAACATCACGGTGTATGTCTGTGTGTCTGTGTGAATTAATAATGAAGTTGAGTTGCATTAGACTATTAGTTACAAGTGAAAGAACTACGAGAGAATGGAATTTACTATTCAGTTGTAATGTCATTTTAGTTGACTGAAAGAGCACTAAATTGTGAACTTCACTAAACATATTAACTTCATATTCAGTTTTATATGTTCCTTGGTGTGTAATATATATATATATATATATATACATATACATACATACATATACACATACATATATATATATATATATATTTATATATATATATATATATATCAAATGGATGTTAAATGATAATGATGATGATTATATATATATATCATCATCATCACTGTTTTACATCCATTTTCCACACTAACATGGGTTAGACAAGCTGTCCTGTTGTGGGCCATGATGGTCAGGTGACTATGTCTTGTTCATACAGAACAGATTTTGGCATGGTTTCTACAGCTGGATGCCCTTCCTAACACCGTCCTCATTTACAGTGATCACTGAGTGCTTTTTGTTGTGACGCCTAAATTACCACTTTACACTTTACATAAAATTAAAAAAACGACTGATGTATAATTAAATATATCAAACATTAACAAGAGAAAATTTGTAAAACAATGTAAGAACATATATCTAATTAAAAAAGGTAGCTTATTTAAAGTGTAAATACCTAAATTTCAGTATCCTTGCATATTTTATTATGGCTTGAGACAGACTTAGGAATCAAAAAAGTCAAATAGTATAAGAGTCATTCAGAGCTCCATCAACTTGGATCTACAAATATGATAGCATTTTTATTGAGGTTCAGCTTCAGAGAGCATTAAGTAAACTAGTTGTGAGTTTAATTATAATTATCCCAGGTGAGCTTATATAAAATTTTTCTGTTTAAATGTGATAGTTATTTGAAAGAGAGTTGGAAGTTTGTTGAAAAAAAGTGGACTGATGCATTGAACAAGTTGAGTAATTATATGTTTCTGGGCCAATAGCTATAATCTAAAGAGTGAAGGTGGGTCACTGGATAATGTATTGCATGACAAGCTGTGTGGTGTACTCTGGGATCTCAGACAATCACCCAGCACAACAAGCTGTGTGGTGAACTCTGGGATCTCAGACCCAACCCCACTCATTAATTTTTCAGATTTTTTCCTGCACCCACACTCATATCCTAACCCCCTACCCCAACTTATTAAATTTTGCTAATCTATCTCCGGCAAAATTATATTTTAAATGGCAGCATTCCTGCAACAATTTTCTTTATACATTAAAAAACATTATACCTGATAAAAAAAAAAATATTAGTAAAAATCCCATATGTTATAAAATAAATAGGATCGGTTGGAGTCTCAATATGTAAACCAAATGACTAATTCTGGTTTTTAAAAAAAATTACCGATTTTCCAACACCCCCACTTACTCCAACACCTTCCACTTAGTCCAACAGCCCTACCATATTATTTGGCACCCAAGTGTACCTACATCTCTGCAGCACTCATTTCGTTGTGGCTTTGAGAAAGATATTCTAACTCTATTTGTCATGTGTATGCCAGTTTTTAGAATAGGCTCTACTACAAAAAACAACCAGTCACTGAATATAATTAGTTTGCTATGACTTTAAATGTATGGATGACCTTTACTGATGAGGAGTTTCTTCAGTGAAAACATTATGTAACAGAGTTAGTTGGGATTTAGACAAGAGAAGAAAGTTTTATGTATTATAATGTTCTGTAGCAGGGCTAACTGTACTGTTTGGTATATTAATTTGTCTACTTCATATGTAAATATACTTTAGTTGTTGAAGTGGCATCCGAAAGAGTAACTTGCCCTCCACCTCTGGGTCCCGACTGACAAGATGGAGATTACATTGCCCTGGAGGACGGCGAGGGAGATATGCTGAAACAGTCATTCCACCTTATGAGACTCGTGCCTGCAGGCAGCCATATGATTTAGACAAGAGAAGAAACTTTTGTGTATTATAATCCACCAAATCTCTCAGTAGACTTAAATGGATTGAGGCAATCAAACAAACCAATTTGAAAAAAAATCATAGACTAAAACACTGCTACCCACCACTAGCACACACAAACAGTAGTGTTATGGAAAAAATATCTAAAATGATTAAATATAGTTAATTGTTGTTTAGTTTTATTTGTAAAACAAAGAGATGTGGCATTAAAAATAAACTGATAAATGTATAGAGAGCTGGTTGTTATGAAAGACAAGAGTTGGTGATAGAGAAGTTAGTAAAGAAGATAACCAGACAGAGGCTAAATATCAAACAGTGACGAAGATAAGATCTCTGGAAGTTGGTCATATGTAAGAAATTGGGTAAATTAATAATTTTCATAATGAAAATAAAATCTTATACATATATATATATGTGAAGTAATTCCGTCGGAAAGGTCCAGGAAAAAAGAGTGCTCTATGTAGGTTACAGAGCTTAATAGTTATGTAATAAACAACATAAGGCAATTATTTCATTTACCAGTGGTTTCTTAAAAGCAAACAAATTTTGCTTTCAATCATCAGAATGAAAAAATCCTGGTGTATTTATTGATATTGGATTTTAAAAAACCAATGTCAATAAATACACCAGGATTTTTTCATTCTGATGATTGAAAGCAAAATTTGTTTGCTTTTAAGAAACCACTGGTAAATGAAATAATTGCCTTATGTTGTTTATTACATAACTATATATATATATATATTCCTTTGTTATATTTCGAATACCTGATGATGCCACCGGATTCATACGGAACCCGAGCATTGAAATGATCATAGTATAATAAACCTTTTAAGGAATTACACCAGACCAGCCATTATTATTTTATAATAATTAACTCCGTACTCGCACCACCAACTACACAAACGAAGACGGGTGAGTTGCATTACGTTGAGTACTCTCCATAATATTACATCGAGGTTGACCATACGGAATGACCAGTTCTACCAAGTGGTGAACCAACAAACCTAAATATATATATATATATATATATATATATATATATGAGGATTGCAGCATCTTCACAGTGAAGGGCAGATTATATGATGCTAGTATTTGAACTGCTATGCTGCATAGCATCAAGACGTGGGCCTTGAGTGCAGAAACTGCTAGAAACAAATGAAGCATGCATGATACACTGGATGTGCAATGTTAGTGTATGTAAATGATGGGACACAAGTGAGCCAATTGCACTGAGCATGTGATGCATATAGAGAGCAAGAGTTGTATAAAAAAAGTGATAACTGCTTTAATTGAATAGAAGCTGTAGAAGAAGGAGACCTAATAGATATTGGGGATTACATTGTTTCATCTCAGCTCCCATTCAACAGACCTACAAGAAGGCTCTAGCCATGACCATCTCACCCTTTTCTCAGACAACTTGTATATAAGACTACATCCAATGTGTCATTCACTTTTTATGTAGTGTGTGATTTAAAGGAAATTTTTCTGCTATTTCTAGGAGGCCATCTTTGATGCCAGAAAACATGGTAGTTAATTATATCTCCAGTACTTAGTTAGTAATTATGTTATTGACCCAGGAAGGACAAAGAGCAAAGCTGATCTCCTAAATATTGAGGCCTTCTTATTGGTCTCTGTGTTGTTTCCCTTTTTAAAGACAGTTGGACATGCTTTGAAGGAGATTTGGCTGTTATTTCTAGTAGGTCAAACAACCAGATAGAGGTACTCTCATTGGCATGAGTAAATATATTTGTTTCAAAAGGTGGTTAATGACAGAAATGGCAGTAGATGTCATACAGTAGGTATAGGTTTTTACATTCTAAGTTGGAAATAATCTATACTAGAGATAAGGGGTGGTGGGGTGTTGATTCAATTTCCTAGACCCCCAACTCCATACAATTCTGTGGTCAAGTGTGAAATAGTTTTATGGGGTTTTTTCCCAAGAGTGACACTCGAAAGTCTCCTCCCTATTGAAGAACCTCCTTTAATTTTATTATCTTCCCTTTTTTTAATATTGTTGAAATTTGTTCATAGGCACCCCCCTCCCCCCACATACACACACTCAATGTTTTTGTCCTGTACTGTCATAATGTTTTCCTTGATGTAAACCCTTTGTGGTTAATAAAGAAATTGTTATTATTATCCCCACCCCCACCCTAGTGTCTAAATCAGAAAACAATTTTTATCATTATTAATATTTCTATCAATGTTTATGTTGAAAAATGTGGCAAAACATGGTCGCCTGGTTTATGAAACATTTTTCATTTGCCACATACATACACACACACATGCATACACATACATACATGCACACACACATGCATACACATACTCACACATGCACACATACACACACACATGCATATACACATACACACACACATACACACACATACACACACATACATGCACACACATGCATACACACACACACACACATACATGCACACACATATGCATACACACACACACACACGCACACACACATGCATACACATACACACACGTGTGTACACATACATACACACATACAAGCGTACACATGCATACACATACATACATGCGCACACACATGCATACACATACATACACACATACAGAGAAAGAGAAAAAAAATTCGAAATTGTCGGCTAGAGAATAATTTGTTATTGTTCAGATATATCATCGAGTTCATAATAATATCACTAATAATAATAATAATAATGATAATAAAATAAATAAAAAAAACATAGTCACAATAAATTCTTGTTTTCATATTCTGTAAATGTCGAGCAAACAAAAGAACAATTAAAATTTGTTATAGTTGCTTATGTCTTTCAAAAAATTCAACATACATGAGTGTGTATGAAACATATACACCAGGTCTGAACACAGAGGAACCAAACTCCCACTGTCACTGCTTCCGTCTCTCCTGCTCTCCCTATCTCACATATACACCAGGTCCGAACACAGAGGAACCAAACTCCCACTGTCACTGCTTCCGTCTCTCCTGCTCTCCCTATCTCACATATACACCAGGTCCGAACACAGAGGAACCAAACTCCCACTGTCACTGCTTCTATCTCTCCTGCTCTCCCTATCTCACATATACACCAGGTCCGAACACAGAGGAACCAAACTCCCACTGTCACTGCTTCTATCTCTCCTGCTCTCCCTATCTCACATATACACCAGGTCCGAAAACAGAGGAACCAAACTCCCACTGTGACTGCTTCTATCTCTCCTGCTCTCCCTATCTCACATATACACCAGGTCCGAACACAAAGGAACCAAACTCCCACTGTCACTGCTTCTATCTCTCCTGCTCTCCCTATCTCACATATACACCAGGTCCGAACACAGAGGAACCAAACTCCCACTGTCACTGCTTCTATCTCTCCTGCTCTCCCTATCTCACATATACACCAGGTCTGAACACAAAGGAACCAAACTCCCACTGTCACTGCTTCTATCTCTCCTGCTCTCCCTATCTCACATATACACCAGGTCCGAACACAAAGGAACCAAACTCCCACTGTCACTGCTTCTATCTCTCCTGCTCTCCCTATCTCACATATACACCAGGTCCAAACACAGAGGAACCAAACTCCCACTGTCACTGCTTCTATCTCTCCTGCTCTCCCTATCTCACATATACACCAGGTCCGAACACAGAGGAACCAAACTCCCACTGTGACTGCTTCTATCTCTCCTGCTCTCCCTATCTCACATATACACCAGGTCCGAACACAGAGGAACCAAACTCCCACTGTGACTGCTTCTATCTCTCCTGCTCTCCCTATCTCACATATACACCAGGTCTGAACACAAAGGAACCAAACTCCCACTGTCACTGCTTCTATCTCTCCTGCTCTCCCTATCTCACATATACACCAGGTCTGAACACAGAGGAACCAAACTCCCACTGTCACTGGACACAATATTAATATTATTAATATTAATATTATTGTCACCGAACACAAAGGAACCTATCTCCCACTGTCACTGCCTCTGTCTCTCCTGCTCTCCCCATCTCTCGCAATTGTGAGCAAATGGGGTCCCATGCATTGGCTGCTCCACGGTCCCGGCAGACAGAATGGAGAAGGTGTCACCCTAGTGGTGAGGAAGATGCACTGGAAGTGCCATTCCAGCTATAGTAGGTTTGCTTATTTCTTGTGGCATTTAACACTCACTACCTATTGTCTCCCTTCGTCTCCCAGCCCAGCCCCATAAAATAAAAATGGGCAAAGGGTTTTTATATCCTATCAGCTTTCGAGCATTTATGGAATCCTAGAAGAAATGAACAGCTAATATACCAGGAATCTCCTATAAGCAACTCCCAAAACCTAGTCTTCAGGAAGGAAACAAGGATCCAAATTTGTTTCTTTAGAGTTAAGAGCCAACATTTACAGTATTTCCCATCGAGGATGCACCTCAATTTTGAAAACCAAAAATTTGAAAAGTAATAATAAACAAAAATAAGTCTTGTTATTAATATTTTCTGGTAAATGGTAAACCCTTCTAACATACCACAGTTTTACTCTTCTGTCACTTAATAATGTTCCCTTAAAATCAGGTTGTTTAAAGAGAGTAAAAATGCTAACAATATTGATAAACAACAGGTAAAAATATCACTCGACAGATGTTCGTTTGGTTGTGGTCATTTAAGATATATATATATGTATATATACATATATATATATATATATCATCATCTTCATCATCATCTTCGTTTAACGTCCATTTTCCATGCTAGCATGGGTTAGACGGGAGTTGTCCCACTTGAGGCAAGGTTGGTCGGGTGACCGTGTCTCGCTCATATAGGACTATCTGGCAGGTTTTCTATGGCTGGATGCCCTTCCTAACACCAACCACATTTACAGTATATATATATATATATATATATATATGTACATATATTTATATATATGATTAAGTAAATCCCTGGTGTTGTAGTTGTACGAGGGTGATAGTATTTTGGTATCCTCATCATTCCCTTAAACTCAGGTTTTCTGAAGAGACTTAAAATACAATATTGATACACAACATATGTCACACTTACCTCATCTACCAGACTGCCCAGACAGGAATGGAGTTTTATGATTCTGTATATATTTTTCATTTAAACATTTTTTTTATTATACTTCTGTTTATTTACAAATTTAACTACTCTCAGGTCTAGAATATCCCCCCCCCCCCCGCCCCGCCCCATCCCGCTTATTAAATTTTGCTAATCTATTTCCTGTGAAATGTTACTGTAAGTGATTCATATCAATACAGCAGCTGGAGAATCTAATAATAATTTTACTTTACATTAAAAAAACATATCTGACAAAAAAAGACCATTACACTATATAATTACAGATCCCTTCCCCACCCCGCTTATGAGAATTTAAGCAAATGTCCTCCCCTCCCATTATTTGGGACCCGAGAGTAAGTATAATCTATACACTTCATTGAGAGGTCATATACAAGAGTTGAGATTAAGGTCAGGCATAGATAGATAATTTTCCTTTGGGTTTAGGATATGCCTAGGAGAACTACAACCTTTGGGCTCCAAGATGCATGGGAGATTTTTGAGACTTATTTTTAGAAAAAAAATATCATCTTTGATGCCAGAAAATATGGTACTTAATTAAATCTCCAGTACTTAGTAATTATGTTATTGACCCAGGAAGGACAAAGAGCAAAGCTGATATCCAGGTGGATTTGAACTCAGAATATAAAGGGACATTACTAAAGCTTTTTTTTTATATTTCTTATTCAACATGCTACCATCCTCTACCATCCACTACCATCCTCTACCATCCACTACCAATTCTACCATCCGCTACCAATTCTACCATCCTCTAACAATTCAACCATCCTCTACCAATTCTACCATCCACTACCAATTCTACCACCCACTACCAATTCTACCATCCACTACCAATTCTACCACCCACTACCAATTCTACCATCCTCTACCAGTACTGCCAATCCACCGCCCTACTAATGATAATAATAATCTTTTCCAACATAGGCACAAGGCCAGAAATTTGTTTTTCTTGGGAGAGTAGAGGAAAGGGAGTGAGTAGTGAATTAGATGAAGTTCAGTGGAACTTTTATCAATTTTGGTAGGCTGGAAAGCAAAGTTGTTATTTGTATCATTATTGCATTTCTAATGAAATACACTCTATTTTAATTAATTCAAGAAGAATTTTGAGGGATTTACTAAAAATATTAATTATTTCATTACTAAGATAGTAACTTAATGTAAGGTTCTTATATAAATTTTTGTTGGAAGATTCTAATTTAAATTAGAAACCTTTAAAATGGGTGGTTTTGTTTCATAGAACCAGAGCTGGTTTTGGACGGTTTGGTAACTAAAGGGTTAAACAAACAGACCTTGAATCACAAAATTGCTCTTGTACAAAATACTACCCTGTTGGGCACTACAGATATACTCAAGAAAGTACTTAAGTTTCGTGTTGAGATTCAACAGGTAGTTGAAGATCCATTAATTATCATATTTACTGCGCAAACAATGAATATTAATATTATTGACAGTAATAGAACTATTTACAATATATCGGTCCTCTCTGTTCTCCTCTGTGGAGCAGAAATGTGGCCCCTAATGACCCTTGCAAAGAGGATTGACAAGTTCGATAGCAGAGCCCTGAGGACCATCAAAAACATCAGATGGTACCACCACATTTCCAACAAGTTGCATGCATGCATCAGCCCACAGCTTTCTGCCTCATAGCTATCCATCACATGCGCTGTTACGGACATATCCTCCATCTTCCACCAGATTATCCTACTAGAGCCTTACTCTCATTCAACGCAGCGGCTGGAAGAGGCCTCATGGCAGGACCCATACCAGATGGTTGGATGTCATCAGGGAAGATCTCCGAAGGCTCAACATTACCTTGGAGGATGCAGAAGAGCTGGGGAGGGACCACCAGTGATGGGGGATGCTGGTGGACCTGGTCTGCTCTACACACGATACTTTTGAGATCGCTGGCTTAGGATGACCCCAGCCTCGTCAAAGAAGAAGAAGTAATAATGATGCTGAGTCGTTTTGCCAACTTCATAGTGGAGTTCACTTCACAAGTTCTTCTATCTTACAATAAATTACTATCCATGTCCACATACTTTAATATTAAATAATCTGATAATTGTTTGCTCTCCTTACTGTTTAGTGTTGTCTTAACTCTTAATATCTCCTCTCCTGCTTCTCTCATCTAAAACTGTGTGCTTTAAAGTGTTTATATTTATCTAAAAACCTATTATAATTTCATGTAAGATCCTTTGTAAAGCTATGTTCCAAACACCAGCTTAATGTGAAAGTTATTAAATTCATCTGAATTCTTGGTTATTTTCTATATTTATTAAAAATCAAAGGTAGAGTCTTTCATTAGAAATATATTGATTAAAAGGTTAATCATGGGATAATCTGTGAAGTTGACTGGAACTATTTAAGTTGGATAAGCATGGCCAGAAACCTGGACATACAAATTACAAGATGTCCAGCATGGCCAGAAACTTGGACATACAGATTGCAAGATGTCCAGCATGGCCAGAAACCTGGACATACAAATTACAAGATGTCCAGCATGGCCAGAAACCTGGACATAGATTGCAAGATGTCTTGCATGGCCAGAAACCTGGACATACAGATCACATTATGTCCAGCATGGCCAGAAACCTGGAAATACAGATTGCAAGATGTCCAGCAACGCCAGAAACCTGGACATACAGATGACATGACATCCAGCATGGCCAGAAACCTGGACATACAGATCACATGATGTCCAGCTGGTTTAGGTAAAATGCCCTCATTCAATCTGTATTTAATTCACTGCCATCTTATATTTTACTGAGACTGTAATACTTTCAACAGATTTAACATTTTCAAAAGGTGTTCGTTGTTTTTATTTTTTATCAAATCAATAAGGAATGTGATGAGGGAAATTTAACTGCTACATTTACTAAGTCAAACAAATATGTAATAATCTCCTCTGGTTTTTATCACTAGACAATATAGATGCGGCTGTTTGTTTTGTACTTTTTTTTCTACAGTTCCCAAGTTTATAGACTTTCAAAAGTCTTGCTCTTTGAATAGGGCAATGTTACTGAAGCTTTGATCAATCCTCCATATGGTAAATTTTATTGATTTTTCACATACTTCAATTGAAATGACAAATGAAGCCAGAGTTCAAGCTATGTTAAAAAAACAAAACAAAGCAAAAAGAAAACCTACATGGTTTACTGCTGCAGCTACAACAACAACTATGAAAATAGTGACAACATCAACAACTACAATGACTTTTGTGGTAGAAAGTGTACTGCTTTTAAATACAGCCTACATACTGCTATCGACCATTCTAACAGTGAAGTTACAGCACTGTTGGTGGCAGTTCTAGTTGGAGTAATGCCATATGGACAAGACCACCTAATTCTTGTATCACTATCATTATTATATAGATTTTATAACAATGATCGAGATTTGCTATAGAAATCAATTGTGTGATGTTCCAATGTTAATGTTTGTCAGTATTTTGCAGTAGTTAAGTCCTTAACTGTAAATACACATGATTAAATAAATAATGATTTCGTTTGATTTGAATACAACAAGGTCAATTCTGACTCCCGCTAGTTATTTCTTTGTCCATGAATGAGATGAAAGTAAAAGTTAAGCTTGGTGGGATAAAATTGAGAAAACAGAGTGAGACATAAAGTTATATTACTGGAAAACATTTAACCCATTGCTTCACTGTTGTATTAACTGTCCACCTTATTCCCACTTCTGTTGCTACTAGTGCCATTGAATCTTAAACCATTGGGCTATAACAGAAGCACAAATGAACTCTTCATATGGATGCATGAAGCAATGAGGGGCATCTCTATGTGGCTGTTTAACATACAACAAATAGCAGCCAAATTCTCTCAAATCCTATCCTACTATCATAAAAAAGGAAGAACATATTCAACGATGTAATCAGATATACAAAAAGACATGAACATACACTTGTTTAATCAGAGCTGATCTTGGACTATGTAACAATATCCAGTTGAAAAATAAATATTTCATCCATTGACATAAAGCTGTGTTAAGTTGTGAAATACATAGCTCAGCCTCAGAGGAAATACATCTTCATTGAAAACAAAAAAAAATCAAAAAATGAAACCATCATGAATATAGTTTAAAAGAAACGGATGGCTGATTCTAAGTTATTTTCCCCAGTGAATCAGCAATGAAGTGGATTTTAGACATTGGAATTATTTGGCCAAACTTGCTATCTTCAATCTGCTATTCGTTACCTATGGTCATGAATCTTGAGTAATGACCGAAAGAATACGATCGTGAATAGGGTTCCTCCAAAGTGTCTTTGGAGTAACGTTACTTAACAGAGTGCATAGTTCAGAGATCAGAGAGTCACTCCAGGTAGAGTCGCTACTTCTCCAAATTGCGAGATCACAGCTCTGATACTATGGACATGTAGTTAGAATTGCTGGTCAGATTTTATGGGCAGGAGACCCAGGAGTAGACCCCAAGCAAGATGGCTGGATAACATCCATGAGCTTGGCTGGTCACGCTTGGAGATCCAGCCGCATCAGTTGGAGACAGTTGCTTTTGACAGGACCCGCTGGAAGGAGTGTTTCAGGACTTTACTCCCACAAGCCTCTCAGAAAGGAGGAGGAGGAGGAGAATGAGGAGGCAGAGAAGGAGAATAAGGAGGAGGAGGAATTTTCTGTGTCTAATAGACAACTTAGAAATATTGTCAAAGGTTGCCTAAGAGTGTGACATTAATTATGCAGTGACCAGTCAGCATCAGAGAAATGATAGAAGAGAATTTATCATTTCAGACATTGAACAAATGTTATGATGTCTGAAACCTTACAGAATAACAAACAGAATTACAAAAAGAAGCCAAATATTCTGTTTACCAAAGTCAATTTTACTAAAATCTAATTCTTCAGCATTAAATCCATTCCACACAGAAAATTGATTTTGATTTGAAAAGTTGTAGTCTGAAATAATTTGATTGTGAACAATTATAAAACTATACAAGTCAATTGGCATTTTTACTTCAGAATATTTGAGTTACTCAAAGGAGAAAAGGTAATGCCCATGGCCAGTAAAAGGGTGAGATTAGTGCGGTTGATGTTCAGTTGGATAAGAACTAGAATCAAAGACATTCCATCCATGACCATCCTCCATTTTTCTCTGTTTTTTTTGTATAACCATGACTACATTATCTGTTGTATCATTTTTAATGATGGTAGGGTTTGATTTGTGTCAGATTTGTGTATTATCTCTTGCAAGTTGAACAATGACATGAAAGCTCTCATGGGTTTATACAGTGGGCTGGTCTCCTGGGGAGGTTCTAGACCAACAGTGACCTGCAGTATGTCAGCTTGCCACCAAGACAGCAGCCACATCTTCTGACTATTCTGCGAAGGGTTAACAACCAACCCAGTAGAACCATCACCCTGTTACTAAACCAACCTCTACATCACTCTGTGGAGGGCTAACAACCCACCCTGTTACTAAACCAACCTCTACATCACTCTGTGGAGGGCTAACAACCCACCCTGTTACTAAACCAACCTCTACATCACTCTTACTTATTTTACCACCCTTAAAGGATGCAAAGCTGACAATGGAGCCAAATTAAATATTGTGAGAGAAATCCACCACTCCAATATCTTTACCAACTCATCACCCATAATGGAGTTCCAGTCAACAAGGGAACCTCCACATGGTCTTTCAACTTCCCAGAAACAGCAGCCAAAACTCCATTAAATTACATTCTACCATCTTGAAAAATGAAGGTGGCATTAGAGAACGTTGTATTGGATATGCAATGAACAGAAGTATGATGAGATAGTCACAGTTGGAAGGTCTTTGATCATAGGTCTGTCCTATCAGGTTTATCTGGGGCTAAATAACTCAGTACTCAAAATTAAATGTAAATTAAATGATGAATTTAAGCTAAAATGAGCCAAGAAGTCACATATTTTCACCAACATCTGTAGTCAAGCAATCTTAATGAGTATATGTTAAATAGAATAGTATCTACAGGAAGCTAGCTATTGTTGTTAACTCTGATTAAGTATATCTACTATTAAATATGTTCCAGTGTCTTTAATTAGAACTGTATTGTGCAACACATCCTTTAATATTTGAATATAGAAGCTATTTCTAGCAAGTCATGTGACTCCGTAAACACACCTCTTCCTTAGCTTGACCGCCAGCAGTTAGCAAATTAATCTAGTTGCTGTTGGATGTTTAGGCTTTCTCTCTTATTATGTATTTAAAAAGATACAGGACCACTAGTTTCCAGAAAATTGATGGTGTAGCAAATAGGTAGTAACACTGTGATTTTGATAAATTTTCTTTTTACAATCTTTATGGATGATACTTGACACAACACAGTATTAACTAAGGTTTCATTGCAACTCCATCAATATACATATAACCGGCTGTGGATCCAATTCAGTGAAGAGAAAATAGTCCCTAAAGAATGACAACTAAAGTTACTGGGAACAATTTCAAGTGCCAAATGGTTTAGGTTTGTACATGACTTAATTTAAGGCATGTGTACACAATAATACATCTCAGTTGCCAAAAGCAATCAATATGTAATGGATTAAACATTCCTATTTACAATATAGTGAAACTGAAGGTAAATCACATCAGGGAAAAAAATAAAGATGTAAAAGAAGTTAGAAGCTTTAGAAGTATATGTAAATAAACTGGCATCATGAAAGACAAACCATCTTCCTGTCTCTCTTCCAAGCCACTAGACCTTAGGCTACATGATCTATCAGAGGACTACAGAGTTTTAGAACAAACTTGCAGCAAATTAATCTAAGCCTGACAACAAGTCCAATAACAGGATTAATTCTCTATTGCTTCCAATATTATGATATACGCCAATTACATCTCACAAAACAAACTTTACCTTGCTTGCCATCGTGGAATGCTAGCCATGTATTATTGCTTCACTATATTTCTTTTTCATCTGCCTCTAGTAATAAATTTGTTGTACTTATGTTTGAGCACATGCATAGATATCTTTTATAGATGATAGTGATGGATGGTTTGATAAATTATCTGTGCACATATGTGACTTACATTGATAAACACCTGTCTCGTTCCACTAATGTCATCCTTATACAAAGGACATATGTAACTTCTTTCACAGCTGCGAAGGAAACCTATGACAGAATAAAAAAAAATCTCCAAGCACAAGATGATTCTTCATATTTAAACCTCTTTAGAAAAACATATAATTGTCAGCTTATTGACAAAACATTGATAAATTGCATATATGTATGTATATATATATATATAAATATATATATATATATATATATATATATATATATATATATATATATATATATATATATCATGATATATATATATCATGATATATATATATATATTCCAAACATGGAAGCATGGCCTAGAATCAAAAGGCCTTAAAATTAACCTGTCTAAGACTAAAGTTCTAGTTTGTAGGAAGGAAAATAGGGCGCCGGTCCCACCCGGGAAATAGCCATGCTCAGTGTGTAGGAAAGGAGTAGGTAGAAACTCCATTTTATGTCCCAAATGCAAAGTATGGGTGCATAAAAGATGTAGTGGGATCACAGGTAAGCTAACTAAGAACATAGATTTTATATGTGGCCGGTGCTCTGGGGCAATAAGTAGCAGCAAGTGCCCACACAATACTAGCTCACTCCATTGCACAGATGGTTCTATAGAAATAGTGGATACCTTCCGTTACCTGGGTGACAAAATCAGCAGTGGGGGAGGGTGCTCTGAAAGTACAGTAGCTAGAGTCAGAATGGGATGGAAAAAGTTCAGAGAGCTTATACCACTATTAGCCGCTAAAGGGTTCTCCCTAAAAATGAAAGGCAGGTTGTATGATGCCTGCATACGAACAACAATGTTGCATGGCAGTGAGACCTGGGCATTGTGTGCAGAGGATATACGCAGACTGGAGTGGAACGAAGCTTGCATGCTCCGCTGGATGTGTAATAGTAATATATGTGAACGGCAAAGCATAAACGAACTAAGGGAAAAATTAAAAATAAGAGGGATCAGATGTTGTTTACTCGAGAGAAGACTACGTTGGTATGGTCACGTGATGCGCATGAAAGACGACAGCTGTATAAAAAAGTGAAGGGCAATAAAAATAGACAGTAGCCATGGAGTAGGCAGACCCAGAAAAACCTGGGACGACTTGATAAATTCCGACCTCACACACTTACACCTCTCCAAGACAATGTCACTGGACCGAGACCTTTGGCGCTACACAGTAATAGAGAAGACCTGCCTTACCTAAATACAAAGTAAAACCTACTACAGTCAGTAGGCATCTCTAACAAAATACACCCCCGTCCCACTACCCCCACCCCATCCACACCACCCCTTTCAATGTAAAGTTATGTTGGTACCACAACATCCAGCCCGAAACAAATGAGGTCGTGTAGGTGTCATGACAAAAAAACACAGTCCACGCTGTAATGTGGCCGTGTAGGTAACACGGTAAAAACCTCCCAGTTCCACACTGTAAATGTGGTTGGTGTTAGGAAGGGCATCCAGCCGTGGAAAGCCCGCCAGACAGTCCTATGCGAGCAAGACAACCACTCTTGCCTCAAGTGGGAAAACTCCCGTCCAAACCCATGCAAGCGTGGAATATGGACGTTAAACGATGATGATGATGATGATGATGATATATATATATATATCTAGGGCGGGTAAAATTCCCGAGATCCATGGACGAGTTCTCTCCAGCGGTCTCTGTCCCTCATTATCGCTGCCATGTCCTGCATCTCCAACAGACCAGTGTCAGTCTTTAGGGCATCAACATACGTTAACCTTGTTCTTCCTCTTCCAGTGTGTCCATGTAGGGGCTCCCATAGGAGCACTGAGTGCAATGTCAACTCTGGATGTCGGTGAGCATGTCCAGCTAACCTCAGTCTCCTCTGTGTTACTTTTGAGCTGACTTTTATATATATGTATATATATATAAAGAATAAGAAGTACCAAAGAGTCAATATCTATCAAATTAACACATTTCAATATTTCAATACTGTTATTATTATTAAAGTTACATAAAGGGCGGTGGATTGGCAGTATCAGTAGAGGGTCGGACGCCATGCTTTGACGCATAGAGTTACGGCTCTTTCCATTCTGAGTTCAAATCCCGCCGAGGTCAACTTTGCCTTTCATCCTTACGGAGTCGATAAAATAAAGTACCAGTAATGTACTGGGTAATTGCTGGCCTTGTGCCAAAGGTAGAAACAATTATTAAAGTTACATATATTTATATATATATATATATCACAATCATCATCTAATGTCCATTTTCCACACGCTAGCATGGGTTAGACGGGTTGTCCCATTTGAGGCAAGTCAGATCAGGTGACCGTGTCTTGCAACCATTTCTGGCTTGGTTTCTACAGCTGGATGCCCTTCCTAATGCTAACCACATTTACAGTGTGGACTGGGTGATTTTTACTCAGCTGTAGAAATGAGATGATAGGATTGGGGTCCCTATCATTCCACTGCAAAGTGGTCATGGAGGTGCCATGGCAAAAAAGCACCCAGCACTCACTGTAAATGAGGTTGGTGTTAGGAAGGGCATTCTGCTGTAGAAATCAAGGCAGAATCAGTTCCCGTCACACCCTTGCAAGCAGGAAAAAGTGGACGTAAAATGATGATGATGATGATATATATATTACATACGCACATACATATATAGGGTTGACAACAATCTTGGGACACACACAAACAGAACTGGTTCTCAAATGCATTGTTGTAAGTGTAAATATAGACACATACACACACGCACACATCTATACATACATACACACACACATCCATACATGTTTGTGTGTATAAACACAGCTATGGTGTAACTTGGTGAGGAAACTAAATATTAGTTTTTTCCCTGCAGAAAACAAACAGGTTATGTAGTAGTTAATATTAATGTTTATTTTGTATTTGAAAAACATTTTATTCATAATTTTGTTACAAACAAATATGATTAATAAAATAGAGTAAGCAATAGTTTTCTGAAGTTTTTTCTAAATTTTAAACTTTGAAGCATAATTTCATAGAAAATTCCATGCAGGTGCTGTAATGTCTTTATTTGATTTACAGTATGTTAGAAAAAAAGACCTCCCCAAAAAACTCCACTGTGGAGCACTGCCCTACTCTCTTGCACTCGAGCAGCACACAAAAGATCATCTGATAGTTGTTCAGGTTTTTAGTAGTTTTTCATTTAATAAACTGCAACAATTATAATGAAACAATGTCTCAGTCAACTATATTGAATCTAAAGTGGTGGAGGAATAAAAACCCTTGGACTTGTCATCTACTTCCACTCTCAACTACTACTACTACTACTACTACTACCACTACTACTGCTACTACTACTACTACTACCAATACCACTGCAACTACTAGTACTACCTCTACTACTACTACTACTACTACCACCATTACTACTACTACCACTGCTACTGCTGCTACTACTACCACCAATACCACTGCAACTACTAGTACTACTACTACTACTACTACTACTACTACTACTACTACTACCACTGCCACCACTACTACAACCACCACTACTACCACCACTACTACCACTGCCACCACGACGACTATTACCACCACCATCACCACTACTACTACTACTACTACTACTACTACTACTACCACCACCACTACTACTACTATTGCTGCTGTTGCTGCTACTGCTACTACTGCTACTACTACTACCACCACTACTACCACTACCATCACTACTACTACCACTACCAATATATAACAGTTAAACTGAATAAAGACCAACAGTAAGATATAGCAGTTAAACTGAATAAAGACCAACAGTAAGATATAGCAGTTAAACTGAATAAAGAACAACAGTAAGATATAACAGTTAAACTGAATAAAGACCAACAGTAAGATATAACAGTTAAACTGAATGAAGACCAACAGTAAGATATAACAGTTAAACTGAATGAAGACCAACAGTAAGATATAACAGTTAAACTGAATAAAGACCAACAGTAAGATATAGCAGTTAAACTGAATAAAGACCAACAGTAAGATATAACAGTTAAACTGAATAAAGACCAACAGTAAGATATAACAGTTAAACTGAATGAAGACCAACAGTAAGATATAACAGTTAAACTGAATAAAGACCAACAGTAAGATATAACAGTTAAACTGAATGAAGACCAACAGTAAGATATAACAGTTAAACTGAATGAAGACCAACAGTAAGATATAACAGTTAAACTGAATGAAGACCAACAGTAAGATATAACAGTTAAACTGAATGAAGACCAACAGTAAGATATAACAGTTAAACTGAATAAAGACCAACAGTAAGATATAACAGTTAAACTGAATGAAGACCAACAGTAAGATATAACAGTTAAACTGAATAAAGACCAACAGTAAGATATAGCAGTTAAACTGAATAAAGACCAACAGTAAGATATAACAGTTAAACTGAATGAAGATCAACAGTAAGATATAACAGTTAAACTGAATGAAGACCAACAGTAAGATATAACAGTTAAACTGAATAAAGACCAACAGTAAGATATAGCAGTTAAACTGAATAAAGACCAACAGTAAGATATAGCAGTTAAACTGAATAAAGACCAACAGTAAGATATAACAGTTAAACTGAATGAAGACCAACAGTAAGATATAACAGTTAAACTGAATGAAGACCAACAGTAAGATATAACAGTTAAACTGAATAAAGACCAACAGTAAGATATAACAGTTATAATCTATTACAGTCAGATTGAAACTAAAGAAAGTGACTAAGAGAGGTCAAATAATTGACCCTATTTATCAAATTCACATGAAATATATTGATTGATAGATTGATTGATTAAACAAGATTAATGAGCAGTGATTCTAAGGAGAAAATGTTGAAGGTAGATTGAACCTTTGTGGCATTGGTGCACACTGAACTGTGGAGGAAGATTTGGTAGCACTAGAGTCTATTAACTTTTCAGATTTATTTATGTTAAGAATCCATAACTTTCATGTTAACATCAGTAGAAAATTGGATATTTTGCAGTGATTAGAAGCTTGTCTTCATTTTTTCTGAACTCTTTCTAAATTTTCTAAGAGTTGGTTAACCACTCGGCTGTCAAGTAAACATTCAGAAAACTCCCATCCAACTCATATTTCTTCAATGGATTAGAAAAAAAAATAATGCGGCTTTTATACAATAAGGACTGAAAAATATTCTTCTATATCTAGGTTCAATGATTCCCATTTTTGATATTTTTACAAAGCTTGTTGAGATAAATCCTTCACTGGAAAATAGTATGGCACAAAACAGAGCAGATTTTGTAAAGTATTTAACGAAAGCATACACAAGTATTCATTTTATCAGTTTGGATTCTATAGAGTATTAATTAAGCTGACCTTTACTGTACAAAAAGGATTTAAAAAAGACATAAAAAGATAGCATAAAGCTAAATATTTGAGATTAGAAAGGACCTTTCTCAATATAATAATCCTCGATCTCATAATGATCTCAACTATGAGCATCTTCCACACCCTTCCATAACCCTTCCACAACCCTTCCACACCCTTCCACACCCTCCAACTAACACAACTTCAACATTACAACACTTAGTTCTTTACTGAGAAAGTTGATAGAAAATAGGACACATATACATATATACATATACACACCCATTCTCCAAACATGCACATGCGCACACACTTATATGCACACACACATATATGCACACACACATACACATACGCACAAACAAGCACTCACATACACATACATACATACACGTGCACACATACATACATACACATGCACACACATACATGCACACAGACAAACACATACATGCACACACCACATACAAGCGCATGCACACACACACACACACACACACACAATACACTTACATACACATGTAGACACACTAAGAGAAGAAGACAAGAAATATGAGAAATGAAGAAATTGTATTCTCTTTTATAAATAGCTTGTTATTTAGTAAAGTTGGATATAAAGAAGTGATTCTGGTAAAGAGTTGAAAGACATGCAAGTGAACTTTCACAGTCCCTCCCATACAACAATGATCTTTAGGAGGGTCAACAAATACCAAATTTCTTAAAAAAGATTCTATTGTAAACACAGAGAAGGATAGAGATAAAGAAACTTTGAGAAAGTACTATATGGAAAGTGAGTTTCATAGACTTTCACTTTCTAAGAATTGCAATATTTGATTCAAAGAAAGTCCTACAAAAAGAAAAAGAAATATTTGTTGTGAAAGGTCAAGAAGTATAATATATAAAAAATCTTTGATTTTTATTTTAATGAAATAACATTTTAAATGCTGTGGAGATGTGATATAGCTAAGATATTGATAAAATGATATACTGGCTGGCATTATATAAATATATTGATGTGATATATAATATTGATATAACATATTGACCTAATCTGATACTAACATATTGATGTAGTGTAACTTATTACTTGGTATCAACAATTTCAACTGGACATCACTGGGCAAAGACAATATATATATTTTACATGTGAAAGGTGAATGATAATAAGAATGCTTTCTTTATTAACCACAAGGGTTGACATAAAGTAGACATTAAGGACAGCACAGGACAGTACATGACGGTACAAATGGGTATTTCTGCGTGTAAATAACAAAAAACAAAGGATGTAACAAAAAAGAAACAAGGAAAAATTCCCCAATAGGGGGTGGGGTGTGATCTCCAAGGGTCACTCATGGAGAAAGCCCACAAAAAAAGCCATGGTTACCCTGACAGCTAGGGCAAGCGCCATCTTCCAGTCTTCCTGCTATGATACTACAGGCACACACTGAGGGCAGGCCCATTCACACGGGCCATTCTTGCCTCTCTCACCCACCTTTCAACAAAATGGTTGGCAGGCAGCACTTAATAATAATAATTGTTTCTACTATAGGCACAAGGCCAGTAATTTGGGCAGGGAAAAATCGATTGAATCAACCCCAGTGCATTACTAGTACTTTATTTTATCAACCTTGTAAGGATGAAAGGACGTAAAGGGCCGTAACTCTATGCCGTGAAGCATAATGCCCGATACTCTACCAATACTGCCAATCCACCGCCCTAATAATTGTTTCTACTTTTGGCACAAGGCAAGCAATTACCCCAGTGAATTACTGGTACTTTATTTTATCGACCCTGTAAGCATGAAAGGCAAAGTTAACCTCGGCAGGATTTGAACTCTGTACATAAAGGGCTGTAACTCTACACTGCAAAGTATGGCATCCAACCCTCTATCGATACAGTTAATAATAATAATAATAACAATAATAACAATAATAATAATTGTTTCTACTTTTGGTACAAGGCCAGCAATTACCCAGTATCACTGCTTTCACCCTTTTCGGATAGAGAGAGAGAGAGAGAGAGAGAGAGAGAGAGAGAGAGAGAGAGAGAGAGAAAGAGAGAGAGTCTGCAGTGGTGAGACTGACGAGACCACTAATCATAGGAGAACTCATACATGGGGAGATGCAGAGTGGGTTTAGAGATATGTAAAATGCCGACCACAATTCCAAGTGGTCGGCATTTTACATCTCTCTCTCTCAATATATATCTATATACACACACACACACACACACATGTATATATATATATATATATATATATATATATAGAGAGAGAGAGAGATGTAGGTCTGAGTAAATAGCGGTAAGAAAATCCTTACTGCAAGATGCAGTGTCCCCACCTCAATCTATGAACTCTTTCTCATGAAGTGCAGTATTTTATGTAATGCTAGCGATTGAGCATAATAATTGTTTCTATTTTTGGCACAAGGCCAGCAATTACCCAGTGCATTACTGGTACTTTATTTTATTGACCTCGTAAGGATGAGCATAATAATAATATGCAATCAGCGCCCATAGACTGATGTTGTACTGAAACATGTGTTAAAGAACAAACTCTAATTACATTTTTCTCCTATAACCTCTACTTCATACCTAGTTGTTTGTTTTTCCTAGTACTATACCTTTAAATTACATACATACATATATATATATATATATATATATATATATACACATACATAAAATGGCGTAGACGTTACAATACAATAGGAGGGAGCATAATAGTACCACTGATGATGTCACAAGTGTGTGATGAAAGAACTTATATATATATATATATATATATATATAAATATATTAAACCTAGTTACGCCCCAATATATATATATATTAATATATATATATATATTAAACGTAGTTACGCCCCAATTTAACTTGGGATTTACACAGACACACATATATATATATATGTGTGTCTGTGTAAATCCCAAGTTAAATTGGGGCGTAACTAGGTTTAATACTTTACTCAATACATTAGTAGAGTGTAAACATCAAGTTTAATATAGAAATCGCTTCTACCATACTAGAACTGTTTCATTCAAAATAAATCACCCGGAATTTCTTTTGAATGAAACTGTTATAATCCTTTAGAAGCCATTTATATTAAACTTGATATATATATATATATATATATATATATATATATATATATATATATATATATATATACATATTTATATAATGGTGATTATGATATATATATTAATATATATATCAACTTTATTTAAAGAAATGTTTTAAATGATATAGTGATTTGATATAAGCCATATTGGAATAAAAAGCCATTGATATGATGCTAGAAATTGATGTTATATATAAGACAATTTATAAAACAGGCTGACATAGATGTCAACATGTTGATAAGGTGTAAAGTGATATATTACTTCCTGGGAACCAAAGATTTCAATTGCGTATGACATGTCAAAAACAATATATATATATACATATATAGATGTATTATATATATATGTAACACACACACACACACACACACACACACATATATATATATATATATATATATATATATATATATATATATATATATATATAGTAATATATTAATATTAATATATTAATCTGTTATTTTAATAAATATATATATATATATATATATATGAAATATAAGAATCAAAGAACTGTTCAAAACATTATTGTGCTTACAGCTGTTTCCTCCAAACCGAGGTTTGGATTCTTCGGAGCAATTTATTAATGCATGGACAGTTATATGACCTCCTTTTCAGCCAAGAGACATACTGATACATATTCAAATATTGTGGGTCAACATTCATTACAGAATTTAGAGTGGCAGTACACACTTCGAGATTACATTCATATTAAGAGGTACAATCAAAAATCAAAAATACAGGTTAAAATACAACATGAAGATAAGCGGTTATGTAGTGCAAATTGAACAGTTCTTTGATTCTTATATTTCATATAACTGCTCTGTAAATCATCTGATGTTTTTACATTGAGCTACTTAACTTACTGGTAATAAGGTAGTAATACATTACTGCCTACCACTATTTAGGGTGTATATAAAAAATACTTATAACTGCATAAGGTTTTGTATTTACATAACCATAAATAGTATAACTAATACTATATATATATATATATATATAAATATATATATAAATATATATATATATAAATATATATATAAATATATATATAAATATATATATATATAAATATATATATAAATATATATATATATAAATATATAAATAAATATATATATATACACATAAATATATATATATATATATACGCATATATACACTTTCTTTGTGCAATATCAAATAGGATAACGTAAAAAGAAAATAAATGAATTTCGTTTTCAAAAATAACATTTAGAAATATCGGAGTGATGTGATACAACTAAACTACAATACTGATGTTGTATATATATATATACATACATACATATATATATACATATATATGGTAGCTGCCAACTCGTTTTCGAGTACGGCCACTACTTTATATCCATGTAGGAGAACCCCTACGGATGCGCTGAACGAGTGTGACTTTTTAGTCCAGCCAGCAAATTGAAAACTCAGATACAAACACTACGCTTGTGACAATTATTGACACATAGTGTTGGGCCCATGGTACCATGTGACGACAAGTGCAGAGAGATCTCCAGATATAAAGCAATGCCTGTGCCGTGAAGCTTTTATAGTGAGCAAAGGCATTGCACAAAGCCAGTCCCACTCTCTTAACCAAGATGATATTTACCAAAAAGAAGAACAAGTCAACATCATTGGATACCATCAGAGTTGCAGGTGTTATATCAGAGTTTTCCTTCTCCTAGAATTCTGCCTTGACAAAGGCTAAGGGGTCATCTCTCCCGGTGATTTTGGATGGCCATTGACTCTTAAGAGCTCCTTTTCCCTTTGACAGGTTTTGTTTTTAGTCCTGCAGGATGTCCAAAGTCACCCTCCTCACCAAGTAATCTTGGTGGGGTTGCCAGTTTAGTCGCCAACGACCCGACCATGAGACAGGTTGTACTGGGATACATGTTACCAGTAGCATATATATATATATATATACATATATATACATATACATATATATATATATATACATATATATATATATATACATATATATATATATATATACATATATATATATATATATACATATATATATATATATATACATATATATATATATATACATATATATATATATATATATACATATATATATATATATATATATATGTATATATATATATATATATATATATATATATAAATGGAAAAAATGAAACAAAATTTCATTTCTCACTCTTAGTACGGCTGTTACTTAAATATAAGTATATATACGTACATACATATATGTATACAGACGTACAGTAGTATGTATATATATACACACATGCACACATATATATATGTATGTATGGATTTACTGAACATTTATTATAATGCTCGGTTTGTTTGTAAACAAACATCCCGAATTAAGCCGTACAGTGTTTAGCAACCATCGTTGCCCTTTTGTTCAACACTGACAAAGGAACGATGTACTAGTTTCAAGTTTATTAGCTATCGTCAGCAGATGATTGAACGTCTGAAAGTATATACTTCCCTTATGCATATTAACGGCTGAGCAGCCTAATTTGCATATCGAGTGAGTTAATCGGCTGATCTAGGATTCAGCCAATTGTAAGGTACTCTCGGGTTCCAAATAATAGGGAGTAGGGGTGTTGGAATAAATGGAGGGGTGGGTGGTTGGGTGTAATAAACAGTAGGTGGGTGGAATAAGGGGGAGTTGCAAATTTGGTAATTTTTCTAGGATGTCCCCGTTGATATTTTAAAACCTAGAATTAGTTATTTAGTTTACATATTGAGACCCTAACCTATCCTTTTTATTTTATAATGTATGAGATTTCTAGTAATGTACTTTTTTGTCATGTATGTTTTTTAATGTCTAAAGAAAATTTAAATAAAATTTCACCAGGGATAGAGTAGCAAAATTTAACAAGTGGGGGAGGGGGCATTATTCGTGATCCGAGAATAAGTAAAAAGTAAACGACACAATACATTGAAGAAATATATTAGTAACAGGAAAGCATTTTGAGCACTAATCCTTCACCAGAAGATAGAATTAGGAAGAAAAAGATAAAATAGAAAGATAAAGAGTGAGAAAAGGAAAGAAGATAAAAAAAAAAAAATTAGAAAAAACCAGACAAATGTTTTCAGTCAGCCATTTTCGGTAAAACTTTTGATATTAACCTTCCCCAAACTGTCTCTGATCCTATGAAACAATCCATTTTAAACAGTTCCTACTTAAATTAAAACTTTCAAACCTAATTTAATTTAAGAACATTTTGTTATGTTACAAGTACCATATTAATGAACTTATAATTTTAGTAAATCCTTCCAAAATTCTTCACCAATTAAGTAAAATTCAAAATATTTCGTTAGAAATAGGGTAATGAAAGGGTTAATGCAATACTTAAAGTAGGGATATTTAACTCTTTTACTATCATATTTCTAACGTGAGATATTAATTTTGAAATAATTTTGAAAATAATTGTTTCTACTTTAGGCACAAGGCCAGCAATTACCCAGTGCATTACTGGTACTTTATTTTATCGACCCCGTAAGGATGAAAGGCAAAGTCAACCTCGGCGGGATTTTGAAAATAATGAAGACTTTGGAGAGATTTAGTGTAGAGAATCAGACATTAAATTAGCAGACCACATCTGAAAAACCACAAGAAGTTGTGTTTTCACTATAAGTGATGCTACAAAGCAAGGAATTGGAAACCAGAGAATTCAATTAGAAAATTCAATCAAGAAGGAAAAAATCTGTCATTCTCAAGTTGATGCAGAGAATAAGGGTGGGTGATTGGTAGAATCAGTAGAACGTTGAACAACATGCTTTACGGCATAGAGTTATGGCCCTTTAACGTTCTAAGTTCAAATTCTGCTGAGGTTAACTTTGCCTTTCACCCTTACGAGGTCGATAAAATAAAGTACCAGTAATGCACTGGGGTAGATTTAATGGACTTTGTCCTCCACCTAAAACATGTAAATGTTTGTGACTGTGTGTGTGTGTGTGTGTGCATGTCAGTGTATCAGTGTACATGTGTGTGTGTGTGTGTGTGTGTGTGTGTGAGAGAGAGGTGGGAGGGAGGTTCACTTCATCTTCTGTGGTTGTTAACCTATCTCCAGCTGTTTTGATGCTAAAGTATAGATCTCACAGTTCTAAATAGCAGTGTGGTGGTGATAGTGGTGGTGGTGGTGGTAGTGGTGGTGATAGTGGTGGTGATAGTGGTGGTGGTGGTGGTAGTGGTGGTGATAGTGGTGGTGATAGTGGTGGTGGTGGTGGGGTGGTGGTGGTGGTGGTGGTGTGGTGGTGGTGGTGGTGATGGGGTGGTGGTGGTAGTGGTGGTGGTGGTGGTGGGGTGGTGGTGGTGGTGGTGGTGATGGTGGTGGTGATGGGGTGGTGGTGGTGTGGTGGTGGTGGTGGTGGTGATGATGGGGTGGTGGTGGTGGTGGTGATAGTGGTGGTGGTGGTGGTAGTGGTGGTGATAGTGGTGGTGATAGTGGTGGTGGTGGTGGGGTGGTGGTGGTGGTGGTGGTGTGGTGGTGGTGGTGGTGGTGATGGGGTGGTGGTGGTAGTGGTGGTGGTGGTGGTGGGGTGGTGGTGGTGGTGGGGTGGTGGTGGTGGTGGTGGTGATGGTGGTGGTGATGGGGTGGTGGTGGTGTGGTGGTGGTGGTGGTGGTGATGATGGGGTGGTGGTGGTGGTGGTGGTGATAGTGGTGGTGATAGTGGTGGTCGTGGTGGTGGTGGTGGTGGTGGTGGTGATGGGGTGGTGGTGGTGGTGGTGGTAGTGGTGGTGGTGGTGGTGGTGTGGTGGTGGTGGTGATAGTGGTGGTGGTGATAGTGGTGGTGGTGGTGGTGGTGATGTGGTGGTGGTGGTGGTGGTGATGGGGTGGTGGTGGTGGTAGTGGTGGTGGTGGTAGTGGTGGTGGTGGTAGTGGTGGTGGTGATGGGGTGGTGGTGGTGGAGTGGGGTGATGGTGGTGGTGGTGTCGTGTGGTGTGGTGGTAACAGTGGTGGTTGTGATAGTGGTGGTGGTGGTGGGGTGTGATGGTGGTGGTGGTGGTGGTGTTAGTGGTGGTGGTGGTGGTGTTAGTGGTGGTGGTGGGGTGTGGTGGTGGTGGTGGTGGGGTGTGGTGATGGTGGTGATAGTGGTGGTGGTGTCGTGGTGACAGTGGTGGTTGTGATAGTGGTGGTGGTGGTGGGGTGTGATGGTGGTGGTGGTGTGGTGTGGTGTGGTGGTGACAGTGGTGGTTGTGATAGTGGTGGTGGTGGTGGGGTGTGATGGTGGTGGTGGTGGTGGTGTTAGTGGTGGTGGTGGTGGTGTTAGTGGTGGTGGTGGTGGTGGTGGTGGGGTGGTGATGGTGGTGGTGGTGGGGTGTGGTGGTGGTGGTGGTGGTGTGTGGTGATGGTGGTGATAGTGGTGGTGGTGTCGTGGTGACAGTGGTGGTTGTGATAGTGGTGGTGGTGGTGGGGTGTGATGGTGGTGGTGGTGTGGTGTGGTGTGGTGGTGATAGTGGTGGTAGTGGTGGTGGTGATAGTGGTGGTGGTGGAGGTGGTATTAGTGTGGTGTGGTGTGGAGGTATTGTTGTGGTAGTATTGTTGTGGTGTGGTGGTATTGGATATATATATATATATATATATATATATATATATATACACACACAACACATATATAAAATAGTTCAGGTGAGTTCATATAAATGCTAAGGCATCTCCATAGAACTTAAAACAATTTTTGTTAATTTATTAACAAACAAAAATTGGAACTGACTAAGATATAAAGCTGATATATTCACTGTCTGATTCTCTTAAAATATTTCAAAGGCAATATATGGCTGAGATTACTCAGTAATGTCACATATACATGAGAGGGAATATTAATATCTTTCAAAGTATATATATGTCATACATATTTCCATTTATTAGAAGAGCTCAATGCAAATGCAGAGCATAGATAGTACAATCTACTAACATAAAAATATATATCAAAATCAATATGGATATTTTTATTTTAAGTTGAAAATTATTATTAAATAATTTATATTATATACATAAATATCATTACAAATTGCTGACATGTCTTTCAGAATAACATTACAAATATAATGTTGTTGATAAACACAAATATAATACATTGAAACTCCAACGTTTGGCAACTGACAAAAAAAAAAAAATAAATAAACACCCACAAAAATATTAACCATCTTGCCAACAACCCTGAGCACCTTTTTGATTTCCATGTGTCTGACACCCGTGGGCATGCCTACAAAGTCAGGAAACAGCGCAGCTCCCATGACTTTCGGAAACATTTTTCCATGCTCAGTGTTGCTGAAGCATGGAACAAACTACCTGCATCGGTTGTTAGCTGTCAGGACACTGCATCCTTCAAAACTTCCTTGCTTCCCGAAATTCGCCAACACTACACCTGACATTCCCCCTCCACACACATACATGTCTGTGTGTGTATATCATGACTCATACACTTCACTTTCCTGACATGCACCTTTGATGAGTTGTAGTGCACCTGAGCACTGTACACAATAATTTCATTATTATTATTTTATTTCATTATTGCCAAGGTTAACTTTGCCTTTCATCCTTACGGGGTCGATAAAATAAAGTACCAGTAATGTACTGGGGATAATTGCTGGCCTTGTGCCAAAAGTAGAAACAATTATTATAAACACATATAACAAGTACAACCAGCCATTGCCAGCAACCTCACTAAAACACATGACCAGAGCAAGAAAAAGAAAAAGAAAAAAAGGGGGAAATAAAAACAAAATAAAAAAGGACCATCAATTCAGCACCAAGCGTGACAACTGGCCACTCTGGAAGATAACTGGCCACTCTGGTCAATATATATATAACTTATCAGAGGAGAAGGCTTTTACACCAGTTCTCACAAGCATTACGTTTGATCCATATAAATAATTATAACTGAGAGTGACTGTAAAACTAAGAAAATCAGTTCAGGTGGTCCTGAATAAACAACTTGGTATCTCTGTAAAACTAATTTTGTTTCATTTACTATCTAAAGAATATTTCACTGTATGATGAGTCAGACATTGACAAACCAGACATTTGGTTCAATATGTAAAGATCTATCCTTATTGATTTTTCACATGTAGATTTGAAAGCATTTATTTTGTGTTACTACAATGTACTATCGCATTGAGAGTGCATGGCTTATGGCTTAGAGCTCGATTCCTGGACGGAGTCATTTGTTGTGTTCTTGAGCAAAACACTTTATTTCATGTTGCTCCAGTTCACTCACCTGTACAGATGAGTTGTGATGACACTGGTGTCAAGCTGTATCGGCCATTGCCTTTCCCTTGTACAACAATATATATATATTTATAGTGTATATATAATACTAGCTGAATTACCCGGCGTTGTCCGGGTTACTGCTGTTCTTATTCAGATTAGTAAACAATAAATATGAAGATATGTTTTTTTTTTTCTCACAACTATTTCAAAATATCTATATTTTATAAAAAAAATATCAAAATTGTAATGATAATAGGATTTAGAAATGAAAATCTGTCAATCTTGAAGCACCTTAGGGTAAACAATATTCATTGTGTCTTTTTTTGTTGGTGTCCAAATGAATAAATTGTTGTTCATGCACATACATTCACACACATACACTCTCACATAAACTCACATACATATACTAAGACAGACGCACACAGACATTCACGCAAACCTGTCTGATGTGTGTATGTGTTTAATTCTCTGAGGCCTAACGTATGTAACAAACTCGCAAACACACACACAGACACACACACACTCACAGGCACACTCATATACAATGTGTCGTCACCATGGTGGTGGTTTACTATAGTTTACTATAGAAAGTGTATTTTAGATAAAATATTATATTTTTTTAATCCAAATGAAAATAAAAATTACATGTTGACACTCCCGGGGTAAAATTTGATTTGATTTGGTCCAGACCTTTGGGAATGCATAGGAACAGACAGACAAACAGAGAGACAAAGAATTTTATATATAGAGAGATATGTGTATATATATATAAATAGTGTGTAAATGAGTTGTGACATCACTGGTGCCAAGCTGTATCAACCTTTTGACAACATTGGTGGCGTGGAGAGGAGAGACTGGTATACATGGGAGACTACTGGTCAAACAACCTTGCTCAGACTTGTGCCTCAGAGGAGAACTTTCTAGGTACAAATCCCATGGTCATTTATGACTGAAGGGGGCCTTTACCCTTTATTGTATTGAAGATATGCATAGTAATATATACAAGGGAGTACTGAAGAGTTCCTGGTTTGGGGTAAAAGAAAATACAGGAGGATCAGTTAGTTATGATTTTATTCAACATATTCCCCTCTCAGATTCACACACTTATTGCAGTGGTCCTACCTCCCCTGTAAAGGTAACAGCGGTCCTACCTCCCCTGTAAAGATAACAGCGGTCCTACTTCCCCTGTAAAGGTAACAGTGGTCCTACCTCCCCTGTAAAGGTAACAGCGGTCCTACCTCCCCTGTAAAGATAACAGTGGTCCTATCTCCCCTGTAAAGGTAACAGCGGTCCTACCTCCCCTGTAAAGGTAACAGTGGTCCTACCTCCCCTGTAAAGGCAACAGTGGTCCTACTTCCCCTGTAAAGATAACAGCGGTCCTACCTCCCCTGTAAAGATAACAGTGGTCCTACTTCCCCTGTAAAGGTAACAGTGGTCCTATCTCCCCTGTAAAGGTAACAGCGGTCCTATCTCCCCTGTAAAGGTAACAGCGGTCCTATCTCCCCTGTAAAGGTAACAGCAGTCCTACTTCCCCTGTAAAGGTAACAGCGGTCCTACCTCCCCTGTAAAGGTACAGCTCCACCTTTTCAGCATCTTTCATACTGAAGAGTACTTTCGAATAATATTAATTTCTAATTTAGGAACAAGGCCAGCAAATTTGAGTGAAGGGTAAAGTTGACTAAATCAACCTCAGTACTTGACTGGTACTTTATTTTATTGACCCCAAAAGTATCAAAGGCAAAGTTGATTGTGACAGGGTTGGAACTCAGAATGTAAAGAGCCAGAACAAATAGCACAATGACATTTTATCCGACCAACATTCTACCAATTCTACCAATCCACCAGCCTTACATTCTGATATTGATAACCGCATGTATGCTGATCAAACTTTGTTGTCATAAGTAAAACTTTTGAGGTAGATCCCAAGCAAAATCAACTGGCAGGAGACCCAGGGGTAGATCCCAAGCAAGATGGTTGGATATCACCCATGAGCTTGGGATGGTCTCACTTGAGGATCTAGCCGGATCAGTTGGAGATGGTTCCTTCAGACAGGGCCCACTGGAAGGAGTGTTTGAGGACTCAGCTCCCAAGAGTAAGTGAGAGAAGAAGAAGAAATGTATGCCCATAGTTGGAACATACTTGATCATAGATCTAGAAGATCAAGTGTGAGGCAGAACAACACTCCATGTAACATCAAGAAAGAGAGCAAGTTAAAGAGTTTTGATGTTGTTGCCAACAGACTTAACCCTTTCATCACCACATTTTTAATGAAATACACTCTATTTTAATTAATTAATGAAGAATTTCAAGGGATTTACTAAAGTTATTAACTTGACCTTCTCAGGAAGAAGAAGATGAAGAAGAAGAAAAAGAAGAAGAAAAAAAAGAAAAAGAAGAAGGGGGAGGAGGAGGAGTAGGAGGAGAAGAAGAAGAAGAAGGCAAAGAAGAAAAAGAAGAAGAAAAAGAGAAGAAGAAGAAGAAGAAGAAGAAGAAGAAGAAGAAGAAGAAGAAGAAGAAGAAGAAGAAGAAGAAGAAGAAAAAGAAGAAGAAGAAGAAGGCAAAGAAGAAGAAGGCGAAGAAGAAGAAGATATGTTCTCTACTGCTAATCCCCACAATGAACCCGACCAAATATTTGACCCAGATTAAGACAACCATACTAATTTGGTAGATATTGCTAGCAATATTTTTACATTACTAAATTATACTAATTACACTGTTTCTCTATTGGCCATGGACGTGGATACTGAAGTAATTTGATTAACACACACACACACATGTATATATACACACACATATATATATACACACACACACATATATATATACACACACACATATATATATACACACACACACATATATACACACACACACACACACACATATATATATATATATATACACACACATGCATATATAGATACACACACACACACATATATATATATATATATATATACACACACAACAGACAGATAGGTTCTACCCCCTACCCCCTCTCTACACCAAGCTGCCATTGTTTTCACTAACAATCAATACAATTTATATTCTTCATTATTGTACGTCTTATAATCTCCTTTATTTTCCATAGCAGAAAAATTGATTATCACAAATAAAGCTGTGATTTCGTTTGTTGAAGGGGTGGAGGGTGGGGCGGGGTGGGGAGGGGTGTATTGATGTCATCCTTATTGTTGCTGTTGTTTTTAGATTATAGATTAAAAAAAAATAAAATCAACCACAAACTTATTTTTACCTTTTTACTCAGAGAAGTCTAATAATAATAATAATAATTGTTTCTACGTTAGGCACAAGGCCAGCAATTACCCAGTGTATTACTGGTACTTTATTTTATCGACCTCGTAAGGATGAAAGGCAAAGTTAACCTCGGCGGGATTTGAACTCAGAACGTAAAGGGCCGTAACTCTATGCGTCAAAGCATGGCGTCTGACCCTCTACCAATACTGCCAATCCAAATAATAATGATAATGATAATGATAATGATGATGATGATGATAATGATGATAATGATGATGATGGTAATGATTGTGATGATGATTATGGTGATGATGATTATGATGGTGATGATGAAGAGGTGGAGGATGACAACAATGCTGATTTCTAACAATGGTAAATGGTGATAATGATGATGATGATGTTAACACACACATACATACAATATATATACATATTGTATATTTATATATATATATATATATATATACAATGTGTGTATATATATATACATGTATATATATAGCATCAACAACATACATATACATACACACACACATATATATATATAGATGTATATATATATATATATATGTGTATATATAGCATCAAGAACAAGGGTTAACGAACTATGTTGACAAATAAAACAAAGAAAGCCATGTTTGTTTTGCTATCAAAAAAGAGATGAAATATTGTTGTTCCACTGCTACTACCTAATCTATACCTAATCTATACATAATCTATTTTCAGGGATAATACCAATGATTTACTGTTGGCTACAAGAATTATCATAACAAAAATTTCCCCCAAATTAGCTGAATTATGTATTTTCTGTTTTTTTTTTTTTTGCCATCGTTAAAGCTAGTGAGGCTTTCCATTTTATTTTCATATTTTTGTATGAAGAAGAAAACAAAAATTTATTTTAATATAGCTATCATTTCTGTTTCTTTTTCATTGTTGTTATTTTTGGTGGTGGTTGTGGTGGTAAGGTTGTTATTTTTATCTTTTGTCATTGACAATGAATCTTATTATAGAAACTGGGCTATTCCAAATGTCAGAATAACCCCTAAAATATAGCAATACCCTGCTTAGCACTACCCCCATTTAATGTTGATTTGTGATAGCACTCTTTTCAAGTTGGATCACATTCCATTATTATATGATTTGTACACTAACATGTAAGAAACTGTGGTTCCCAGTCATCTCTACTCCTCAATATAATGGAGAGTTGTTTACAGAATTGTTTATTCTGTGTACTAAAGTTCATGAAAGCTGCAGCAACAGAGTGAATGTAAAACTGCAAGCGTTAAGTTGTCAGACATGAAGAAAGCTGTCAGATATTAAGCACAAGTGGGTATTTCTTTAACCCTTTCATGACCACATTTCTAATGAAATAACTTCCTTCCTTCTCATCCCGTCCTTATATCTGAGGGTCAGGGGTCTCAGACCAGCACTCTCCATCTTTTCCTGTCTCTTGCTGTACATTCCACCAAACTCCTTTCTGTGTATTACTTAATGTCATATGTCGATCTCTTTTTCTGCCATCCCCTGGCTCTTTTCCCCTGTATTCGTCCCTCAAGGATGTGGCTAGTCAAATTTTGGGCCCTGATGACATAAAAATACTGAAGTTTCCTTTTCCTTACTGTTTCAACCAATGAAATACACTCTATTTTAATTAATTAATGAAGAATGTGTGCATGTGCGTGTGTAAATAATATATATATATATATATATATATATATATATATATATCCCTGTGTTTGTTTAGTCTCATTTGTTCAACTATATATATATATATATATATATATATATATATATATATATATATATATATATATATATATATATTTATATATATATATATATACACATATATATATATATACACATATATATAGAGAGAAAATTAGTTCAACACCAGTTAATTCACCATTTTTCGAGAACAATTTGTTTCTCCGTAGACGGATCATCAGCTCAATGATCCGTTGTTGTCGGAATTGTTGTTGGAAATGGTGAATTAACTGTTGTGGAACTACTTCTACCAAACTTGTCTCCCATGGACTGAGTGCTCTACTACTACGGATATAACGCATCAGTGTTCTACTATTCTATGTATGTATATATATATATATATATATCCGACCTCACACACTTACACCTCTCCAAGACAATGTCACTGGACCGAGATCTTTGGCGCTACGCAGTAATACGGAAGACTCGCCTTGCCTAAGTACAAAGTGAAACCTACAGTCAGTAGGCACCTCTTAACCAAAATACACCCCCGTCCCACTACCCCCACCACCATCTACACCATCCCTTTTGATGTAAAGTTATGTTGGTACCACAACATCCAGACCAAAATAAATGAGGTTGTGTAGGTGTCACGACAAAAAACACACAGTCCACGCTATAATGTGGCCGTGTAGGTAACACGGTAAAAACCTCCCAGTTCCACACTGTAAATGTGGTTGGTGTTAGGAAGGGCATCCAGCCATAGAAAACCCACCAGGCAGTCCCGAGCAAGACAACCAATCTTGCCTCAAGTGGGACAATTCCCATCCAGACCCATGCTAGCGTGGAAGATGGACGTTAAACGATGATGATGATGATGATGATATATATATATTCTTTTACTCTTTTACCTGTTCCAACCATCCGGCTGAGGCCATGCTGGGGCACCGCCCTATACATATATTATATATAAATCCATTTGACAACAAATCTCTTAAGGCTGCCTCTATTTCTTTGGATAGAAAACTGCTTGTTTTAAAGCAGTCTTTCTTAAACTTTTCTTTCTCCCATTTACCAGTTCACTACCTTTATTCTAACCTGCCCACATATTATGCAACATACTGCAAAACATTAATTTAACATTAGTATCTTAAAAATTAACATTAAGGAAAATATATTCAGTAACAAACAATGTGAATGATTTGTTAACCTAAGAACAATTTCCACACTGAAATCAACAAATCCTCAGCCTGAATCTTGAAATTCTCCCACCAGGTTTAGAATCGTTGCTTTAAAATGTTCATAGGTAAATTAAAACCTATAATTACCTGTAAGGATCTTGTATTAAGCTGCCCCAAATAAATGATTAATACAAAAAAGTTTTTTTTTTTTAAAATTACATCCCATGAAAAAATTGTTGGTTACATTCAAAATGAATTTAAACATAAATAGTATGTTTTATTTGAACTATGGTAATAAAAGGGTTAACAGAGATTATTAAATCCCCCCCTCTTTCCCGCTTAAGTCCCTCAGTCAATTTTGAGGATATTACCTAGCAGTGATTGGCAGGCAAATAACAGGATAAAGTGAGAATAACTTAAGATATGTAGTACATTTCAATAAACAACATAGAGAACGCAATAGACACACTGAATCACAACAGATTGGTATTTTCTTCATTTTTATATTGTGTTCAAATCTTTGTCGAACCACAACTTCGAATATATTATATTATTGAAGAAACCTGTTAGACCTGAAGCAAGAGTACCAAATTGAAGCATGCTCTGACTCAATAGAATCGTGACTAAAATCTCAAATTCTCAAAGTGAAAGGGAAAGTGGAGTAAAATAGGAGAGACAAAGAAATAGAAAAAAAAAGAAAGAGATAAAGAGTGGGGACAAAATGATTGAAAGAGAATGAAAACTAGAGAGGGAAGATATGCTGTGGAAAGTTGAACACATATATTGCTTATTTCAGAAGTGATTGCTCATTTCAATCCACACTCCACAATTTTCTTACTTCCTCAATACTTTTGTTCAGTTTTATACTTAGTCTCTCCCTCCCCTCTCTCTTATTTATTCCCTCCCACATTACTTTTAGTGTACGTTCTTATATTTCTAAATCATATTCCTTTAACATATTTCCTTTAACTGCTACCATAACAAGTATTTCACAGAAATATATAGAGGTCATTGACCACATTTCATGATTCCAGATTGGAAAAAGAAAACTAAGATTCTGTAAAAGAAAAAAAAATGTGAAGCAATAACATACACACACACACACCACACACATGTGTATATATATATATACACACACATATATATACATGTATGCATGTGTGTGTGTGAATGTATGTATGTATATATATATAACTGGAAAACATTATATAGACATAGTATTAGAAATAAATAGAAGTCTACACATCATGAGTTCTTTTGAATTCTTGAAAAGTTTTCTGAAGAGAAAAAAGAAATAAGACCAAACAAAAAATAATAAAAATGAATGTTCTATATAAAAATCACCTCCCAAGAATCTGAATGCCATATCTTATATAAATCAAGTGAATACTGAAATCATTTTGTTCCATAAGAATTAATTATAAATCCATTTCTCCTCAACAAGCAAAAACTGCATATTTCTTTTGACTATCTTCTTATTTCACTGTTTCTGTAAGGTATTTGAGTAGGTTTTTGTGTTTGGCTGGTGAAGTATAAGCAACAAAGATAGTTGTGTGCATTATCTGAGTCAGTAAATCTAGTGGGAAAAAGGAAAAAGTTTTTGTGCTATCTGAATGTACTTAGAGACAAAACCCTGGCACAATGCAGATGATGTAAACAAGCCATTGCAAATGGAAGAATTTCTGCTTTGGGATTTAGAGAAAATATATTGATTTTACAGAGGATTCACTCAATATGAAATTTAGCTTGCTTGCACCAATTAAATATTGAACCACATATGCCAGCTAACCAGTTCAATTTCACATAGCAGCTGATGAGGTTGAGAACACTGCTTGTACAAATATACTTGACAACAGGTTTAACTTATATATTAAAGTTGATGGAAAGCTTAAGGTGGTAGGGTCGAAGGAGAATCATAAAAGACCCAGGGTGTGTGTGAAGAAATGTGGAAGAAAGTAATTAGTATCAGACAGAGAAAGTTGCAAATAACCAAGACAATATTGTGTTGGTTCCCTAACCATAGTGTTGGGGCTTTTATCCTTTCGCCCCTTTCACTGGAGTCAAGATATGTTCATTCTAAATGGTCCATCATCATCATCATCCCCATTTAATGTCCACTTTTCCATGCTGGCATAGGTTTGATAAGTTATCCTCTTGTGAACAATGCTGGGTCAGGTGACCATGTCTTGCTCATACAGAACTGAGTTTGGCCTGGTTTCTACAGCTGGATGCCCTTCCTAGTGCCAACCTCATTTACAATGTGTACTGGGTGCTTTTTGTTGACACCAACATAACACTTTACAGTGTGGATTGGTTGTTTTTTGTTGTGACACCTACATGACCACTTTACAGTGTGGACTGGGTGCTTTTTGTTGTGACACCTACATAACCACTTTACAGTGTGGACATGGTGCTTTTTGTTGTGACACCTACATAACCACTTTACAGTGTGGACTGGGTACTTTTTGCTGTGACACCTACATGACCACTTTACAGTGTGGACTGGGTGCTTTTTGTCGTGACACCTACATGACCACTTTACAGTGTGGACTGGGTGCTTTTTGTCGTGACACCTACATGACCACTTTACAGTGTGGACATGGTGCTTTTTGTTGTGACACCTACATGACCACTTTACAGTGAGGACTGGGTACTTTTTGTTGTGACACCTACATGACCACTTTACAGTGTGTACTGGGTGTTTTTTGTTGTGACACCTACATGACCACTTTACAGTGTGGACCGGGTGCTTTTTGTTGTGACACCTACATAACCACTTTACAGTGTGGACTGGGTGCTTTTTGTTGTGACACCTACATAACCACTTTACAGTGTGGACTGGGTGTTTTTTTGTCGTGACACCTACATGACCACTTTACAGTGTGGACTGGGTGCTTTTTGTTGTGACACCTACATAACCACTTTACAGCATGGACTGGGTACTTTTTGTTGACACCTACATGACCACTTTACAGTGTGGACTGGGTGCTTTTTGTTGTGACACCTACATGACCACTTTACAGTGTGGACTGGGTGTTTTTTGTTGTGACACCTACATGATCACTTTACAGTGTGTACTGGGTGTTTTTTTTGTTGTGACACCTACATGACTACTTTACAGTGTGGACTGGGTGTTTTTTGTCGTGACACCTACATGACCACTTTACAGTGTGTACTGGGTGTTTTTTGTTGTGACACCTAGATGACCACTTTACAGTGTGGACTGGGTGTTTTTGTTGTGACACCTACATGACCACTGTACAGTGAGGACTAGGTGTTTTTTGTTGTGATACCTACATGACTACTTTACAGTGTGGACTGGGTGCTTTTTGTTGTGACACCTACATAACCACTTTACAGTATGGACATGGTGCTTTTTGTTGTGACACCTACATAACCTCATTTACAATGTGTACTGGGTGCTTTTTGTTGACACCAACATAACACTTTACAGTGTGGATTGGTTGTTTTTTGTTGTGACACCTACATGACCACTTTACAGTGTGGACTGGGTGTTTTTTGTCGTGACACCTACATGACCACTTTACAGTGTGTACTGGGTGTTTTTTGTTGTGACACCTAGATGACCACTTTACAGTGTGGACTGGGTGTTTTTGTTGTGACACCTACATGACCACTGTACAGTGAGGACTAGGTGTTTTTTGTTGTGATACCTACATGACTACTTTACAGTGTGGACTGGGTGCTTTTTGTTGTGACACCTACATAACCACTTTACAGTGAGGACTGGGTGCTTTTTGTTGTGACACCTACATAACCACTTTACAGTGTGGACATGGTGCTTTTTGTTGTGACACCTACATAACCTCATTTACAATGTGTACTGGGTGCTTTTTGTTGACACCAACATAACACTTTACAGTGTGGATTGGTTGTTTTTTGTTGTGACACCTACATGACCACTTTACAGTGTGGACTGGGTGCTTTTTGTTGTGACACCTACATAACCACTTTACAGTGTGGACATGGTGCTTTTTGTTGTGACACCTACATAACCACTTTACAGTGTGGACTGGGTACTTTTTGCTGTGACACCTACATGACCACTTTACAGTGAGGACTGGGTACTTTTTGTTGTGACACCTACATGACCACTTTACAGTGTGGACTGGGTGCTTTTTGTCGTGACACCTACATGACCACTTTACAGTGTGGACATGGTGCTTTTTGTTGTGACACCTACATGACCACTTTACAGTGAGGACTGGGTACTTTTTGTTGTGACACCTACATGACCACCTTACAGTGTGGACATGGTGCTTTTTGTTGTGACACCTACATGACCACTTTACAGTGAGGACTGGGTACTTTTTGTTGTGACACCTACATGACCACTTTACAGTGTGGACATGGTGCTTTTTGTTGTGACACCTACATGACCACTTTACAGTGAGGACTGGGTACTTTTTGTTGTGACACCTACATGACCACCTTACAGTGTGGACATGGTGCTTTTTGTTGTGACACCTACATGACCACTTTACAGTGAGGACTGGGTACTTTTTGTTGTGACACCTACATGACCACTTTACAGTGTGGACTGGGTGCTTTTTGTCATGACACCTACATGACCACTTTACAGTGTGGACATGGTGCTTTTTGTTGTGACACCTACATGACCACTTTACAGTGTGGACTGGGTGTTTTTGTGATATCAACATAACTTTACAGAGTAAGGCTAGTGTGGGCAGAAGTGGGAGGGTGGTGTAGAGAAGGGGGATATAGTGGATTAAGAGGTGCCTACTAGGTGTGTGTTTGAGTCTGTGTGCAAGGGGAGGTGGGTCTTCTGTATTACTGCCTAACACCAAAGATCTCAATCGTGTGTCATTGTCTTTGAGAGGTGCAAATGTGTTTACTTCAATAAAGATAGCTACATATGGCTAAGTTGATGTTAGACCACAGTCCAAAAGATTGGTGTTTGTCATTCAGACAGTAGCACTGAATATTGATATTATTGACACCTTACCATCAATTAGCAAAGTCCCCCAGACTATAAGTACCACTACAGATTCAACTTGTTGCTATATACTGTTTATGATAGAAGCACTAACAATGGGGTCCTATTTTCAATTCTATCATCACAACTTCTACCATAAATTGAACTTCAAATTATTGAATCATAGCAAGGTAAGAATCTTTTGTTTCACATTTTTGTTAGCTGTAGCAAAAGCAGGGAACCAAAGAGAGAAGAGAAAATGATAGATGGGAAGTGAATTAAGAGAAATTGATAGTTTAGAGGTTTACAGCACTGAGATAAAACAAAAATCTTCTCAGTGAGAGAAGAATGGATGGCTTCTCTGAATCTAGAATCTATCTGATGTGAGAATTGCAAGGGATAAGATGATAGGTAGATATTAAAGGATGAGATAACAACACAGAGTTGAGATAGTGTAGAGAAAGGAGTGGAATAACACTAAGGAATGGATGGTAGCTGTGACAACATATATATAGCAAGGGGCAACAGAACAACTATGAGTGATGATGGTTGTGATGAGATGATAGGGTAACTGTAAAGAATGGTTTGAATAAGTAAAAGAGGTTAAAGACAACAGAAGGTGAGACAGGAGAAATATCATATGTTATAACTACACTGAAGGAAATAACAAATATTAGAGGTTAGATAACTGCAAACAATGAAATGATAACAAAAAGAAAAATGAGATAATAGAAAACAATAAAAGCATAACATGGGAAATAAAAATTCACAAAAAAATAAAAGGATGTGTTTTAGACAGTAATGATAAAAATAATGTTGTTACAAGAGAAAATTCTATGAAATAGATTTAAATTTCAAGATTTATAAAAGGAAAGAGTATATTTTTTCACCATAACTATAATAACAAAAAAAGTTAATTCTTTTTTGACAATTTACTCATTTTTTAAATTTATTTTTTAAATTTCAAATTTTGTTTTCCTTCTCTTAAATACTACATACATGATGAGAAAACAAGTTGCAATTTGTCTTTGGATAGCATGAAGACGTGACCAGAAAGACTGAAAGGCTATGGCACGATAATAACTGCTCCCTGCCAAGGCAATTGGAGGCTGTTTATAATAAACAAAAGTAAAGATATGAACAGTGTGTGGGGTAGGGGAACATCCCCCCACACATGAGCCCCCCCCCACCTGCCACATATATTGTTTATTTTATCAGTATGACTGAAAAGAGCATGATTTTGTGAAATTAAATTAACAGAAACAATTTCAAGTGGAAATTAAGGAAAGATGGAGAAGGTGAATGAGTAGAAATCTTGCAGAATATCCATTTTGATTTTAAGATTGGGATATTTGAATAATGGTTAGCAATCTAAGTGTAAAGAATGGCAGCCTGCTGAATAAGATTCAGACAAAGGGAGAAACATATATAACAGAAGTAAAACTATATATAAAAAAAAATCAAGAAAAATTAAAACAAGAGCAAACCTAATCAAATACATATGATTAGTATAATAGAATAACTGTAGAAAGAAAAATAGAATAAATGTAAATAGAAAAGAAAAGAATAAAATGAGAGTAAAATGTTTAGAAAGAGAATGATGTATAGATATTTTGGCATTGGTGGAAGGAATTTGTAAAAGAAATGGAGAAAAAGAAATATGTAAAATGATATAAAAATAAAAAAAAAATAAAACAATTGCTTAGGAAAACAATTCTATATTGTTAGGTACCATTAACTTGTCAGAAATTACATTCTTCTCCAGAGAAAAAAAAGATAATAAAACTCTTCCAAAAGACACCAAATGAATAAACGAAAGCAATATATATATATATATATATATATATATATATAGATGTATGTATATATAAAATTAAAAATAAATGTTATAGATTGGAAAATTTTCAAACGATCACTTATAATTGTTGCTATAAAATCTCTGTTTCCTCTTCCCTGCTGTCCGTTACTGACTTATTATATATATATATGTGTGTGTGTGTGTGTGTGTGTGCATGAGTATGTGTGTATATATGTGAGTGTGAGTGTGTGTATATATACATAAACATAGAAAAATGTATGTTAAATGTTGATGATGATGTTGTGTGTGTGTGTGTGTGTGTGTGTGTGTGTGTGTGTGTGTGTGAAGGTAACAGTGTATGTGTCTTTATGGAATTTTTGAAAGCAGGTGAGTGGTTATTTAGATTTAGTTTTATTTGTATGTTTTAGTTTTTCAAGATGACATCAAGTGCTTATGTTAAAGAACTGACATCTTTAATACTGAAGCAATTCAAGTGATAGCTCTGACAGACAGAAACATAAAATTGTCAAGTGCAAGAAAGCTAAAAAGACATGGAGAGTAAATGGCAATGTTGCCTCCTGGAAGCTTACCATTAAAGCTATGTTGGTGGCACTAATGAGGAATTGTCAAGTCTTAACTAAAATCACTCCACATGTTCTAATATCGATGGTGTTGTGTGTATATATGTGAGTTGGTGGGCTGTTTAGTGATTATGGTGGAGTCTTCTGCACAAGGAGCACTGCAATATTGATATAGCAGAATCTCACATGGGGGGTCAATTTGGCAGAGCTTTGGATATTTGTTCCAGGTCTCTCCTTTCTGAGTTCAAATACTGCCAAAGTCCACTTTACCTATAAAGAAAGTACCATCCCAATATTGGTGCAGACCTCCAGTTGGCACATCCTGGATGTTTCAAAAGATTGAAAGAGGGGTTGGTAGAAGAAGTGGATGTGTCCACATGGACATCTGAAACCCTCAGTGAAAGCAAGGAATATACTACCAAGTCAAACTCAATTGCAAGTGATAGCTGTAGAATCTTACATATAAGTGAATTGATAATTTTTGATCAATTGAAATTATCCAAACAATTAGTAGACAAAAACTCCCATCGATGTACAAAATCTAGCCCTACATCCTATAACATCTAACCCTACCCCGCAAAACTCCTATAAAATCTAACCCTACCCCACAAAACCTCCTATAACATCTAACCCTACCCCCTAAAAACTCCTATAACATCTAACCCTATCCCTCCAAAGCAAGAGGTATCCATTGCTATCATCACTTGTACTTTAGATACCATATCCACTCTAATCTGCATTGTTTACATTGTACAAAAACTTTGATCAGCTAATCTTATTGAAGTTGCCTCCCTTGCCTGTTTTTAGATTTTCAACACCTCTAGAGGGAGTTTTTGTACATTAATACTTGGATAATCTCAGTTAATGCTAGCATGGGTTGGAAAGGTCACATTTTAAGGCTAGACTGGTCAGGTGATCACATTTTGCTCATTCATTCCATATTCAGCATGGTTTTTATGCTTGGATGGCCCTCCTAACACCAACCACCTCACAATTCTCTTCTATATTGAATGTCTCTATCTGTTCTTCTTCACTGTCATAGGTGCCAAGCAAAATAACCTTCAATCTGTTACTATATATATATATATATATATATATATATATATATATATATCATTACTATATATATATAAATAATAAATATATATTATTACTATATATATAATAATAATAAATACAAAGACTGATATCCAAAGAAGATTCGATAAGGGTTGTATATATATATAAGTATATATATAAACCATAGAGCAAATATTTATTATTGGTAGAGATTAAAAGTTTAAGCAGAATCATCTGAAACTGAGAAAAATCAATTTGTAGACACAGAAATAAATATAAAAAAATATTACGAATACATATTGCCTCTAGAAAACAAGAAGACACAACAGTAATGCGTGAGGTCATTCTCTTGAGATGAGTGAAATGTATGCAAGGAGAATTATGTCATTATGTGGAGAAAGAACCAATTGTTACTATGGAAAAATCAGGAGACTAATATTCTTTTTAGAATAGCTGATTAATAGTAGTATATATATTTCTTAAAAGGTGTGAAAATTGTGTTATACAGTACCTGGGAATAGACAGCAAATATACAGGAGGAGTGACGAAATAATGAACTTACCTAGATGAAAGAAAAGAGAAATAATATTAGATAAATATGATAATTATTAAGTTAATTGCAGAAAACATTTAATTGAGATTATTCATTCATGGTCACATGTGTGTGTGTGTGTGCAGCATTGGATTTAGACCTTGGGAGGCTGGGACACTTCAGTTTGGGAAGGGGGAGGGGGCTCATACACAAAAAATTAGAATACACAGCAAACCCCCAATTTTACATATCAAAGTTAGCTTGGCACAAGTAATTGGAATTCAAACGTTATACATACAGCTATTAATTAAAAAATTCTAACCATCCTAAAACTAAAAAGCCCAGCTGAGGGCACAAATAAATTGATACGGCCGTCACACCCTGTTACACCCTGTATATACATAATTTAAGATAAAAAAAAGACAAACGCTGTGATACAGGTTCATAGTCTTATTAGTTTCCCGCTTGTTGGAAAAGGAATGTTTCAACATATCGGGCATTATTCCTTCATCAAAAAAGAGTAAAGTTATCAGAAAGAAGAAGCTGGAAAGTTGAGGAAAATGTATATGGGAAATAATATTAGTTAGGGAGATATTGAATACTGGAGAGAAATGAAGCAGCCATGTTTAGTTGGATGTGCAAAGTAAATGTGAGAGAAAGGCCGAACTTGGGTGAACTGAGGGAGAAGCTGGGTTTAAGAGGAATCTGAGGCAGTGTGCAGGAGAGAACACTGATGGGTACGGACATATGATGTACATGGATGATGATTGATAGGTGAAGATGTGCCAGGACATCCCAGTGGAAGGAAGCTACAGCAGAAGTAGACCTGGGCAGAGGTTGTGAGAGCTGACCTCAAATTAATGAGATTGGCAGAGGAGATGATGAAGGAACAGAGCAAGTGGAGGGATGCTGTGCTGAAAAGGACCCATGGATGTAAAGACGATGATGAAGATAATGAAGAAAGATGTGCATTAGAAGAGAAATGTAGAGTTAGAGAGAAAAATTGCCTCAACTATAGTAGATGTTTGTGTTTTACGAAGCAAAGATTTGGTTTCTATGTGAAATCTAATCTGTTTATGAATTCAGCCAGATTTTGTACAAACTTTAGTTGTCACAACACTATCTTCCCACTGTCTTTTCCCCTCTTTCTCTCTCTCTTTTGCACACATAACTTCTTCTTAAATATACACTTCATTTAGTTTATTAAATCTTTCGCTCTGTACATCTAAATAAACAAAAGTGATCAAGTGTAAAATGGCGGCAAGCCATCCACAGGCAGGCTCATCGATAACAATGATATTAGGTGGAAACATCCCTTAAAGCAATTCTTCATACACATACATCCTCCTCCTCTCCCTCCTCCTCAGATCACATTTTTTAATTTACCAATTCTGTTTTTTGATTAAAACAAAACCAGTTTTATATCCCCAACACCATGAAATGTCTCTAGACTAACAATTCTTCAAATGTTTTTATATAACACTATTTTTATGGTTGATACCCTTTTAGCCCCCTGAAACATTACAACATCACACCTTCAAAGAACACTCCCTCCCCAAATTCCCTTCTAATTTTACATTACTTCAGCTTGCAGCCTGTGATGCATATTTACCCACAATGCATCCCCCTTTTGTCACCACCTTCATCTTCTCCAGCACTTCCACCAACACTGTCCCCACACCATCCTCAGCATCCACTGGAGAAATTTTGCCACCAATGTTGAAGTCTTTGAATGGGCGGAGGTGACCAGTTTGAGGCGATGCTGCTGAAGTCGTAACTACGCTGGGAACATCTCCAGGAGGAAGGATCATCAGCTGACCAGGATCATGCTGTACAGTGAACTCTGGCCATCATGACAGGGGGGTACCAACGATGTGATACAAGGATTGTTTGAAAAAATCCCTTGGTGCCAGTCACATCAACCATCATCGGTGGTCCACCCTAGCTGAGAACCGTTACGCCTGGCATCTCAACATTGACTATGCTGTCTTCTCCTTTGAATTGAAAACACCCACAGTGGCACCCCCAAGGACAAAAGGGACAGGAGAAAGAACCACAACAGCAAGTCATCAAACCCTGACAAAACCTTCAGCTGCGACCACTGTGACCATGCCTGCCTGTCCCATATTGGCCTGAACAGCCATGAGCATGTCTACAACATGGACCACCCCCTTCATATCTTCATTGATAAAACCAAGCCATGATGATGGTATTGATGAGCAGTGACTTGAGGCCAGTAATTTGGGGTTAGGGTTGATGGCATTGATCCTTTATTTTATCAATCCCCAGAAGGATGAAAGGTAAAGTTGACCTCAGTAGGATTTCAAATCAGAATGTAAAAGGTTACAATCAAATACTGTAAAATATTTTGTTTGATGCTCTACCGATTCTGCCAAACTGACTTCATAGAATTAATAGTAGCAATTAAGAAGATAATTTCACAATCAGGAAGCTATGGATTCAATCTGATGGCATGCCATCATGGGTATCTTTTATCTTAGGATCAGCTTCATCCAAGACCTGCTATTTCTAACAGGTTCAATGTTCATGTAGATGAGAGATGCTATTTCATGTCTTGTTCGCTTCACTAATATTTATTTTTTAGGCACAAGTCTAGCAAATTTGGGGTAAAAGCAAAATTGATTAAATGAACCCCAGTAATTGATTGGAATTTAATTTACTGACATCTGAAGGATGTCAAAGATGACCTCAGTGGGATTTGAACTCAGAATGTAAAGAGCCAGAATACTGCAGTGGTATTTTAACTAATACTTATATTAACTTTAGAGAGTCAACAGTAGCAAAATTTGAACTCGGAATGTAAAGAAATGAAACTAGGAACTAAATATAGCTATTCATTTAATCTTGCACACAACCCTTTTTTGCTAATGTGTCATGTATTACTTTACAATAAAAACACAAAGCAGTGAAAAATGAATTCTTAAAATGAAAAAAAGAAAAAAAAAGAAGCTAAATTGAAGGAAACAGAAAAATTTAAAGCAATAAAAAAAAAAAAAATTAGAAAAACAAAATATCACTTATAAAACTACTTTATTTGTTTTTACTACATTGGTTCTGCAATAAAATCATGAAAATGGTTGCCTAATAGCAGAATCCTTTAACCATGGCGTCTTCTCATTTGGATTACCAATAAATAACTAATGCATGATTATCCAAAAAGTTCTTACGGAAAATTGAATTAATTGAGAGAATGATGGAAAGGAGGAAGTGAAAAAAAGAAATGAAAATTGCTTGTTGGAAACTCCTCCATGCGTAACCATTGGTTCCTACAGGGGAGAAACGATGAGTAGTTATGACAAAAATAGCCATTTACAGTCATCAGACAGCAAAGAGGCTGTGACTAAAAGCAATAACTTTCACTTACATTTTCTGAATTTTAACAGAATAACAGTCTGTGAAATTATGGTTGATACCACATTACATTAACTCAGCTATCACTACAACAATGACGATAAACACCACATCACGTTCACATTATCACCATCAAATAAGGTTTAACATCTCTATTCACTAAGCTAGCACAGATTAGGTGATTGGTTGGTTTGTTTAATTACTGCCCATCAGGAACACTAGTACTTCTAATATATGGTTGTCAGATATTTCAGTGTTGGCCAAGTGCATGTAGTTTTACCAGGAAATCATTTTTCAGGTAACCCTCTCAATTTTGCTGTTGTATTCTTCCCCACCTTTGCTTTCACAACCTGTTCAGCTCACTTTTCAATGTCACTGTTCTTTCCCAGAACATATCTTCACCATACATGACAACCTTTTCTAAGAGTAGGTTCTCAGGGTTTATATTTTCTTCTTGAGAGAAATTCAACATTAGGAACAATTTTTTAGAATTTATTTTCACAATAGTTCTGAGGCATTTTGTATAGAAGACTATCAGATTCTGTAAAATCAGTTTATCAATGGCCATGTTTTGTAACTCTAAAAAGTGAAATACTGGAAGAGGACTGAATAAAAAAAACAGTTATAGTCTGTTACATTAGTTTTGTTAACCCTTTCATTACCAAACTACATGAAGCAGATTCTGATTCTATGACACAAAACCACCCATTTTATAAGGTTCTTATTTAAATCAATATTTTCCATCATAATTTTACATAAAATCCATATATTAAGTAATGAAATAATTAACAACTTTAGTAAATCCTTCAATTGAAATAAAGTGTATTTCATTAAAACTACAATTATGAAAAGGTTAAAGATCCTTTAGAATTTAACAAATGCAACAAACACTTTTTCTTTTTTTTGGTTAATGCTTTCAATTTTCTTGCACCCTCAAATATATCTATAAAATCAATGACAAATCTTATGTTATTGAATTTCCCCAACATTCCACTGCCACTAGCTTTATTTTCTGAGTATTTCTGAGTAATCCTGTTTCCCTGGCTTCATATTTTGAACATTTATTAATTCCTCAAGGATAGTTAAGTCATCAAGAAAATCTAAGGCTGTCAGTCTAATATCTTTATTCTACAGAATAACACATTGGTTGTGTTATATTAGTAGTATTAAGCACACTGTTGTATTGTTGATAAAATGTTTATAGCAATATTAAGCTTATGTAGAATATGTCGATGAGAAAACTGTCATCTTATCTGAAGCATCAGGAGCTTCAATTTCTTGCTCCTTCATCTCACTGTAAATTATCTTCACCATGAAATACAGAATCCTCTCCTACTTCTCCATCTTTTTTTGATTGTTTCATTTGTTAGCATACACACATCTCCTGGTTTCTAGTGTAGCTAATCTTTCTGCAGATTCTCTATAATTTACTGAATTAGTCAATACAACATATGTACAATGGTGTTTGATGTGACAATATGTTTGGCAAATCTTCCTCACCCCAAGCAGAATGATTTCCTGAAATAGAAGAGTCATTTCCGGTTCTGTTAACTACCTCTTCACCCACATACATCCACCAGTTAAATATTATAACTCAGATATAGAGATGAATTGCCTAGACCCACCTTTTCCTATTATCATCTTAATTGAGCTCTATTCTAGCAGTCATAGGCTTATCAATATTTTAATACTTGTCACAAAAGAGAAGTAGTATGGATGATTTAAATTATCATTACCACCACCACCACCACACCTACCACCACCACCACAACTACCATCATCACCACCACCACCAACACCACTACAACTACCATCACCACCACAACCACCACCACCACAACTACCATCACCACCACCACCACCACCACAACTACCATCACCACCACCACCACCACAACTACCATCACCACCACCACAACTACCACCACCACCACCACAACTACCATCATCATCATCAACAATATTTTCACATATGGCAGATAATATTGAATTACAGGAGACCTGAAGAAAACTACACATATACTTTAACTTATATAGAAAAACAAACATTTATGTAGCTAATGTCTCAAACTTTTACGAAGTGCTGAGGGGAAAAAGTTAATATAAAGAGCGGTGTGTTCATACAAGGAGATGCTATAAAATAGTTTATAAAATAAGGTGAAGACTGTTAGATGTCATCAGCCACCTGGCAGTATCGGTAGAAGGTCGGGGACCATGCTTTGCAGCATAGAGTTACGGCCCTTTACGGTCTGAGTTCAAATCCTGCCGAGGTTAACTTCACCTTTCATCATTATGGGGTCGATAAAATAAAGTACCAGTAATACACTGGGATAATTGCTGGCCTTGTGCCAAAAGTAGAAACAATTATATATGTATAATAATAATGAGCATAACCGAAGTTGCAGTTTCTCTCTCTCTCTCTCTCTATATATATATATATATAGAGAGAGAGAGTTAGAGAAAAATGGCTTTTACAGGACTAGAACTGTTTCATTCGTATGAAATCATCAATGATTTCATACGAATGAAACAGTTCTAGTCCTTTAAAAACCATTTCCATACTAAACTTTGATGTTTTCACTCTACTAATGTATTGAGTACCTTATTTATTATGGTTACCCCCAATTTAACCTGGGTCTATATATATATATATATATACACCATTACTGAGTGTATATATATATATATATATATATTTAAAGGTTAAACAAGGTTCAATGAATAAATCAAAGAATGAGTTTTACAATAGATTGGAAGCACTCAACAGCAATGGTTTTCCGGAGTTATTAATATTACACCCAGATATATTTAATATTTAGATAGATGGATACTTCCAGATAATTCAAAGATTCGAGTTTATTCTTTCACAAAGCTATGCCCAAATGTATATTCATGTATTTATCTATGCTTTATACTATAAACATTATTCTCCCTTTGTCTCTCTATCCTTGATCAATTCTCTTTTGCTTTCTATACTTCTAGTAACTAGATTTTTTTTCTTCATCTGTTTCTCTCTGTCTTTCTTCTTTCTTCAATCATTTAAATTATTTGAATCTCTAACAGTTATGTAAATTGCTATTATGTATTTTTAAGCTTTCTCACACGCACCCTCTGTATTATATGTAAATGTTTTCATTCTCAATCTTAAGGTATATAAATATTGAGTCTTGTCATATCATATTCACTACCATGATTGAATCTTAACCATCTACTATGTCAGGGTATGTCATGCATCATCTTATTTTATCTGATGAGGACGTACTGTTGAAGATAGCTCAGTACCTCTGAAATATATATAATAAAATATACTTGATCACACGAATGTCTATTTTTGTTAACATTTTGATTTAATATATATATATATATATATATATATATATATATATATATATATACACTCAGTAATGATGGTCGTGAGCTTGACTACTCAATACCATAGTAGAGATTAATATTTTCTTTATTAAGGCCAAGTTTGTGTCTTATGTTAGAATGTTTCCTGTGTAGTGACTGACACACTGTGGTGCCGTTCACTTCATATCTCTCATCCTCATCTTACAAAATATTAGCAAACTTTCTGCCTTCAGCTTCTTTGTATTCTATGTATAGCTGTCATCTACTCTCTTTTAGCTAGGTGATATTGATCTTTGCTGCTCCAAATTTTCCTGTCTTCCAAACCTGTCTCTTGGCTTTAATGGTTTTATCTAGTGTCATTCCTCAACCGGGTCACTCTCCAGGTGCCTTGCTTCAGTCACAATCAATATCCTGCAGGAGGTTGTCATGTAGGGACTTCTAATTGTCCTCTGTCATATACATCTAACTCCTCTGTCCTCGCATATTTATCATGAACGTATAATTTCAGTTGGTATTTCTAACATAGATTTAACTGCTATTTCTAGTGGCTTGAGATACTATCTAGAAGTTCCTTTGTTAGCTTGTGGTATTACATGTTTATGAGAGGAGTTTCTTAACACTAGGTTTTATGATGTAGAAGGTAACTGCCAATATTATAAGGAATCCATTAGATGAAGATTCCTAAATTACCAAAAAGCAGTTAATATTCCCACTAATTATATTCAAAATCACAATAAAATAAGCTCCAATGTCTAACTAATCTAAAGGAAATTTTTCCTTTCGTTTTTTTCTCATTTATTTTTTATTTTTACTTTGTCTTTAAAATAATAGAAATTAAGTTGATTGCCCGTCATCACGGCATTTAATGTTGATTCTAAGTTTTTTATTCCTTGTGTTCTTATTGTATTCTTCGGCAAAATTAGAAGAATTCTATATCATAATAATAATTCCAATACTAGCAAGAATGGAATATAATATTTCATCTCCTCTCATGTTGGTGAAATTATGATTTACAGAAATGATACAAAATTAGAAATTCTTCTAATTTTAACCTCTTTTCCATCCCTGCTATCATGTTAACCACCAACAGCAAATAAAGAAAAATAAAGGCAAAAAGAAACCCCTAATAAAAAGCAAAGGGCAGTTAGAATTCCCTAAATGTCATTATTGATTGTTGTTTATTTTTCTAAACTATAAGGTTTATTTAGGAACATTCCTTTTGATATTTTTTGCCTAGCTAATTCATTGAAGGGGTTTGAACTAGTTGAGCCTAATTTTGTGCTGAATTAATTAGGAATGTTGAAGGGGGTTGTCCTCTTTCATAAAGGATTTCTCTGGCTTTAACGTTGGAGGTCCTCTTAATTGAAGTGACAACAGCTCATTAGGCGTACCTTTAATTTGGATCGAAAGAGAAACAACACAACATCAAGAAATGATTGAAACAGAAATATAACAGCAACAAAAACAGCATCAGGAGGAAATGAAATATGGCCAATTAGAGGATGTAGTTGGAATTTAATTGTAGAGAAAAGGAGTGGGCAAAATAAAAAAATAAAAATACAAGAATAAGAAGAAAAAAAAAGAAAAGAAATGAAGATGAGAAGTAGTAAAAATATTGCCTTCCTTTTAGAGTTTCAGTGTAAAGAATAAACATTTTGGTGCTACAAATTCATAGTTGGAAGGCAGAAGGAACACACACATGTATGTAATTAGTGACACATACACACACAAGTGTGTGTGTGGACCCAAGCCTTGTGAGTGAAGGTGTTTACTCTTGAGTCTTGAAGAGTCATTACCCCCTTATTAGTTTCCCCAATTTTTTTTTCAAAACCCCAACTCTTATTCCCCCCCCCCTCCCGCTTATTAAATCTTGCTGGGAGACCAGTGACTCCAGTTCAGTAATGACTTGGTCTATGTAGACACATCCAACTCTTGCTAGCAGGTCAGTAATCCCACTTCAATAATGACTTGTCTATGTAGATCTATCCAACCCTTGCTAGCAGGGAAAGCAGATGTTAAAATGATGATGATGCACCACTTCTATAGAAATGGTATTTTCAAGATGTACTATATCAGATTCAATCAATATTGCTACTAAACCATTCTCTGCAACTCTGGATACCATTTTAATGATCCGTTTGAATTGGCAATGTTGACAAAGATACCCTACCCAACATCAGCAAACTTTCAAGGTTTTCACATTTGTTATCCTGTTCATATTCATTAGTTTTCTTTGTTGCCTGTAAGATACCAAGTGGAAGGAGACCCTAGAGATATGAGCCTTTATAGAATCCTGTAGCTTTTGGAAATGTTATCATTGAAGCTAAAAGATATTTCACTCAATGAACATCAAATCTTTTCACTGGATTTCTAGTCTCTTGGGTGATTGGAAGCAAAACAATGTTTGATTTTTCCTCTTACAAATAATCTCAGACCCCTAACAAAAGGGATATTATATAAAACTCGTGTTTTATTAACCATTTTACAACAGATTTTTACTTTTAATCATATAGAAAAAAAATTGATAAAAAATACATCATTACAACAGTGTATTGTAATTGCCATACAAACATTTTTTAAATGATTATATTTGCAAAGAATTCAATCTAATAGCTATCAGAGGATATTCAATAGTGCCACAAGTAATCACAAAGCTAGCAATAGGGCCAATAACGATCATACAGTTATCTGTAGTGCCCAGCTTTTGATGAGGGCTTTTCTTTTATAACTGTTAGATCTATTTTATGTTTTAGTTTGATATGTGAGCAAAGGAAAGAAATTTAATTGAATTCTCAATAAAATTTCTCAACCACGGTGCTTCCATAATCCTACTTTAATTAATATTATAGTTTCCTCACAGAACCATAGATATATAATCAAATTTTTGACAGTAAGACTTAATTTAAAACTTAAATACCAATATTATTTCCCAGACTTTTAAAGTGTTGCATAATTGAAAAAGAGGATAAAAGAACTTTCAAAGAAGGGAAACATTTTGTCTTGTGTAGTCAGTCTTTCTTATTCAGCTGAGTTCTTGGTATCACTGGTGTTATGAGGTTAATCTCAGTATTTCAGGAATGTATAGCTTACCACCACTTGTAATTTATGGCCTAATAATATCTAAGTCTAAAGTCTGTATCAAGCCAGGAGGCTTGTCAGACCAGTACTTATCCCACTGGACAGGATGCTAGTACATCACAGGGTTAAACCCCCCAGCTATTGTTGCTACTCATTTTCAGCTGAGTATACTGGAGCAGCATGAAATGAAGTGTTTTGCTCAAGAACACAACAAAAAACCCAGTCCAGGAATTGAACTCATTACATTATGATTGTAAGTCCAACACCCTTACCACTAGGCCATGCACCTCCATTAATAATAATGCTTTCATAACTTATGGCAAGAATGCCTGGGGGAAATTACAATCAGTGTTTGTTCATACAAATTGCCAGTCATATGGGATCTGACAAGTACTGGTAAAGAATATGCTTCACTAAAGAGGTTTACTAAGACCAAAAGACTATGTTCAGAGTTGTCATACTAACATCAGACCAACACCCCACTGTATTCCCTCATTAAATGATTAATTAGTTTTAATTTTAGAGTTGTCTCTTCTGCCTTTTTTTTACTGGAATTAATCAATTTGATAATTGTTTTTCTCCTCACTGTAAGTGTAACTTTAAATTAACAAACATTTGTATGGCTTGCTACATTAAGTATGTAAGTAGAGAATTAATTAATGTTTTGATTTTAGTTTTGAACTTGTAAAAAATGAAAAAAACACTTCCCAGATATCTTAGAATAAGTACTGAGGTAATGATTGACAGAAAAGCAATAAAATCAATCGTATTCACTTAGGATACCATCATCATCAATTAACGTCTACCTTCCACACTAGTATGGGTTAGATGGGTTTGTCGCACTTAGAGGCAAGTTGGGTCGGGTGATCGTGTCTCGCTCATATAGGAGAATTTCTGGCTGGTTTTCTACAGCTGGATGACCTTCCTAACGCCAACCAGAGAACTAGTATTTCTATTGACAACAAAACGGTTCTCTGTTCCAAAGGCTAGTTTCATGGTAGTGAAACATGGGTAGTAAATGCAAAGGCTGGAGGGATATGAAGAGATCATGTTTTGATGGATGAGAGATGTTATGTATATGAATGGCAAAGTATGGATAAGTTGAAAGAAAAGCTGGGTATAAGAGGAAGAAAACGTATTTAGCAAGAAAGAAGACTGTGCCAGTATGGACATATGATGCATATAAATAATGACTGTTGGGTGAAGAAATGGTGGGAGTTCTCAGTGGAAGGAAGATGCAGTAGAGGGAGATCAAGGAAGACCAAGGCAGGAGAGGTAAGAGCAGATCTTAAAATGCTGAACCTCATAGATTGAAGGAAGGGAACAAATGGAGGGAAGCTGTGATAGAAAAGACTAACCCTATCCCTAACCAATGCAAGAATGGAAAGTAAATAATATAAAAGAATGATGATTATATACACACACATATATATATAAATATATATGTATATATGTATATCTGAACACATCTACAAAAAACTATTTTTGGAGATGAAAATTAAAAAAAGTTGTAAATTATCTTATTTTCTGTGGATAGTTTACCTTCATTTTTTTTTTTTTTTGTTATCTTTCAAACAATGTTCAGCCAAATATTCTTTTTATTTTGGAATGAAATATATTTAAAAAAAAGAAATGACAGAAAATGTAAAGACAGTTTTCTTGGTAATTTTGGTAAATTTTCTCTAATTTTTTTAGAACCAGAAAGTTAGGTAAATGTGTATTTCTCTAAGGTATTTCATCATCAGATCAAAGATAATAATCAATATTTACAAACTGATTACATTTCAGATAAACAGACAAACCCTTACACACATACACATATATATATATATATGCACACATATATATACATACACATGTATACACACATACATGCCACACATATAGGAAAATAAATAGACAAATCCTTACACACACACATATATACATACATACATACATACAGACACACACACACATATATATATACAATACAAATGTGCACACACACATATATACATGTGAACATATACAATACAAATGTGCACACACATATATGTATGCACACACACATACACATATGAAAAAAGTAAAACTAACCGAAAATTCAAACCAAATGAACTAATGACAAAAAACAAAAAAACTAACAATAAAACAAAAAACAAGATGCAACAGACTATGACCCCCCCCCACCCACCCACCTCTAAAAAAAAAGAACCCCAGAACATTTTAATCACACTTTTTAAAAAAGGTTTTAGTATTTCAGATAATTTCTGGAAGTTCGATTTGAAGCTAATATCTTTATATTTTCCCTGCATGTGGTAAAGCAACTAGTAAGGTTCTTTCTTTTCCTTTTTACTAATGGTTAACCTAATTCTAATGATTTGTTTAGGAGGCTATACTAAGATCACTAATACAAGTCTTCTACCCTTGACTAACTTGTTAAGAAAATATTAAACAAAACAAAAAACAAAAAATTAAAATGCTAAACCTTTATGTAACCCTATTCCTACCGAAATAACACTGGCTCTCATTTTAAAACCAATTTGAAAATAAGCAATAATTTGGTGGGATTTAGCAATATTAAGCTGGTTTTTGAAACATGGTTTAATGCTCCTCCTCTTCCTGCTTCTACATGTCCATAGAACCGGAGCTGTGTTCTCTCAAGTTGGAGAAGTAGTGGCTCTACCTGGAATGACTCTCTTATCTCTGCACTACGAACTCTAAGGAGTAATGTTAAACCTCAGAGGAACCCCATTTTGGCTGCTTGCATTCGTGATTGTATTCTTTTGGTCATTCCCCAAGATTCATGACCATAGGAAAGGCACAAATACCAAATTGATGGAAGGTTTTTAGGTAAATATTAACATTCTAAAATAAACAGTGTCATATCGTTGAGCAGGGGTGGTTTCAGGTGGTTTGCTGTCAAAAGAGCTATTAAAAACTAGTTTCTGAGAGAAACAGACATTTGAAAAGATGCCAGGTTAGCTCAGGAATCATTCTCACATTATATAACACCTCAAATTGTTAAGTCTTACTGAAATAAAATAGAACAGCAATTCACTTCAAATATATTGTAATATAGTATTTTATAGAAAAATGATTTCATTAACATATGTTCAAAGTTGGTTGGTTTTTATTATTTCAGTGTCATTTTCATTCTAAGTTGTCTAGCCTTGATATTACTGCCATATGATACCAGATATTACTGCCACATGATACCAGATATTACTGCCACATGATACCAGATATTAGTGCCACATGATACCAGATATTAGTGCCACATGATACCAGATATTAGTGCCACATGATACCAGATATTACTGCCAAATGATACCAGATATTACTGCAACATGATACCAGATATTAGTGCCACATGATACCAGATATTAGTGCCACGACAATGATTATTCGAGGCCTGAGAGTATGTATTGTTCACAAATCTGTTTTTGTTTTGTTGGTTTTTATGCCTGGATACTATTCCTAACACCAACTATATTACAACTTTTGGAGCCATTAGTTATTGCTTAACACGAGCTCAGCTCTGACTGAGCAGATAATAATAATAACAATAATGAAAATATTGTGTACCGTGTTCAGGTGCACTACAACTCATCAAAAGTGTATGTATAGTATATAGGGTAATGTACAAACGTCAGGAAAATTAACAGTGCATGAGTCATGATATACACATGTGTACATGTGTATGGAAGGGTGACATCAGGTGTAGTTTAGGCAAATTTCGGGAAGCATGGGGGTTATAAAGGATGCAGTATCTCGGCAGCTAACCACTGATGCAGGCAGTTTGTTCCATGCTTCAGCAACTCTAAGCGTGAAAAAATGTTTCCGAAAGTCATGGGAGCTGTGCTGTTTTCTGACTTTGTAGGCATGTCCACGTGTGTTAGACATGTGGAGATCAAAAAGCTGGTCAGGGTTGTTGTTGGCGAGATGGTTAATAACTTCTTCTTTTTCTTTGTCCACTTATTCCTGGGAGCCAAGTCCTCAAACACTCCTTCCGGCAGGTTCTGTCAGAAGCAACCATTTCCAACTGATCTCGCTGGATCCCTAAGCAAGACCAGCCAAGCTCATGGATGTTATTTAATCATCTTGCTCAGGGTCTACGCCTCGGTCTCTTGCTAGTTGGTTTTGCCCATAAAATCTGTCCAGCAATTCTTTCCTGAGACATTCTAACCCCTTGTCCATAGTATCGGAGCTGTGATCTCTCAATTTGGAGAAGTAGTGGCTCCACCTGGAGTGACTCTCTAATCTCTGAGCCATACACTTTAGCAAGTAACGTTACTCCAAAAACCCTTCGGAGGAACCCCATTTCGGCTCCTTGTAGATCTATTATCAAAACCATTCCAGTCATGAACATCCTTTTATTAAGGGATCTAAGTTTATAATTATCTAAGGTGTCCTTTCTCTTCTTTAAAGATGTGGGAGAGACTTGGTTATTATTTCTAGCAGGTCGAGTTGTCTATTCAGAGGCTCCCTTATTGGATTAAGAAGACATCAGTCTTATTTTTCTTAAGGTCACCAAATTTATTGTCAGATGTCACTGGTCTTTCTGTTCTCTTACAAAGATATCACCAATCTTTCAAGCTGACATCACCTTTCTAGACTGTTTAAACAAAGATGACATCTCTCTTCTTGTTAACTCACACTGTCACATATATTGAAGCAGGAGATTATAGTGTCAAATATCGGAAAACTAGTGTTTGTTACAAAATCAGTAAAATTAAATACCCCCCTGATAAAAAAGAAAAAAAAAAGAAAACAACAAGAAATAAATAATAATTGTTTCTATTTTTGGCACAAGGCCATCAATTACCCAGTGCATTACTGGTACTTTATTTTATCTACCCCGTAAGGATGAAAGGCAAAGTTAACCTCGGCGGGATTTGACCTCAGACCGTAAAGGGATATAACTATGCTGGAAATCATGGCGTCCGACCCTCTACCGATACAGGTCCTGTCAGAAGTAATATTCTCCAACTGATCCAGCATGATCCACAAGCGAGACAGCCAACAGTCAAGCTCATGGATGCTTTCCAACCATCTTGCTCGGAGTCTACCCCTGGATCTCCTACCTGCTGGTTTTCCTTGTAAAATCTGTCAAGTGATTCTTTCCTGAGACATTCCAACAACATGTCCATAGTATCAGAGCTATGATCTCTCAATTCAGAGAAGAAGCTGCTCTACCTGGAGTGACTCTCTGATCTCCGAGCTACTCACTCTATCAAGTAACGTTACTCCAAAGACCCTTCGGAGGAAAATATTTCAGTCACTTGTATTCAAGTTTGTATTCTTTTGGTCATTACCCAAGATTCATGACCTTAGGTAAAGGTTGGCATGAATATCGAATTGAAAATAGCGAGTTTGGCATTTACACCTACCTCCCTTCCTCTGATTACTGAATGTTGAAACTGGCGTATTACTGCACCACTTCCTGCCACTATCCTCTACATGTTTGACGACAAGAAAATTAAATATGTCGAATGTTGAACCAAATATTTTAAGAATTGCAATATGCTTATTCATGGCAGGATGAGAAAATAATTGTTGAGAAAATAATAATAATAATTGTTTCTACTTTTGGCACAAGGCCAGCAATTACCCAGTGTATTACTGGCACTTTATTTTATGGACCCCGTAAGAATGAAAGGCAAAGTTAACCTCTACTGATACTACCACCACCAAAATGATGAAAATAATTGTTTCTACTTTAGGCACAAGGCCAGCAATTACCCAGTGCATTACTGGTACTTTGTTTTATCGACCCTGTAAGGATGAAAGGCAAAGTCAACCTCGGCGGGATTTGAACTCAGATCGTAAAGGGACGTAACTATGCTGGAAAGCATGGCATCCGACCCTCTACTGATACTGCCAATCCACGCCCTTGATGAAAATAATGATCGAAAGACGTTACAGAGGAACTCCATTTCGACTGTTTGTCTTCGCAATCATATTCTATTGGTCATTACCCAACATGGCCACATGAATACCATGATGCACATAACAATTAATTCTTGTGATAGTGCCTGAAACTAGAATTGTTTTATAACAAACATTTGCTCATTTTTAAATGTTCATAGTGAAATAAAACTATGGTGGAAGTTTTTAATATAAGGAATTTTTAAAGGTTAGTTTTATCATTAAATTCTAAAAAATTTTCAAATTCAATTGATCCCCATAGAAAGTATATTTTATAAGAAATATGGTAAATAAAGGGTTAAAACCTAAGTATATGTCTAGTTAGGCACACACATGGCATTTCTGGTACAGTTGCACAGTCAATTGAATCATCTAGTTTACTATAACTGAAATTAGATTTACTTATGGTTGTTGTTGAAGGTTGGAAACTGGAACAGGTTCCATGATTATATTGTTTCTCTTGTGTCTTACACTGACTTTCAAGGATTTATAAAGAGCTTACAAGTGTGTAAAAATAGCAATAAATAAGAGATACAGGAAATATCTATATCTGCATTAAGTAGGCTGTTATGATGAGAAGCTAAAGGAAATGCACCATTAGAGCCCTGAATTTCTTGTTTAACATTGATTTCTGACACTGGCACAAATACACAGATTTATGAAAAGGGTGAACAATATATTAACCCTTTTGTTATCAACCTATTCCAGCTTTAAAGGGTTTGTACTTAAAACCTTCCAACATCATTTTATATAAAGACATTTTGTTATGTTACAAATATCATCGTAATGATATGATTTCAGTAAACCCTTTCCAAAGTCTACAATAATTAATTACATTAAATACAAAACATTTCCTTATAAATCAAGGGCGGTGGATTGCCATTAATCAGCAGAGCATCGGACAATATGCATTGCAGCATAAAGTTATGTCCCTTTACATTCTGAGCTTGAAACCCGCTGAGGTTAACTTTACCTTTCCTCCTTACGGGGTCGATAAATTCAAGTACCAGTAATACACTGGGGTCAATTTAATCGACTTTCTCCCCCCCTAAAAATTGTTGGCCTAAAGAAAATGAATTGTTGCAAGAATGCAACCACTTAAAATAAAATTTCACCAGGGATAGATTAGCAAAATTTAATAAGCAGGGTGGGGGAAATTATTGAAGAGTCAAGAGTATAAAGATATTTGAAGTGAGGTTGTAAGTGACAGGAAGCCCTGACACTCCACTGACTCAGAGGTAAGTGACAGGAAGCCCTGACACTCCACTGACTCAGAGGCAAGTGACAGGAAGCCCTGACACTCCACTGACTCAGAGGCAAGTGACAGGAAGCCCTGACACTCCACTGACTCAGAGGCAAGTGACAGGAAGCCCTGACACTCCACTGACTCAGAGGCAAGTGACAGGAAGCCCTGACACTCCACTGACTCAGAGGCAAGTGACAGGAACCTCTGACACTCCACTGACTCAGAGGTAAGTGACAGGAAGCCCTGACACTCCACTGACTCAGAGGCAAGTGACAGGAAGCCCTGACACTCCACTGACTCAGAGGTAAGTGACAGGAACCTCTGACACTCCACTGACTCAGAGGCAAGTGACAGGAAGCCCTGACACTCCACTGACTCAGAAGCAAGTGACAGGAAGCCCTGACAATCTACTGACTCAGAGGCAAGTGACAGGAAGTCCTGACACTCCACTGACTCAGAGGCAAGTGACAGGAAGCACTAACACTCTACTGACTCAGAGGCAAGATATTCTTATCTCTTTCAGAAAAGATTAATTTCCTGAATTATTAATTATAAAGAATAGAAAAACCTGACAAAGGTGTTGACTTTGAAAAGCTTTGAGGAAAGGCTTTGCACGGCGCCAACCCCATTCTCTGAACATCGAATGCATTTGTCCAAAAAGAAGAACTGGTCTACATCATTGGATGCAAACAAAGTCGCAGGTTTTATATCAGAGGGACCTTCTCCTAGAGAGATGTCTTAATGAAGACTAGGAGTCTCTCGCTCCACAGAAAAAGACAATACTTTATTGGATGGCCGTTGACTATCCTGAGTTCCTCTGCCCTTTGCCGGGTTTTGTTTTCATCCTGCAGGGTGGCCAAAACCACCCTCCTCACTAAGCAAACTTGGTGGGGTTGCCAGTTTAGTCCCCAACGACCCGACCATGCACAGGTTGTACTGAGTTATGTGTTACCAGTGGCTCTGAAGAGCGACCTGACAATAACATACACACACACACGCACACACAGACACACACACATACACAGGTACACATACATACACACACATACACACATACATACACACATACATACACACGCACACCCATACATGGATACATACACACAACTAAGTGTTCAGATACCAAACACCAAGGTATCAAGCTGCTAAGCAGAAGAATTATATGAACAGAAAAAAAAGAAGAAAAAAAAGTAAAATAGGAAAATCTATTCCTCCAAGATTTCATTAGATTTTATTTAATTTCCAGAGTGTGAAAGAATAAACTAAAATATATAAAAGAAACCAATAACAGATGTCTCACAAAATGTGAGTGTAATGAATTACAATGATGTAATATAATTACCATTTTGGCCTTTCTTGCAGTTTTTTTTTCTACTAAGATCAAAGGGTTAGTTTTTTATTTATTTTATTTATTTTAATTTTAAAGATTTTCACCCAAGTCAGACTGGCAACTTTCCACAATTAATTGCTGTTGACAAGTTTAACAATCAAATTTGGTGCATTTTAGTATTGGCAATATTTCTTGAGAGTGTGAAAAACAAACTGTTGTGTACATATATATATACACACACATACATACAACTACATATACAACCATATATACACACATATACATACAATTACATATACAACCATATATACATATATATACAACCATACATACTCACATACACACATACAATCACACATACACATACACACATACAATCTCACATACACACATACAACCACATACACACATACAACCACACATACAACCACACACATACAACCACACACACACACATCAAAATTAGCATGTCACATTTTTATGACTTTTCTTTCTTTTTTCTGTCTTGTTTATTTTTTTGTTTTGAATTTTGCTAACTAAGCACACAAATGTTATTAGTTGTGGCCTGTCTGTGAGAAGTCACGTCATATGGTCCCCATCCACCTTCACAATACTTTTTTCACAGCTAATAAGAGCAAAACTAAAACCTAAAAATATATAAAGACTGGAAACCAGCTTATAAATCATATGCAACAAAATGATTGAATAATGTTGTTGTTATTGTTGTTATTGTTTGTGAATGAAATCAGAAGTGAGTTGTTATGTTGTTGTTATTGTTGTTGTTTGTGAATGAAATCATGAGTTGTTATGTTGTTGTTATTGTTGTTATTGTTTGTGAATGAAATCATGAGTGAGTTGTTATGTTGTTTGTTTGTGAATGAAATTATGAGTGGATAGCAATGTTTGTGAGAGAAAATATTTAAACTGCACAGATTCAGAGGAATTATGAGGCCAAAAAACTGAACAAACAATGGTAATTAAATGAAATTTAGAAACAGAATATAATGAACTGTTTTGTTAGAGTTGTTAGCTAAAGTATTAAGATGTTAAATATTTACTTTAAATACATATGGACATATTTATTTCATACCTTTTATATTTTGTGAACAATAGCACTGTTGTTTACAGGTTTCCAATGGATCAATAACTATTTATGATAATGAAAATGACAGGAGATTTTCATTCAAACTTGGGCTGAACAAATATCACAAAGGATTGTTGTTTGAAAGCACCAAATTATTACTTTTCTAGCCAATACATACATATTTCACAGATATACATCACCAAATGATACACACACATGTATATATAAATAAACACACATATTTTATACATCATCATCACCAATTTATGTCTGCTTTTCATGTTGGCATGGGTTCGACAGGTTATTAGTTTGAGATGAGGCAGGTCAGATACCATCTTACTCATACATTCCATTTTGGCAAGGTTTCTATGCCTGGGTACCCTTCTTCATGTGAACCACTTTACAGTGTATATTGGTTATATTTTACAATAGCACCAGCACCACCACTTTACAGATTTTACTGTATGTATTTTTTTGTGGCACCATAGCACAACTTACAGAATACGGGATGTATTTTATCATGGCACAAGCATTCAACTTATCATCGTCTTCAACTGGTTTAGTTACATGTCTTTGTTCAGCAGATGTTAATAGCAATAATTGTTTCTGATTTAGGCACAAGGACAACAATTTTTGGGGAGAGGGGGAAATCGATTAAATTGACCCCAGTGTTTGACTGGTATTTTATTTTATTGATGAAAGGCAAAGCTAACCTTGGCGGAATTTGAACTCAGAAGATAAAGGGTTGTAACTCTATGCTGTAAAACATGGTACCTGATACTGCTGATCCAAAATTACCAGATCGCTAACAATAGAGCTGCTAGGGTAAATCTGATGCCATTTTTGGAATTTGCTCTTTTAATATACTCCAAAGTCTAGATTTATTGTTTCTGGAGTTATTTTAGTATTTCAGACTCATTCTATATTTTATCACTCCGAGAAGGATGAAAAGTAAAATACACTTCAGTGAGATTTGAACTCTGAATATAAATAAATGAATACCACAAATCATTTTGTCCAACAGTACAATTGTACTGATTATCTTCCATTAACTATAACTATAAATAGCCCTTGGGGGGCCCAGGGCACTTCGGGGGGGGGGGGGGGGGGAGTCCTCCCCAATTTTATATATCAAAGTCAGCTTGGCACAAATAATTGGTATTGAAAAGTTATACAGACTGGTATTAAATTAAAAAAATCTAAGCATCTTAAAAATTAGAAAGCCCAGCACAGAGCACATATAAATTGCTATGGAAGTCACTGGTGGGGCCGCCACTGCAGGGGACCCAGGGCAATTGCCCCTTTTGCTCCCTCATTAAATCCAACCCTGTATGTAACTAAAGTTTTTGTGTCATAACATAACTTGAATTATTGCATAAACTACAGAATGACGTATCTCTCTTCCAAAACATAGAAGGAATAAATATATAAATATAGTAAAAAAGAAACCTAAAAGAAAACAAAATTGCTTTCTGATGCTGTTAACAAAAAACCCGCAAATCTTTTCCATATTTTAAATTCAAATGCCATATTACAAAAAGTATTCATGAATATTTTAGCAATTAATCTTGTCATTAAAAATATAGCTTGTCACAGAACCGGAGCCAACTGTAGGTTAAGGTTCTATTCCCATTAGACTGGTAGCAGAACACAGATCTTCAGAAAGTTTTTGTATTGTATAGTCTCAATATTGCAATCCCTCATATATTCAAATTTTACAAAGAACTGAAATATCGAAAATCTGCTCAAAATAACATCATATACACATTAATATCAGTTGAATATGAAACTATCATTTACAAAGATGTTTTTATATTATAGTATAAATAGAGTAGCACACGCACACACATACAACTCTGCTTTTCAGCCAACATTGTTAAACAGAGAACTGAAGGAAAACCTATGTATTATCACTAGGAATGTTTTAATATGCAAATCTAAATACCTAGTCTTTTGGCAGCTACTGTAGGACAACAAAAATACCATGTAGGAAACTTATAGAAATAGTTATAAAGATTTGCTGTGAAGAAGTCAACAAATATAAAGACTGCAATAACAGGAAATAACAGAAGAAATTGTGAAAAGACTTAAAGCTAAGATAACAATGGGACTAGAGAATGTCATGCTAAACTGGTGGTAAAGAAAGCCCCAGTATGGTCAGGAATAGAGAAAAATCACATTTGCCTGAGAAGTGTAGGAAACAAAACAGAGACTGAAGAATTCTTCATTGCAGCCAGTGAGAACAAATTATAAAACATCATCACCATCATCACCGTTTAATGTCCATTTTTCCATGCTAGCTAGATGTGAGACAAGTCAGGTGACCATGTCTTGCTCATACAGAACTGATTCTGGCTTGGTTTCTACGGCTGCATGCCCTTCCTAACTCCAATCACTTTACAGTGTGTACTGAGTCCTTTTTGTCATAACACCTACATGACCACTCTACAGTGTGGACTGGGTGTTTTTTGTCGTGACACCTACATGACCCCACTTGTGGACTAGGTGCTTTTTGTTGTGACACCTGCAGTGTGGGTTGGGTACTTTTTGTCATATCACCAACACAACCACTTTACAGTGTGGGCTGGGCAATTTTAGTGTCACTAAACTGACACAAATTTTAAAACACATACAAAAAATAGTAAATACAAAATCTAAATAAACAAAACAAGTTTTTTGTGACTTTTTAAAATCCTTTTCTTTTCAATTTTAATTTCCTTCAATTTTAATAGAAGCCCTTTATCAATTCAGATTCAAACCGTCAAATGAAACTTCTAGAAATCAACCAAAGCAAAAAATCAAATGAAAACACTACACCAAAACAATAACACCAACAATAAAATCATATTAATTTAATTTCTCTTACAGCATTTCTCCACATTTTTATTTTATGATATTAACTGGTCCTGAACTTCCCACCTTGGCTCTGTTCTCTGATGATATCTTTAGATGACAATTTGACAAGCTATGAATAATGTAGAGCACTAATTTGCTGTGTGAGCGGGGTGTGGTGGTGTGGTGCGTGTATCAATTACAATTTTAATGTAATAAACTGCCTATCATTTTTAAATAATCAAGGATTTTTAGGGACTTAATACAATTTTGTCATTATTTATCTAGTATTTGGAGCGTAGCTGAACAAGCTTATTAGTAAACTACTGTAATTCCACCACCTGTTTATTAGTAACTACTGTAATACCTCCACCTGTTTATTAGTAACTACTGTAATACCACCACCTGTTTATTAGTAACTACTGTAATACCACCACCTGTTTATTAGTAACTACTGTAATACCACCACCTGTTTATTAGTAACTACTGTAATACCACCACCTGTTTATTAGTAACTACTGTAATACCACCACCTGTTTATTAGTAAACTACTGTAATACCACCACCTGTTTATTAGTAACTACTGTAATACCACCACCTGTTTATTAGTAACTACTGTAATACCACCACCTGTTTATTAGTAACTACTGTAATTCCTCTCTATGGTTTCTTCAGAAGATTTGTTGTACCATACTTTAAAAAAAGTAAGAATTGCTTTCAGGAAGGGTATCTGCCTCAAAATTCCCTGTCTAGCCCATGCCAGAAGGGAACAATTAATGTAAACTGATAGGAATAATGATATGAATTTAAGCCACAAAACAAAAATCTACAGGTGCAAACTAATTATTGGAAAAATATTGTTTTTATTGAAATTTGAGCAAGGAACTGTAGAAAATATTCAGGTATTCAGTGGTCAAGTCAAAGAATAAAGAAGAGAAAGAGAGTTGTTTTTTTGAGTGGTGAGTCTTGTTTTTCACAACTGTCCTCTAGTCAACTACACTCTATCATGTTAACAGAAGATCATAAAAATATATTAGAAATTTAGAAATAAAATGACTTATTTTCTTATGTTTTTGAGATAAGTTATTGAACTACTTCATCTCTTGTGTTTACTAATTCAGATTTATTGGCAAATCAATACACAAGAGGTAACAGCTCACAACGTAATGATACATGCAAGGTGGAAGCTTCAGGAGTTGACAGGGGAAGATAACTGTGATAACAGTAAAGAAGATGTTAGCTACTCTTAGATCTGAAATAGGAGTGGGGAAGTGGGGGTGAGTGGTGAGGTTGGAATAGGTGTGGGGGTGGGGTGTTGTTGGAATAGGCGGGATGGGGTGGAATAAGTGGGGACGGGGGTGGAACAAGTGGGGGTAGGGTGGGATTGGAATAGGTGGGGTGGGCTTGAACAAGTGGGGGTGAGGTGGGGTTGAACAAGTGAGTGTGGGGTGGAATACGTGGGGGGTTATCTACTATGTATGTCCAGTAAGACGTAACACTATAACATAGTCAGAGGCCACATGTGGCCTGTTTGGCTTTCTGAATGGCTCACCTAGGTTCAAAATTGCCTTAAATTGTTTAGTAGCACAGCCTGTCTTATGGTGGACCACATCCTATGTGGTCCACCTTAGGATAGGCCCCATCCTATGTAGCCTGCTGCCTGAAAAAGGTTGCCGAAGCCTGCTATACCATGATATTATCCACTCTGTCAACTAACCCAATATCATGTTATACTATATGATATTATCCACTCTGTCAACTAACCCAATATCATGTTATACTATATGATATTATCCACTCTGTCAACAAACCAATTATCATGTTATACTATATGATATCCACTCTGTCTACTAACACAGTATCATGTTATACTATATGATATTATCCACTCTGTCAACAAACCAATTATCATGTTATACTATATGATATCCACTCTGTCTACTAACACAGTATCATGTTATACTATATGATATCCACTCTGTCTACTAACACAGTATCATGTTATACTATATGATATCCACTCTGTCTACTAACACAATATCATGTTATACTATATGATATTATCTACTCTGTCAACTAACCCAATATCATGTTATACTATATGATATCCACTGTCTACTAACACAATATCATGTTATACTATATGATATCCACTGTCTACTAACACAATATCATGTTATACTATATGATATTATCTACTAACACAGTATGTTATATCATGATATAATAAGGAATGTAATTTATCTAGGACTGTAGTAACTATATAGTAACTGATATAGTGTAGTGGAAACAGTTTTGTCAAGGTGACCCAACCAACGGTGAACCAAAATAATGGTTTTTGATTTAGGCACAAGGCCAACAATTTTAAGGGAGAGGGGAATTGATTAAATCAATCCCAGTGCGTTACTGGTACTTTATTTTATCAAACTCGTAAGGATGAAAGGCAAAGCTAGCCTTGGTGGGATTTGGACTCAGAATGTAAAGGGTTGTAACTATATGCTGCAAAGTGGTTGGCAATATGAAGAGCATCATCATCATCATCATCATCATCATCATCATTTTACATCTACTTTTCCCTGCTTGCAAGGGTGGGACGGGAACTGATTCTGGCTTGATTTCTACAGCTGGATGCCCTTCCAACCTCATTTACAGCGAGTGCTGGGTGCTTCTTTTGCCGTGGCGCCTCCATGACCACTTTACAGTGAGTGCTGGGTGCTTCTTTTGCCGTGGCGCGTCCATTACCACTTTGCAGTGGAATGATATGGACCCCAGTCCCTATCATCTCATTTCTATAGCTGAGTAAACTGGAGCAATGTGAAATAAATTGTCTTGCTCAAGGAAACAACACATCACCCGGTCTGAGAATTGAACTCACAACCTTTCGATTGCAAGCCCAATGCTCTAACAACTAAGCCATGTGCCTTCTATAAAAATACATGACTAAAATAGATGGCATGTACCACAACAAAAATATGGCATTTCTCTTTATTTTTAAGTGAGAAATACAATGAAGGACTGTGAGAAAGGTTAATAGACTGTGTTTGAACAGACCCATTCAACCCAGCATGGAAGAGAAAAATGACAAAGATGATCTCTGTGAGAGTGATAATATAGGGAGAGAGTGATGGTATAGGGAGAGAGTGATGAGATAGGGAAAGTGTTAGTTCCACCATTATCAACCATTATTCCTCCTTGCTAATGTTAGAAAACATCAGAAATCAACAGAAAACCTACTTGGATAGGAAAAGGTTAAACATTATTGTTTTACACCTACTGATTCTTTTTGATAAACACTATCACAGATATATTATATCACATATATCACATATATTATGCATCACACATATTATATCATATATATTATATATATTATATCATATATATTATATATATTATATCATATATTATATATATTATATAATATATATTATATATATTATATCACATATATTATATCATATATATTATATATATTATATCACATATATTACATATATCAAAATTTAGAATACACAGCAACCCCCCCCCCCCAAAAAAAAAAATTAATTTCAAAAATTATAATCATCCTAAAGCTAAAAAGCCCAGGTGAAGGCACAAATAAATTGCTACAGTCGTCACCGATGGGTCCCCCCACTACAAGGGGGCCTGGAGCAATTGCCCTCTTTGCCCCTCATTAAATCTGGCCCTAGTCAGACATACACATCAAGTGCAACATCAGTGGGGTGTGAAATCCAAATTGAGATGTTCAAACTATTCCTAAGAGCTTTAGCAGTGTAGGTGAACTATCACCTGTCAAGGATTGAACCTATGTCACAGATTTGGTTCACCAGTTGGTTACCACTTATGCTATGACACCTGCTTACAGATGCAACTAAAAATCTCTGCAGCTAAATACGCTCATTTTATATTTAGAGTAGATGAACAGATTGCTTTAGTTTTATGAAAACTTGTATTGACAGCTCAACGTATTGCTGTCAAGGTAAATAGCCGAGAATTGAGCAACACTGCAGTCCCAAGGCAATAAGAAGAGAAGTTATTTTCACAACACTCTCTTTTCCAATATGTTTATTTTTTTGATTCGCAGACATCTACATACATATAACACAAACAAATACATTGATACACACACACAACTTAAATATAAATATATTATCTGGTGCAGCCTAAATAAAAGAGTCTAGACAGTGACAGTTGCAAAGATCTTCAGGCAAATGATTAGAAAATTGTGTTACATCTAGACTACAGCTTGACAATTTTTGTGGTCATTGGGGTATTAGGTTATATGACTGACTTAAGATTAATTCTTGAAAAGCTGGACCAAGGGTGGCAGTGGACGGGGCTCTACAACAAGCAACCTGTTGAGATTGATTCACAAAGTAAAAATCCCTTAGAGGGAGCTACTGAAATATTTAACACCGTCCTAAAGTCCAGTTTTTCATTTACACAGACTGTTATCTTGTAAACTAAGAAGAAACCTCCCAAGACAGTTTGTTAATCATTAACTGTTAGCTTGATAAAATAAAAACGAAAATAATCTCTCTAAAGGACACTATATATATCATCTTCATTACATATATATGTATGAAAGTATACATATATATGTATGAAAGTATACATATATATGTATGTAAGTATACATATATATGTATGAAAGTATACATATATATGTCTGTAAGTATACATATATATGTATGTAAGTATACATATATATGTATGAAAGTATACATATATATGTATGTAAGTATACATATATATGTCTGTATAACTTTGAATAACTTTGAAATGTTTTGGCCAGTATTGGCCCAGGCCATGTCTAACTTAATAGCACCACCTGGCGAAGTCTTTCAATTCAGGATTTGGGCACCATGGCCCATTCGAGAAGAGAATTACTGTTTGTGGAGACATATCCGGGTGTGGGTGGTTTGTCCGGGATTACTTGGAGGAATTTGTCCAAAGACTTCTTGAATTTTGTGTGGTCAGTTTCTGTTTTGACGTGTCCTGGTGTGATGTTGAAGAGAGCAGGGCCGATTGAGGTGAAATAATTGTGCCGTATTGTTGTTATGAGTTGCGATTTAGATTTTTGAATGGGACGGATAGCACGGGGCCCAAGCCTTGGGTGTATCTTGAAGGCGATGCCAACATCATTTGGGCAGTGATGATGGAATATTTTCCACATCATGCAGATAATATAACGCTCACGGCGACGTTGGAGTGAGTGA
>OZ024745.1:131766475-131776475 GCA_964016885.1 Eledone cirrhosa
TTTGAGGCCTAACTTAAAGATAATCCAGCCGATTTCCTCGAAATTTGCAGCACACATTATTTAGTCCACTCGCATTGCTGTGGATAAAAAAAATTTCCAATTCCATTAATGGTTTCTAGGAAATTGACGAATTAGCATTGGGCATTACATGCCATTTTCATTTTCAATATAAACGCTACTTAAACATCGTAAGTAGCGTATAATATTTCGTTAAAAATTTGATTTTAAGCAGGACCATTTTCGGGGATTGAGGAAATGAGGACTTTAAAATTTTTCCCGGCGCCCTGTTGACGCTTCGTGATTTCATCATGCGCAAATCCGGCCCCTGTGTATGTTATTGTGTTATTGACACCGTAAAACTCACGTCTGTGCTACTTCTACTAAGACTCCTTTTGTTGCACCTATACCGCAGTATGAACGCCCTGCGCAAGTACGCCAAACAATGGTTGCGCTAATTCTGCGGTGACTCCTTTTGTCGCACCTTTGTTGCTGTGTAAACACTTACTCCTTTCGCATACAGGATTCCCGCAATCAGCCCACTGACACTGCTACTACTGGATTCGGCTAGCTGGTGGTTGTGTAGGTGTCACAACAAAATCACCCAGCACAAACAGTAAATGTAATTGGTGTGAGGAAGAGCGTCCAGCCGTAGAAACCAAGTCTGAAATAGCCCTGTATAAGCAAGACATGGTCACCTAACCGACTTGCCTCAAACGAGACAACCCGTCTAACCCATGCTAGCATGGAAAATGGACGTTAAATTATGATGATATATATATACATATATATTTATCTGATGAGATAAATATATATATATACATATATATTTATCTGATGAGAACGCAAATATCATCCCATGATGATATTTGTTTTTGAAATGCGCATAATAAAATACATGGAACTCTTTTAACCATCTTTTGATCTTATATTATATACATATATACATATATATATGGTGGCTGCCAACTCGTTTTCGAGTACGGCCACTACTTTATATCCATGTAGGAGAACCCCTACCGAAGCGCTGAACGAGTGTGACTTTTTAGTCCAGCCAGCGACTTGAAACCTCTGGTACAAACACAACACTTGTGACAATTATTGACACATAGTGCTGGGCCCATGGTACCATGTGAGGACAAGTGCAGAGAGATCTCCAGATATAAAGCAATGCCTGTGCCGTGAAGCTTTTATAGTGAGCAAAGGCACTGCACAAAGCCAGTCCCACTCTCTTAACCAACATGATATTTACCAAAAAGAAGAACAAGTCAACATCATTGGATACCATCAGGGTTGCAGGTGTTATATCAGAGTTTTCCTTCTCCTAGAATTCTGCCTTGATAAAGGCTAAGGGGTCATCTCTCCCGGTGATTTTGGATGGCCATTGACTCTTAAGAGCTCCTTTGCCCTTTGACAGGTTTTGTTTTTAGTCCTGCAGGATGTCCAAGGTCACCCTCCTCACCAAGAAACCTTGGTGGGGTTGCCAGTTTAGTCGCCAACGACCCGACCATGAGACAGGTTGTACTGGGATACATGTTACCAGTAGCACCAACTGGTGACCTGACATAACATATATATATATACATATATATATATACATATATATATATATTTATGTGTGTTTGCTTATAGCCGGACTTCTATCATCATGTTCCAAACTATGGCGAGCATATCAAAAACCAAAAACATTACACCTGAATACTTGTCTGATGACAATACATCAAAGGGATATTATGCAATCATGTTGGTGTCTTTGAAATGCGCATTACAGGATTATATAATATCAGTCGATGTATACATAAAATTGTTTCTCTTTATAGTATACACACATATACACACATGTGAATATATAATCACATACATATATATATATGTGTGTGTAGTTATATATACTCAGTCTTTTTCTCTAACTCATTCATATACTACATGTATATATACATATATATACACACACATATATATATATATATATATATATACACCTTATATTTTCGTGAATTGCTTGAGCAAGTTCCTTTTTACAGCTGGATACCCTGGCTGATGGTAGCCATTCAACTGTAAAGTGGGATGAGTGCCTACTTTATATACACGTCCATACATAAATAAACATGTGTACACACATGCTTACACATCTATATAAATAGATATATGCATACATACATGCATACATACATACATACACCGGCTTAAGTACATACACAAACACATACATACATACATACATACATACACAGGTGTAAGTACATACACACATAGACGTAAGTACATACACACACATACATACATGCGTACATACATACACAGACTTAAGTACATACACAAACACATACATACATACACACACAGGCAAAAGTACATACATACACATACATGTGCATTTGTAAAAGAATATGTAACAATAACACCTGTATTCTGAAACCATGTTTTGTATGTAATACGTATTCTCCAAAAATCTATATCGCTATATCTCTCACAACATACCAATATACAAAAGAAGAGTTATAAAATATAAATTTTGTGAATATTTTCTGGAAGGAAATACTTTGGAGTGGAGAACAAGAATCTGTTATTTGTTATATTTAGTTGAGCAATAAAACTAGTCTTGAAAATAATGGTTTCTGATTTAGGCACAAGGCCAGCAATTTGGGGACAGGGGAAAGTTGATTAAATCAACCTTAGTACGTTACTGGTACTTTATTTTACCGACCCCGTAAGGATGAAAGGCAAAGCTAACCTCGGAGAAAGGCAACATGAAATAAAATATTTTGCTCAAGAATACAATGTACTGGCCGGTCTGGGATTCAAACACACAACCTTATGCGTGTTAGCTGAACGCTCTAACCACTAAGCCACATGCCTTCACTAGGACTACATTATTGATTAGTTTCTTTTGTTTATAATGAGTGTGATTGAAGATAAATTTGGTTGTTATTTCTAGCATGTAGGGGACCACTAGTTTGTTTATAAAAAGACTAAAGCCAACACCCAAAAGCAGATAATATGCTTTTATATCCACATAGATATTACACTTAACCCTTTAGTTACCCAGCCAGAACTGGCTCTGAAATAAAACCACCCATTTTAAAGGTTTCTAATTAAAATTTTCCAACATAATTCTATATAAGAACCTGACATTAAGTTACTATCTTAATAATTAATAATTTTACTAAATCCCCACCAAATTCTTCATTGATTATTGAAACAGTGTGTATTATGGTGATAAAAGGGTTAAAATTCTGTAGAAAATGCAGAGATGAGATAGAAAAGCAGCAATAGTAGTGTGTCCTATAACAACAGCAGATTATATGGCTTCTATTGGGCTTTGATCCCTGAAACATACTCAGCTCTAAAAAGAAACATTTGATCTTTAACCCTTTTGATACCAAACTGTCTGAATCTGTCCATTTTAAAGAGTCTATATTTATCTAAAAACTGTTCATTATAATTTCATATAGGAACGGTGGATTGGCAGTATCGGTAGAGGGTCGGACGCCATGCTTTCAGCATAGTTACGTCCCTTTACGATCTGAGTTCAAATCCCGCCGAGGTTGACTTTGCCTTTCATCCTTACGGGGTCGATAAAATAAAGTACCAGTAATGCACTGGGTAATTGCTGGCCTTGTGCCTAAAGTAGAAACAATTATAATTTCATATAGGAACCTTTGTTAAGTTATGTTCCACACACAAGCTTAATGACGTGAATTACTAAATCCTTTCAAATTCTCAATTATTTTCTAAATGATTTGAAAACCATAGGCAGTGTCTTTTATTAGAAATATGATAACAAAAGGGTTAAAACAAGTATTTAACCGTTTTGATATCAATCCGACAGAAACTGGCCTGGATTTATGATCCAGTGTGGCTCATGATAAAATGTTTATCCTTATATTAAAAATGTTCATCATAATTATTTTTTAGACATATTTCTTAACCCTTTAGCATTTAAACTGGCCATATCTGGCCAGAATTTACCTCTTTCTATTCAAACCAGCCACTCATACTGACGTTAAGGTATTGTTCACAAATAAATAATATAAAAATCTTGTAGATTCGATATTTTGTGAGATAATTATGTAACCGTTAATTATGTTACTGTGAAAATACAATAGTAAATATAGAGTAATGGAAATAGTTAAGTGTGGAGTAATAGTCTAAATATCAGCTTACTAATGAGAAACTTAGTTATTTTAATAATTTCTCCAAATTTTTGGATATTTTCAAAATCAATTGAAACATAATAAGCAGTTTATTTCATTAAAAAGTGGCAATGGAAGTATTAAGCATGTAGATATTTCTGTATTCAGTTGAAATATATAAGAGAAAAGTTGTAGTAGATTTCAACTGATGATGTATGTTGATCCAATACCTACATAGGTCTCTCTACTGATGATGTATGTTGGTAGTTAAGGCTGGATTTAATGGCGGGGGAGGGGGGCAATTTCCTTGGGCCTCCTGCAGTGGGAGGTACCATCAGTGATAACTGTAGCAATCTATTTGTGTCCTTGGCTCGGCTTTTTAGTTTAGGATAGTTAGCATTTTTTAATCTAATAACTGCTTTTCAATTCCAATTACTTGCACCAAGCTAACTTTGATATGTGAAATTAGGGGGTTTGCTGTGTATTCTAATTGTTTACATACACAGCACATGGAGGCACATGGCTTAGTGGTTAGAGCATTGGCCTTGCAATCGAAAGGTTGTGAGTTCAATTCTCGGACCGGGTGATGTGTTGTTTCCTTGAGCAAGACACTTTATTTCACATTGCTCCAGTTTACTCAGCTGTAGAAAAGAGATGATAGGGACTGGGGTTCATATCATTCCACTGTAAAGTGGTCGTGGAGGTGCCACGGCAAAAAAGCACCCAGCACTCACTGTAAATGAGGTTGGTGTTAGGAAGGGCATCCAGCTGTAGAAATCAAGCCAGAATCAGTTCCCGTCCCACCCTTGCAAGCAGGGAAAAGCGGACGTAAAATGATGATGATGATGATGATACACATATATATATTTATAGATATACATATTTACATACACACACATATATATTTATAGATATACATACTTATATTTACATACACACACATATATTTATAAATATATGTGTGTGTATGTAACTAGTGTAGGTGTGTAGGCACCACGGAAAAAGCACCCAGCACTCACTGTAAATGAGGTTGTTGTTAGGAAGGGCATCCAGCTGTAGAAATCAAACCAGAATCAGTTCCTGTATGAGCAAAGCATGGTCAGCCGACCAGACACTGCCCACAACAGGACAACCCGTCTAACCCATGCTAGCATGGAAGAATGGACGTAAAACGGTGATGATGATGATGATGATGATACATATTTACACATACATATATAAATATATATTTATAAATATACATAGCATAAACGAACTAAGGAAAAAATTAGAAATAAGAGGGATCAGATGTTGTTTACTCGAGAGAAAGCTACGTTGGTACGGTCACGTGATGCGCATGAAAGACGACAGCTGTATAACAAAGTGCAGGGCAATAAAGATAGACGGTAGCCACGGAGTAGGCAGACCCAGAAAAACATGGGACGAGCTGATAAATTCCGACCTCACACGCTTACACCTCTCCAAGACAATGTCACTGGACCGAGACCTTTGGCGGTACTCAGTAATAGAGAAGACCCGCCTTACCTAAATACCAAGTAAAAACCTACTACAGTCAGTAGGCATCTCTATCAACCCCCCCCCCCTCTCCGTCCCCCCCCCCCCCCCCCCCCCCCCCCTCCGTCCCCCCCGTCCCACCACCTCCACCCCATCCACACCGCCCCTTTCAATGTAAAGTTATGTTGGTCCCACAACATCCAGGCCGAAACAAATGAGATCGTGTAGGTGTCACGACAAAAAAACACACAGTCCACGCTGTAAATGTGGCCGTGTAGGCAACACGGTGAAAACCTCCCAGCCCCACACTGTAAATGTGGTTGGTGTTAGGAAGGGCATCCAGCTGTAGAAAACCCGCCAGACAGTCCACGCTGTAATGTGGCCGTGTAGGCAACACGGTAAAAACCTCCCAGCCCCACACTGTAAATGTGGTTGGTGTTAGGAAGGGCATCCAACTGTAGAAAACCCGCCAGACAGTCCTATGCGAGCAAGACAACCACTCTTGCCTCAAGTGGGAAAACCCCCGTCCAAACCCATGCAAGCGTGGAACACGGACGCTAAACCTGATGATGATGATGATGATGATGATGATGATGACATGCTTGTATTTACACACACACATACACATATATATATTTATAGATATACATATCTATATTTACACACATATATATATATTATTTTACTTGTTTTAGTCAGTACACTGCAGATATGCTGGAGCACAACTGTAAAACATTACACACACATACACCCCCCCCCCCCCCCCACACACACATATATATATCAATATGTAATATAGAGAAATACTGGAGGTATGTTAGCTTCGCTACAAACTATCAATTTAGTAACATCTACTTTACTATATAAAGTTGAAAGCACCAATTTGGATGAAAACATTAGTATTATATTTAGTATTGACCTTTCTTAGCCAAGAAAAATCTTCCTGCCAGCAAACTTTTGATATTATAAATTGATATAAATATAATTCAATAAGTATAATGAAAGTAAGACCATAGATAAGTTGGTGTTAAAATGTTAAATATTACGTATGAAAGTCATTTATAACATAGCTACTTTCTTAATAAAAGGCACTCAATACAAGTGTGAGAGTGACGTCCGAATGAGTATCCTCCACTACCAACTAACATACCCTCCACCTCTGGGTTCTAGATGACAGGATTGTGAATACATTGCTCTGAAGGACGGTGAAGGAGATACACTGGAACAGCCACTCCACCTTGCACGCAGCCAACTCCGATGTTGTGTGAGGGCCAAGAAAGCTGGAAGTCTCCACTACTCTCTCTGTTAGAGAGTGGCTGATACTTAAACAGTTTGTCCTCTTCAGCTTGGTGAACAGCAGAGCCTGGGCTGGTAGCAGAATGCACCAGCTAACTTATATAAGTATATGTAAGTGATGGCGTGTATAAGATTTAACAAATTAATTAGAAAATTCAGTAACATAGGGAGGGTGGGTGGAAAATTGGTAATTTTTCTAGGTTGTCTCCATTGTTTTAAAAACCAGAATTAGTCATTTAGTTTACATATTGAGACCCCACCTCATCCTATTTATTTTATAATGTATGGGTTTTCTAGTAATGTATTTTTTACCTTGTGTGTTATTTTAATGTCTTAGAAAAATAATTGTCGCAGGAATGCTACTACTTAAAATAAAATTTTGCCAGAGATAGATTAGCAAAATTTAATAAGCGGGGCTTGGAATAAGTGCAGGGGTGGAAAAAATCTGAAAAATTAATAAGCAATGAATATTGGAGGGCTGAGAGTAGTTTGAAAGGGCACTCCTGAAGACCGTATCATTATGAACTTTTATCAGGTGGATTGGCAGTATCGGTGGAGGGTCGGACGCCTTTACGATCTGAGTTCAAATCCCGCCGAGGTTAACTTTGCCTTTCATCCTTTCGGGGTCGATAAAATAAAGTACCAGTAATGCACTGGGTAATTGCTGGCCTTGTGCCTAAAGTAGAAACAATTATGACATTTCTCAGCTTCTCAGCTATCCTTCTCCAGTTTATAACTACAGTTGAAATCTATATTTGAACTTCAAATTGAAGCTTTTAAAACAAATATCAATCTTACAGTGCTGAAACTGTGAATTGTTCCAAGCCTGTGATACCAACTTATAGGCTGTATATGCATTTCAGTGAGATGTCTTAACAATAAAGACCAATGTTGGTAACAAGGTTATAATTAGCTGGCTCCTTTGTTGGTTGTTTTGTTTCCTACCAGCTTTACCATTCTCAATTTGTTATTACTCTCTTTCCAAAATTGAAAAATATTGAAGAAATGCATGTATATGTATCCAAAGCCACAGTTATGCTGCATCCTTTTCAATATGAAAAACATTCTAGTAAAAGAATATTTTCACAGTGGCTTCTTTCACTGTCTGATGCTTAAATACACACATTTGATGGGTTTTTGTTGTTTTTTGGCACTAAGCTATTTATAGAACAAACTCCTATATGTTATAGTGGGGTCCATCTCTGCAAGCTGCAGGTAACAGAGAGCCCAAACACCTGTTACCTTTAATAATACAGTTCATTGAACTCCACATTAAGCTCATACTTCAAATTGGGCCATTATTCACAAAACTAGCACATAGAGCAACCAGTTTGAGGCTGCCTTGTTAGCTCATTCTAGCCTTAAGCGGTATAGTCCTCAACTGCAATGGCAATACTCTAGAATAGACGTTTTATTGGATTATAATTCTGATTTTTGTTCTTTGAATAGTAAATGCTACCTGGATTAAATCAGTATCTTGTCTTGAGAAAGATTTATCTCTCATCTGCTTAAAACTGGAGTTGAGTACCAGCCCCCATGTGATTTTGAAAGGATTAATTTTTAAAGAAAAGGATTAGTTTTTAAAGAATGTTCTGGAATTATCATGACAGAAAATCTGTCTTAGAAAGATTTAATGAAAGAATGAAGGAGAAGTAAATGAATGTTCCCAGGGAACTCCAAAGAATGGCAGATATACATTTCTAGATAATGACGGAACTGAATTAGCATAAACACACAATGTACACATACATGCAGCTACACATACATGCAGATACATATGTACACATACCTTCACAGCAAAGTCAGAATCTGTATATCACTATATCACGCACTCCATTGTGTAGTTGACATAAAACATTGCTTCATATACACACCAGTCACTGTCAGACCCTGGACTGCAGACCTCTTCCATAAAATCGGATCAATAGCAGCCCGTCTGAGGAAACAGCCCTGTGAGGTGGGGTGGCTGTTGCAACATGTGGCACTAGCCATTGTCCATGGAAATACCTCTTACTGGGTCATCGTAGCATGACCCCCCCCCCCCCCCACATCACTCACCTATATGGTCACCCTCCCATTCAGCTTCCTGTTTACATAACAGCCAGTCTTCCAATGTCCAATTCACATACCAATATGCACCCACTTGTGCAAGCAGACACACATGAATCCTTACACACTCACAGGCACACACATACACACACATGAATACATGTGTGGATATACATGTGCAAAGCTGTCCTAACAATTACACTCCAGCACTCACATACACCCACACACAAAGAAATGGGGCCAATGCTTATATATATACACTCATCATCTCACAAATCAGAACAAATACTTTTTCTGTCACATCACCAACCTGAAGAGCAGATCGAAAATGGATTCGGGTCCATAACTCATATTGGTCACCTTCAGCCAATCCTATGCGAAATGTGCATAACAGGTTGATACACAATAAAAATCTAATACATGTAATCAAAACTTGCTCGTTTTTTCTCTCATATACACTCTGCCTGTGCATAGAGTGCTTGTTTTGGTACCACCACCAGTAATACACTGAGTCACTTACACTATATATATATTGTTATACTTTGGGAGGGTCATGTTGCCAATAAAAACACATGCACCTGTTGTTTATATATTGTCAAAGCTCTTTAATCACACATTATGTGATCTCCTCAGTGACTGATTGCTTATTTTGTGAGTTGTGTGCTGTGTACTTGGTGTGAGTGTTTTTATTTATATTTATATATATATATATATACATATATATATATATATATATATATATATATATATATATATATATATATAGTTAAATATTAGACAGGAACAAAAAACAGAGAGGCAGTACAAATATGAGTTTATTAGGTTCACACTTTTGAGAGTGGAGGGTATATATATATATATATATATATGAGGGTGTTAAAGTTTGCTTGAAGCATTGTGAAATGTGTAAAAATACGTATTTAAGAAAGCCACAACAATGCAAAGGGAAATCTCGAGGTAGGAAGTGAAATATAGATAGGAAAAACATATATATATATATATATATATATATATATATATATATATAT
>OZ024745.1:131783975-131841475 GCA_964016885.1 Eledone cirrhosa
ATGGATGTTGTCGAACCATCTTTCTTGGAGTCTACTCCTGGGTCTCCTGCTAGATGGTTTTTGCCTGTAAAATATGTCCAACGATTCTTTTCTGAGACATGCTAAGCACATGCCATTAGTATCAGAGTTGTGATCTCTCAGTTTGGCGAAGTAGCAACTCTACATGACTCTCTGATCTCTGAGCAACACACTTTATTGAGTAATGTTATGATAAAGATCCTTCAGAGAAACCTTATTTCAACTGCTTGTACTTGCAATTGTATTCTATTGATCATTACCCAAGTTTCTTGACCATAGGTAAGGGTAGGCATGAAAACAAAATTGAAGATAGTCAGATTGGCTTTTACATCTACCTTCCTTCTTCTGATTACTGAAGCTGGTGCATTACTGCACCAGCTCCTGCAATTAAAAAAGAAATTAAGAAATAGGTTTTAGATATTTTCTGCTGAATCGTCCCAGAATGTTAAGAGTTAAAGATAGGTATAGAAGTATATTTAGAGAATGTCATATGTTCATATTTTAGAGCTTATGAGTCAATGAGGGATTACATATATTTATTATATATCATTTTTATGTTCCAGTTTTCATAAGTGTCCGAAGATAAGAAACAAACAATTGAGAACAATAATCTGTGAAGACTCAGCTTCCAATACACATGGTGTAGTTATTCTGAATTCACATTTAGGTTTACACTGCCACAGTGAAGAAATCAGTACAAGAAAGCATCAAAGTAAATCTTGCACTGATTGCTGGAGAGATGAAAGTTTAAGATATATATTGGAAGCTATTGAAGTAAAGAAATTGGAAACTAGTGTAAACTAAATACTATTGTCTAGTACCAGCTGTTAGCTTCACAGAAACATCAAACATAAAACAAACATGTATACTGACTGCTACAGTCTCAAACGTATCTTATTTTCATGACACATTGCATTTTGTTAAGCTTAAACATTGATATGATGAACAGCACCCAGTCCACCTGGTCATGTCGGTGACATGACAAACAACACCCAGTACACACTGTAAAGAGGTCATGAAGGTTCCATGACAAGAAGCACCCAGTATACACTATAAAGTGGTCATATAGGTGTGTCACAATAAAAAGCAGCCAGTACACACTGTACAAACCGTATTTCCAACTCCTCCGGCTTTGTCAGCTCTGTAGCAAGAACCATGATTTTGAGACACAGTCTCTTCAAATGGCTTCCCGCTTCATCCAGCATGGATATCCTTCACCCTGATCCAAGATGCCCTCACCCTCACCTGTGAAACCGACTGTATCACAGTGCTCTCACTCCACCACCGCCCTCCTCACCTACCACCCCATCACTCTACTTCTCTGGCGACATATTCTTCTTTGTTTCGGCACCCTCTCTTCTGACCCTGTCACTTCTCGCTTTTTTCCAAACCCACCTATTACCCCATTTAAGCATGCCTGTAATCTCCATGACCTTCTGGTATGCAGTTCCTTCCCTAGGACTCCACCTGGCTCTCATCCCCACTATAACACCTGTCCCTTCATTTATAACCTCACCACTCTCACATGCACCACTGGTTCATTCCATATCTGCCACTCCTTCACCTGCACCTCCACCTATGTAGACTATCACCTCCGGTGTTCCCTTTGCTGCCCCTTATACATCGAACTCAGTTTGGATACTCCCGTCTCTCATCATTTCCACTCCCAGGTCAATCTTGCCTACGTCCTTTTACATCATGGATCACAGACCTCGTACACCAGGACTGAACAGTTTCCTGAATGGACTCAACTCTCCTCCCCAATTTCTTTAATATTACACACATACATTTGTGCTTCTCCACCTTTTGCCCATCCATTGTCACACGTGCGTACATTCACCCCTAGATTCCTATGGCTCTCTTATGGTCAGAAACATATACTCTCACAGCTGATACAGACCAACAAATTACACACACACACCTCTACATACACACACACACTCCCATACTTTTGCTCACAGCTTCATACTTAGTAACACACACTCTTTTACTTACATATACAAACACATATCCTCATAGCTTCATATGGACATATAATAACATAAACACACACACACATGTATATACATGTACACACGTACAGCTCCATATACAAAACGATTTTTTCCCGCTTTCAAAAAAAGTATATTATACACAAAAGGCCAAGAAACCTTTTTCCGTTTCTGCCCTGCCCATCCCTTCAATCTTTCTATTTTCTTCTTTAATTTCTCATTCTATCTTCTGATGAAGGACTGACGTCCAAAAAGTTAAGACTCTTTTCTTACAATAATATAAAGCGTAATACTAATAATATATTCCTTCATTGTACTGTGTTGTTTGCTTTGTTATTTCTTATTTCTCTTTTCCTTTGTATATATATGTATATTTATATATATATATAGAGAGAGAAATGGCGTCTACAGGACTAGAAGCAATTTCTATATTAGATATTGTATATTCTCTACCATGTATTGAGTACATTACTTACTGTAGTTACCCCCGACTGAACTCGGGATCCTCATAGCTATGTATATTATATATATATATATATATATATATATATATATATATATATCCAGAGCGGAATGTATGAGAATGACATGTGACATGGTCACCTGACTTGTCTAATCTCAGAACACAACAACCCATCTAATCCAGACAAGCATGGGAAACATTTGTTAAATGGTGATCATGTATATAAAGAGAGAGAGAGAGAGAGAGAGAGAGAGAGAGAGGGAGAGAGAGAGAGAGAGAGAGGGAGAGAGAGAGAGAGAGAGAGAGAGAGAGAGAGTGACAGATAGAGATGTGTGTGTGTATATATATATATATATATATATATATATATATATACACACAGGGTGTCCCCCAAAAAGTATACACACTTCAACAGCATTCTTGTAAGCATATAAACAATATGCCCCCACTCCCCCCCACCGCAAGGTGGTCGTGGAGGTGCCACGGCAAAAAAGCACCCAGCCCACACTGTAAAGTGGACGTGTAGGCGCCACGAAAAAGCACCCAGCACTCACTGTAAATGAGGTTGGTGTTAGGAAGGGCATCCAGCTGTAGAAATCAAGCCAGATCAGTTCCTGTATGAGCAAGGCATGGTCAGCCGACCAGACACTGCCCACAACAGGACAACCCGTCTAACCCATGCTAGCGTGGAAGAACGGACGTAAAACGGTGATGATGATGATGATTGCCTGTACAGTTAACCAAAGTGTGTATAGATATTTTGGAGACATGCTGTATATATTGTACACTTAAAAGTCACTATATTTATTGTATTTTGACATATGAGAGCAACAAAGGGTTAATTGCTAGTAAATAATGTATGATCTTATGTAACAACTTATGTTACAACTATGTTTGGACAGATAACAAAATATAAATAAAAAATAAAAAACTGATGTAAATGTTGGCTAAAAACACTTCAGTGTTATTTATCAATTTTTTTATTTACGTCAGATTTTTCAGTCTTCTCAAGGAAGCTTGCACATTCTACATGTGAGTGGAGTTCCACTGAAGCAAGTAGAGAAGTTCAAGTATCTCGGGTCATGTTTACGAGTGATGGAAAGCAGGAAGCTGAATTAAGTGCAAGAATTGCAGGAGCTGGTGCAGTAATGCACCAGTTTCAGCATTCAGTAATCAGAAGAAGGGAAGTAGGTGTAAAAACCAAACTCGCTGTCTTCAATTTGATATTCATACCAACCCATACCTATGGTCATGAATCTTGAAAGAATACAATCGCGAATACAAGCAGCCAAAATGGGATTCCTCCGAAGGGTCTTTGGAGTAATGTTATATAAATATTTGAGGCAAAGGAATTTGTTTCTGCTAGAATAAAAGAGAAAAAAGATACCATGTTCCAAGGAGAAGATGACAAAAGGAGAAGAAAAAATGGGGATGATGAAAAAAAAGGAAAAGGCTGAGACAACTGTTTTGTTGACTAATTGATTGGAATTGAATAATCTCAGGTGATCAAAGTTTTTCAACTCATTGTATTACATGTGTGAGACCCTGCTGTATTTCTGTACACAGCATATATCCACCTCTCCTCTCTAGTAGCTCTGATTTACCCTTCAGGGTGCCGACACTGATGGTGGCAGTCCTGAGTTTTGTTACTTCTATGTAATGCGCATGGACAATAATCGCTGGGTGAAGTAGTAGCAGGAAATGCCAATGGAAGGAAGCCGCAGTAGAGGGAGACCAAGAAAGACCTGAGTAGAGGTGATGAGAGTTGACCTCAATTCACTGAGATTCAGAGGAGATGATGAAGGACCGCGGTGAGTGGAGAGATGCCGTGCTGAGAAGGACCTGTCGAACACATGCACACATGAAAAAAGCAGATGTAAAAACGAATCTATAATAATGGTTTCTGTCAATTAAATCCAAATGCATTACTTGTATCAGCCCCGTAAGGATGAAAGGCAAAACTAACCTTTGGCAGGATTTGAACTCAGAACACAAAGGGCCGTAACTCTATGCTGTGAAGCATATTCTCCGACGCTCCCAATCATCCATCCTTCATAAATCTAAAATAATTGTTTCTACTTTAGGCACAAGGCCAGTAATTACCCAGTACATTACTGGTACTTTATTTTATCGATCCCGTAAGGATGAAAGGCAAAGTTAACCTCGGCGGGATTTGAACTCAGACCATAAAGGGCCGTAACTCTATACTGCAAAGAATGGAGTCAGACCCTCTACTGATACTGCCAAATCCAGCGCCCTTGGTATATATAAGAATGACAATAATTCAAAGGTAAATATATTCAATAGGTTTGTGTATATGGAGTTTGTTTATATACATAGACAAACTGGTATAGGAACATGCATACATACATTCTATGGGTGTAGAAATTGTATTTAAATAAAAGTGAATACAACAGCACATGTGTTTTTAGTAGATTCAATGACTATATCGAAATTTGATAGTCACACAGAGACAACATATGGTATAGGTAACTCTTTAGTTGCTCCAAGAAGTTAACAACTGTTGCTATAACACAACAAACCCAGTACTCTCTATAAAGTGGTTGGTGTGGGGGAAGGACAACCATCTGTAGAAACTATACAAAAAATTGTAATGTAAGAGCAAGTTCTTGACCAGTTTTAGTAACTTCCCTATTCACCTATGACCTGATCACTATTATTATCATCTGTATCATTTAACATCTGTTTTCCTTGCTAGTAAGTGTTGGACATGACATGAGAGACTGGTCACACTGAAGTAGAACTGCTGACCAATCACATTGGCCAACAGTCCACATCTTGCTTACATACAATTATGATCCTGCTTAGGAGGTCAGTATCTTTGAATAAGAACTGTATTGGACTGTAGTGACCCATTCAAATAACACAGCATGAAAAGTGGATGTAAAATAATAATGAATACTATTTCAGATTAAATTACTTGCCAATGAGCACATGATTGGGCCCACATGGATGATGTAAAATCAATCAACATCATTAAACTATATGTATCATTATAAACATATTGATTATTTTATAATATGAATTATATTATCAGTTTTCTCACTGGTTCTATGAATCTTAACAACATTTGAAAAGAAAGCCAAGTTTTGTTTTGCCTTTTCTTTGCCATTACTATTTACATTTATTTATTATAGACATATTAAACAGTAAATTCAATTTTTCTTCTTCACCAGCAAAAAGCACTAAAATAAATAAATAAAATAAAAGAGAATCTAGTGATATTATATTACAATTTTTTTTCTTTTGTGACATTTATTCCGAGTAATGTAGCTGCCATTTTTGTCATATCTCTTTCAGATTATCTCATACAGAACAATTGAAAATTATATTAACAATCACACAGGGGGAATTTTCTGATGAAATCTGCCATTGTAACAAAGCATTTACATGATTTGGGGCAAATTCTTTCAAATTATTATTATTATTATAACATGTTATTTCAACTGGCTTTTCATACAACAATCCAGCAGTTTCATTGGCATAGAAGAATAACATAGCAGCAGATTTTAACATGAATGAAATAAAAAAACAAACAACAAACAACAACAAAACAAAGAAAAAAGTTCAGATGATACAATTTTTAAAACCATAATAAAAATTATTTTTTAGTACGGCATTTTATTTAATTTTTTTTTTTTTTTAACTGAATAACTAACATCCCATTTGTGGCTCGAAATTTAATGTCTAAAAATAAATTGATATTTGCTGGTGGTGATGATGAGGATGATGATGATGATGAGGAGGAGGGAGGGGGAGGAGATGGGAGGGGGAAGAGGAGCAGGGAGGGGGAGGAGGAGGAAGCTTATGTGATACATAATGATAATTTCTATGCCATAGGACATATTAGTAACATTTATATTTACCACCTCTGCCGGCCAAACTCACTCCCATGCCACCCAGTAGTGGCACTGGCTCCACAAAATTGGGTTGGGTGTGAAAGCAAGAGCTTGGCGCTATAACCATTGCAATGCATGAATTGCACTATCCTAAAGTGCAGCGTGTACATGCAACTGGGCACTGCTTGTTAGAGCTGTGGCCCAAGGAAACTCCATTGAAATGAAATTCTTTTTCACCATTTATTCCTGTGAGGGTCGTGAGAGCAGAGTCGTGAAACACTCAGTGGGTCCTGTCGGAAAGAACCACCCCCAACTGATCTGACTGGATTCCCAAGACTAGCTAAGATCATGGATGTTACTCAACTTGCTTGGGGTTCTACCAGTTGACTTTGCTCATAAATGAACTTACACTGTGAATTTCTTCAATGGAGCTGGCACACCCACCCCAGGTGAACGCCACTACCACCCACTCCAAGTGAATGCCACTACCTCCATGAACACCACTACCACCACCACCAACCCGGGTGAATGCCACCCCCACCCCAGGTGTTTGTCATCAGGAAGGACATCCAGTGATAGAAACCTTGCCAAAATGAGACGTCTGACCTGCTTATCTCGCCACAGACAGTGACACCTGTCTCATCCATGAACACGTGGAAAATAGACATATGATGATGATGATGATTAGAATGGTGATGATGATGATGATGATTAAAATGGTGATGTAGTCTGCATGATAATATTACTTAATGCTCAACTTACTAAAGTTAATACAGAAAACTAAATACCTAAGTCATACTAAACTATATGCTAAAAAACAACAAAAATTGCCCCCCTTCTTAAAAAAAAAGTAAAAGGCCACGAGGAGGAATATTTGTTGTTTTTCTTCAGTTCTTCAGTAGACAGGTGTGACAGTTGTGAGACAATGGTTTAGAAAGCTATGGAAGCAGGAACTGTGAAGAATTTAATCTGGGTCAACAGACAGAGACACACTTCCAGACGCACACCATTTATTTTCCGATTATATATGTGTGAAGTATGTATAATGGTATATATTATGTTGTGTATGTGTGTATATATATATATATGTGTGTGTGAAGTATGTATATATAATGGTATACATATAATGTTATGTATGTGTGTATGTATAAATGTGTGAATGCAGGTATATGCAATGTTATATATATATAATGTTATATATGTGTGTGGATGTAATGTGCGCATGTGTATGTGTGAATATATATATGTAATGTTATGTCATGTATGTATGTGTGTAATGTATACTTGTATGTATGTGTGTATGTATGTATATATATGTAAGTATGTATGTATGATTATATGTATGTAATGTAATATGTTCATTATATATATATATATACTGTACACTATAACATATATATATATATATATATACATACTGTACACATTACATATATATATATATATATAACGAAGGAAATGTGGTAAGGAACCAGATGGACCATAACGCACCAAAGTACTCAATACTTAGGGTAGTAGAGTGGGTAATAGGAACGAGTAGGACCCCGACGGCTGAGCTCAAACCGTTTCGACGAAACGGTTTGAGCTCAGCCGTCGGGGTCCTACTCGTTCCTATATATATATATATATATACTGAACACATTACATATATATATATATATATATATATACTGTACAGTTTACATATTTATATATATACTGTACACATTACATATATATATATATATATATATATATATATATATATATATACATACTGTACACATTATATATATATATATATATATATATATATATATATATACATACTGTACACATTACATATATATATATTATATATATACATATTGTACACATTACATATATATATATATATATTATATATATACATACTGTACACATTACATATATATATATATATATAATGTACACATTACATTACATACATACATACATATATATATATATATATACATACATATATATATATAATGTGAAAATGTATGTAGCATTATTAACATTTACTAGATCTCTCTCTCTCTGTCTCTCTCTCTCTCTCTCTCTCTCTCTCTATATATATATATATATATATATATATATATATATATAGTAGATCTATTTGTTAGAAAGGACAATAATTGGAATGAATGCTGTCTGAGAAAGACAATAAAAAAAAAAATGTTTTCTCAGAAAAATAAAAGAAAAATGTAGAAAATGGCAAAAAAACCCCCAAAAAACCAAGCATGAAAATAACCTCCCCCCCCACACACACACCAGAGAAAATAGTAACAATAAAAGGGGGAAAAATGAAGTATAAATCTTTAAGTGTCTTCATAAGTTTTGCTCAAAATCTGTGTGAAGAGGTAATAATTTAATAATTTTCCTTTTAACTCAGCTTTCAAAGAAATCATTGTCAGTAGCAACAGAGAAGGTTTACAGTATTGTTGTTTTACTAGATTACCACTAGTAGTATTATTAATAGTAGTGGTAGTAGTGGTGGTGGTGGTGGTGGTGGTGGTGGTGGTGGTGGTAGTAGTAGTAGTGGTAGTAGTAGTATCAGTAGCAACAGAGAATGTTTCTACAGTGTTAATATCAGTAGTAGTGATAGTAGTAGTAGTAGTAGTGGCAGTAGTAGTGGTAATAGTAGTAGTAGTGGTAGTAGTAGAAGTAGTACTAGTAGTATTAGTAGCAGTGGTAGTTGTAGTAACAGTAGTAGTATTGGTAGTAGTAGTACTGGTGGTGGTGGTAGTAGTAGTAGTAGTATCATTGCTGTTATCATCATCATCATCATTATTATTCGTAGTTGTAACAATATCATCAGTAGTAGTAGTAGTAGTATCATTACCATCATCATCATCATCATCAACAATATCAGCAATATTATTATTATTTTTATATCCATTTCCAATATCCATTAGATTTTAACACCAGTGACATGTTGAAGCTAAGCTTGTCAATTTTTACTTTTTTCTGTTTTTCTTTGTTTTACTTTACTATTTTTCTTCTTTTTTTTTCAATATAAAATTAGATATTCTTTTTTTTTTCTGTTTTTGCTAGGTAGTGTTATAAATTTTTTACCTGCTAGGTAGAAACTCACAGTGAAGTTCACTTACAGAATTATATGAAGAAATATCTCACCCCTTCCACAATGTAAAAAATATATATAGAAATAGATAAAAAAATAAACAATAAAAAAATAAAAGTTTGTATTTTGTACCAAGAAGAATAACTCTTTCTTTCCCAAATTTGTTGAAGATCAGTTTAAATCTCTCAACTTCTCTAATCCTATATATATTAACTGGTGGCTTGTATGCAAAATGATTCAAAGAGGTAAAAATGTTTCTTGTATTTTTTATTAATTCTGATGAATCCAATTTTTTGTTCATATAATTAATTAACTAATAATTAATTATATGTCTTATGATGTGGAAGAAATGTGCAGTAATTAGAATATAATATAATTAACAGTCTTTGGTTTTCTTTTCAATGTAATATTTGCTCTAAGAGTTTACTTAAACGTCTAAAATAAGGATTTCATGAAAATAGAATTGTATTTAGCTTTCTCAGTAGTTTACTGTAACAAACCTCATATTTTGAGCTGTAATAACTTCTTCACCTACCATTATCTATTTTCTTATTTGAAAACGTTTTATTCTAAACTATATATGCATGAGTGTATGTGTGTATGTGTATTCATTATCATCCCCAAATGACATTTTTTTAATCTTTTCTTTTTCAGAGCTACTGCCATCCTACATAGATTAGATGACAACATGTCAGTCATAAGTTACATTTCTAGTATACTTCCTATGACTTGATGCTCTTCCCAACACCGACCATGTTGCAGAGTGTACTTGGTGTATTTTATGGTGGCACCAAAATTAGAAAGGTTGCCTTGTCCACTTCAAGATTAAAGATCACAGGTGTATGATGGAAAATGAAAGACAGCCCAGCATGTGGGGAGCCTGACCAGACAGTACAGCATGTTCAGGATCGACCCCTCAGATGTTTTCTAGGCAACCTGGAGGCAATCCATAATCTTTAGTCTGGCTTGCCAGTCTTGCCTGCCTCTCTAGCTCCTGTGTATATGTCATATGTCAAGGAGAATGTGTACAAATAAAGAAAACAGTACTCAATACATCATGCAGAGTATATATTTATAGTTTAATATTTAATGACACGCAGGATTCAAATGACTCAGGATTTCAAAGACACAAAGAAACGTGTAATCTTTTAGATCAGGCATATCAAACTGACGATCCCCAAGGGCCACATGAGTCACATGTGTTATTTGAGGACCACACATGACAACTAATTGCACACATTACAACAGTTTTTTAAAATTTTATATTACAAAGATAAAACATGGTTGCGCTGTAAAAAACCTTTGTGCGGGCCGTAGGTGTGCTTCTAAAGGGCCGCATGTTCAACATGCCAGGTTTAGATAATTAGGGAGTGAAATCTAGACAGCACTGACCAAGAAGACCTATGACTAGTGTTGTGACAGTGGCCATACTTTTTTTTAAGATGTTATACTATAAAGGAGATTTTCTGCAATTCTAGCACATCAAGCAACAACTACTGGTTCATAACAGCAAGCTAATCTTATTGATATATTTTTGAAAGTGTTGAACATTAAACCTTTCAGGACAATATATTGACACATCACTGAACAAACACTGGCTACTGAACACAATTATTATAATTCTAAAATTACTGAACTCACACACACAACTTTTCCTTCTCTCTCAATTAAAACAACAAAAAAAAAAGGAAAAACCTCAAAACAACAACAAAAAACGATAGAACAATAAATAAATAAATAAATGAAACCAATAACAATAAAATCAAAACGTAAAAAAATAACATGAAAAATAAAAACTGCTGCTACTGCTGTGTTATGACTATTTTCAATAGAAACTGCTTATATGAAAGTTATTTCAGTAAGAGCAACAACAACAACTAAAATAATATGAAAGCTATACATTTCCACTTTGACAATAATTAATTAGTAAGACAAAATGATTTCTATCATTTACAAAAGATGCTAATCAGAAATTGGGCAATTAAAACGACAAGCTGATTAGTTGCCTGGCTCAGTGGAACTGCTCTTTGATGGCATCTCTTTAATTTACTTTGGATATTATCTGAGTGAGAACAACACCTGCCATTGATTATTTTTGGCGATTCAATGTGTTATTTCCAGTCCAGCCAGCAACTTCAGGGGTAATGGTTGCAATGGTTGGCTAGATAAGATACTTTAGTATTTTAGTGATTGAGATTATTTTAGAGAGGAGGAGAGGGGATGGATGAGAGGGCAGGAAGAGGAAAGAGGGAAAAGAAAGAAAGAAAGAAAGAAAGAAAAGAGGTGGATGAGGGGAGAGAGGAAAGAAAAGAGGTGGATGAGGGGAGAGAGAGAGAGAGAGAGAAGGAGAGAAACTAAGTGTACATATTAAAGAAGTTATTTAGCCCCAGATTAGTCCTAATCAACCAAACCAATGAAAGGTATTCCAGCCTTGACCATCCCATCTTTATGTATATGTAGGACTACATTATATCAAGTTATTTTTTTCGTTTTAAAGTATGATAGGGTATGATATAATTGTGATTTGAGGGCTGTTTCTAGCAGAGTAAGCAACCACGAAGTTGTTTCATTAATCCAGCAGGATTGATGAAACAACACCATGGATAGTTGAAACACTTTCTCACCCTACACCATAGATTTGTTATTTGTAGAATTTGAGTGTTTTTTAGGTACTGACCTAAAGTATGAGTTAAATAGGGTAAAGACCCCATAACTCCTTGTGGAATCATAAAGGCACCATCGTACGGCATGTCTAGGGCACTTTTAAACCTGGTGGAGCCCAACCCTCTCCAGGTCTGAACACAGCCGATTTTTTTCTATAGAGGAAGAATCAACCCCAGTACTGAACTGGTACTTTTTTTTATTAACCTCGAAAGAATGAAAGGAAATACAGCAGCAACACAATGTGAACTTTAAATCTTCCCCTCCTAAACCCTATCAATGGATTAACTAAGAAATTCGGGCTCGAATCTATTTTTGTAGAAAGAAGACAGGTGCTGAATTGGCAGAAGCATTATAGCATGTATGGGCAACCTTTTCTAAGCAGTGAGTCACATAGGATGTGTCCCATCATAAGGAGGGCCGTACTACTAACAAATTCAAGACAATTCTAAAATTAGGCATGCCATTGAGGAAGCCAAACAGGCTACATATGGCTCATGGGTGGAAGGCCACATGTGGCTCATGGGTGCCATTTTGCCCAGGACTACATTAGAGCAACAAATAAAATGCTTTGCAATATTTATTCAGACTCCTTACTATCTGAGTTCAAATCCTACTGAGGACAACTTTGCCTTTCACTCGGGGATAGTGGACTGTTAGAATCATTAGATGGGATGCTTTGTGTTAGTTGTTTTGGCTCTTTGCATTCTCAATTGAAATCCCACCATGGCCTACTTGGGTGATAGACTTAAGCCATTATCTCTTTTAACAGCACCATTTGTCCTTCGAGACAGATCTCTATTTTGAGGACAGCTTCCTCCCTCTATGCCATTTCTCTCTGGGGCCCAGAAAAGTGGTCATTGGCACTGCTTTTCCTCCTGACTGACATTTTTAGGGATCATCTTTCCATTTTCAATACAGCATAAAAATAGTAGAGAAACAGTTTTTAAAAACTTTACAGATCTGTTGTGTTCTGTAAAACACTTCAGGTGCAATAATGAAGAGTAAAGGACACCAGTCTCTTTTGTAATGGCAAAATTTACAGTTGTGTATATATATTTACTGTTGTATATATATATGTTTACAGTTGTGTATATATATTTACTGTTGTATATATATATATGTTTACAGTTGTATATATTTATGTTTACAGCCCACTTAACTCTTTAGCATTTAAACCACCCATATCCGGCCAGCATTCTCTACCTCTTTCTGTTCAAACTGGCCGTAACCAGCTGCTTATACTTATGTTAAGGTATTTTTCTCAAAATAAATAATATCAAAATCTCATAGATTAGATATTATGCGAGTTATTATGTGAAATAAAATGTTTACCATGAAAATATAATAGTAAATACAGAGTAATGTAAATGCTAAAGGGTTAAATTATCATTCCTGTTTGGGTTAGTTATCAGATACTTGTGTAATGTTAATATGAGAAACTCTGATGTATCCCCATAATCTTTTCACTTTTGTATTCTCTATACTTATAGTTAATACTAAGTTGTTGTTTGACACCAGGCCAACCCTGACTATGCAGACGTTCCAGCCATGGCCACCTCACCTTTCTCTTAAGCAGTGTGTCTCTAGGACTACTACATCACTCAATGTATCTCTATCCTTTTAAGACAGAAAGATTTGGTTGCTATTTCAAACCGGTCAAGTAACCACACAAGGATTCCTAATTTGGCCACCTTGTCATTATTTGTAAGTATTTTGTATAAGAGTGGTGAATTGGCAGAACTGGTAGAGCGCTGGATAAAATGCCATTGCAACATTTATTTTAACTTTCGACATTCTGAGTTCAAATCCTGCAAAGATCAATTTTCCCTTTCATCCTTCTGGAGTCAATAAAATACAATAACAGTCAAGTACTGGGGTTGATTCAATCAACTTTGCCCACCTGCCAAATATTCTGGCCTTGTGCTTAAATTAGAAACCAATATTTAAAACTCAAAACATATAGTAGTGCTCATATAAGACAGAAAGTTGAGGAAGATTTGGCTACTATATTGGTTGATGGAACTAGTTGGCTGGCTCAATTACTTGCTTACAAGTTGCTTCAGATATTCTTACCAAATTGATATTTATGCAGTGCTTAAACAGTCAATGTTTAAATATTATAGTCCTTGACATGAATCATGAGACTTCTAAGAGATTCAACAGATGAATCACCTTCAACATAGAACAGAACTAAAAATATAATAGAACACTAAACAGACATTAAATGATGATGATATATATGTGTGTATATATATATATATATATATATATATGTGCATATATATATATGTGCATATATATGTATATATACACATATATATATATATTCATATATATATATATATATATATATGCACACAGACATATATATATATACATATTTATATATATATACAACTTCCATTTTTCCACGCTAATATATATATACTCACATGATGATGACCGCCTTCACTTTACCTCTTTTCTTTTCTCTCTCTCTCTCTCTCTATATATATATATATATATATACAGAAATAGATAGCTATAACTTGAAAATATGTGGGACACCTTAGAATAAGAGGCTATCTTGAAGAAAAAGAACATTCTTTATTACGTTCACAAAATGGTACATCAATAATTTTTCTTGTATAAATTGCTGAAGAAAGGAAAAACTCTAATTTATAATTGCATCAGAATGTAGACATACGCTCAAGGTGAAGTCTATTTTCCAACCACCCCCTTCTTTTCTATGTTTTTCTTTCTTTTTTCACATCCACACAGACTTCCAAAATGCTCACCAATACCTACACACTAGTATCTACACAATAAAATATTGTATCTTTAAATATTAATGAATACCTAACAGTAGTTTGCTGCAATAATTATTGCTTTCCATTTTTTTTTTTCAAACTGAAGTTTTCACGGTTATTCGTACTGTTATTGCAGCTAATGATTAACCAATCACATTAGACACAGAATAAGAAAACTTGTACAGTGATCAATACAAGGAGTCATTGTTTAGAACAAGAACAGCATAAGATGCAAAACAATAAAAATAAGCATGGAAGAAAAAGAAGAAGAATATCAGTGACCCTCCTACACCAACTTTACTTTTAAAACATGAGATAAAGAAAGATGGAAAACCAAAAAAAAAAAGAAGAAATAAAAGCCACAAAAGAAGAGAGAATTGGGAAGAAAGGAGAATTTTAAGATATTTAAAAGAAAAATATATAGAATGAATTGTTTAAGAGAATATTTTGCTAATGATGTAGTAGCTTTTAACAAGTTATTCAAAAATCTAGAGGTATGTATTAAAAAAAAGTTGTAGAAGATATATAACTGCATGAGTTTTGTCTGCACAACAGAAGGGGATGAGGTGTTAAGGTTTATTTACCTCCATAAGAAGCAGCAGATAATAGGCCCATTACATGGTGAAGCAGGTTTAAATCACTGATACTTCGTCATTAGTAAATATCAATGGAATAACTTTTAGGAAAAAAAATTGGGAAGAATACAGTTATACTTTTATCAGCCAGTATACCATCCATGCCCATGCTGGGACACCACTTTATTTAGTTGATCATATCAACCCTTACCTATGATCATGAATCTTGGGTAATGACCGAAAGAATATGGTCACGAATACAAGTGGCTGAAATGGGATTCCTCCGAAGGGTCTTTGGAGTAACGTTACTTGATAGAGTGAGTAGCTCAGAGATCAGAGAGTCACTCCAGGTAGAGCCACTACTTCTCCAAATTGAGATATCACAGCTCCGATACTATGGCATGTGGTTGGAATGTCTCAGGAAAGAATCGTTGGACAGACTTTACAGGCAAAACCAACTGGCATGAGACTCAAGGGTAGACCCTGACCAAGATGGTTGGATAACATCCATGAACTTGGCTGGTTTTTCTGAGGGTCCAGTCAGATCAGTTGTTTCTGACAGGACCCATTACAATGGACTCTGATCAGGAACAGAACACAACTGTAGGCACCTCATTTGGGAGTTTGACATGCTATGTCACTACAGATGATCAATCATTTTAGAATTCAAGTTGCCAATAGAAACAGAGAGAAAATACTATAATCTTTAGTATTCTTACTACAGTGACATATATGTAGCATGTAGAGTTGTCCTTGTTGTTTAGAGCAGGTCATCTCTGATTGAGTAGACCTATGATCAAATACATTCTAGCTATAACTACCCTGTTTTTATTTTATATATCAAGGATTGCATTGCCTAACATAGTCTTTCTTTTTCTAAGACAGTGGAGTCTGATTTGAGGGATATTTAGCTACTATTTCTAGATGGTTGAATAGCCACAGAGTAGCTATAAGAGCATGTAGTGATAAACATATAAACCTGATATATGAATGAGATCATTGTTAGCCAACTGGTGAAACATGTCTGAAGAGAGAATATTTGATAGCTGAGTAAAGATGTTATACAGAACAGTGAAACTATGTGAATACATCGGAAAACCTGACTTACATGATAATGGCTTCTCATTTAGGCACAGAGCCAACAGATTTGGGGGGAGGGAAAAGTCAATTACATTGACCCCAGTGCATTACTGGTAATTTATTTTATCAACCATATAAGGATGAAAGACAAAGCTAAAAATGTTAATTAATGATAATGGCAATGTTAGATTGCAATGGCAAAGAAGTTCTATAACCCTCAGAATTTAGCTTTTTCTGGTTGGAAAGGTTGAGGTCTGTTAAATAGCCATGTTTCTATCATATTGACATCTGGCTGGGAAGGTAGATAACTGTGTTTCTATCATACTGACATCTGGTTGGGAAGGTAGATAACTGTGTTTCTATCATACTGACATCTGGTTGGAAAGGTAGATAACTGTGTTTCTATCATATTGACATCTGGTTGGAAAGGTAGATAACTGTGTTTCTATCATATTGACATCTGGTTGGAAAGGTAGATAACTGTGTTTCTATCATACTGACATCTGGTTGGGAAGGTAGATAACTGTGTTTCTATCATATTGACATCTGGTTGGAAAGGTAGATAACTGTGTTTCTATCATATTGACATCTGGTTGGAAAGGTAGATAAGTGTGCATATTTTGTATATCTGTTGATATCCGGTATGTTTACAAATAAACATTTTGAAAGCCTTCTGCTTTGAATTTCAAAACTGATGATGTAGAACCATCCATCCATATATATATATATATAATTTTTAATCGTGTTATAGAATATACTTTGCTGAAGAGATCCAATAACTGAAACAGATGTCAACTTTACTTTCACCAGTTGGCTTAAAGACTAGATTCACCCCTCACCCCTCATACATACATTTCTAAACTTTCAATTAATTGATTTTATTGGAGTTAGCTGCCTTGTTTGTTGTTGTTTTAGACTTGAAACATCCCTAGAGGGAGATAATGTCTCCTAATTACAGTGGACAATCTCAGCCAATCAAGATTTTTCCACTCATTCTATTACACATGTGAGACTCTACCATGACATCAACTATATTCTCTATAGACCTACTTCACTGCAATTGCATCAGTTATGCAAATAATACAATTATGCCAGACATGCAAATATTACAAGCAAATTAGTTATGCAAATATCCCAAGTATATAAGGAATGTAAATTTTATGATTATATCTATTGTATTCGTGAGTGTATCAATGATGTACATTCCATAGTTATATCAGTTATGTAAATTTTAGGATTTATATAATATAATTATGTCAAGCATGTAATATAGGAATTATTCAAGAATGCAATAGACATTTGAGGTATATAATATTCTAATTATAGGAGCTATGCAATATCATGATAATATGAGTTATGTCATATCATGACATTGGTCATGTAATATTACGATATCAGTTGTATCGTATGAGTGTGTGTGTAAATATATATATATATCATCATCATCATCACTGTTTTATGTCCGTTTTTCCACGCTAGCATGGGTTAATCGGGTTGTCCTGTTGTGGGCAGTGTCCGGTCGGCTGACCATGTCTTGCTCATACGGGAACTGATTCTGGCTTGATTTCTACCTAACACTAACCTCATTTACAGTGAGTACTGGGTGCCTTTTGTCGTGACACCTACACAACCACTTTACAGTGTGGGCTGGGCACTTTTTGTTGTGTTGCCATCATGACCATTTTACAGGTTGGAGGCTTCATTGGATGATTTCATCTGAATGCAATAGTTCTAGTCCTGTAGGAGTCATTTCTATATAAAATAAAGATGCCAATACTCTACCAACATATAAACTACCTTATTTAACTGAGATCATTTCCCAATTAGAACTCCACACTTTTATTTATACCATATAATCATTGTTTTTATGTCCGCTTTTCCATGTTTGTATTGGTTGGAGAGGTTCAGCACAGCATCTCTCCAAGTGTCACAATTCTTACTCCTATCCTATGTGAGTCTCAATGATGTGAAGTCAGCTCTCACAATCTCTGCCCAAGTCTTCCTTGGTCTACCTCTACTGATATCAGCTCCCACAATCTCTGCCTAGGTCTACCTCTACTCAGATCAGCTCTCACAACCTCTGCCCAGGTCTTCCTTGGTCTACCTCTACTGAGATCAGCTCTCACAACCTCTGCCCAGGTCTTCCTTGGTCTACCTCTACTGAGATCAGCTCTCACAACCTCTGCCCAGGTTTTCCTTGGTCTACCTCTACTCAGATCACCTCTCACAATCTCTGCCCAGGTCTTCCTTGGTCTACCTCTACCAAACACTTCCTTCCACTGGCATATCCTGCCACTTCTTCACCTAACAATCATTGTCCAAGTGCATCAAATGTCCCAAAACAACGCAGTCTTCTCTCTTGTACACTACCTTGAACTCCTCATAAAGTCAGCTTCTCCAACTAATCCAAGCTTTGACTCTCTCACATTTACATTACACATCCAACGGAGCATGGTTGCTTCATTTCTCTCCAGCCTATGCACGTCCTCTGCAGTCACAGCCCATGTTTCACTACCATGTAGCACCTCACGTCCTCTGCAGTCACAGCCCATGTTTCACTACCATGTAGCACCACACGTCCTCTGCAGTCACAGCCCATGTTTCACTACCATGTAGCACCTCACGTCCTCTGCAGTCACAGCCCATGTTTCACTACCATGTAGCACCACATGTCCTCTGCAGTCACTGCCCATGTTTCACTACCATGTAGCACCACATGTCCTCTGCAGTCACTGCCCATGTTTCACTACCATGCAGCATTGGACTTTGCACACACACAAACACACATAATATATATATATAGAAAGATATATATATATATATATATATATATATATATATATATATATATATATATATATATATATATATATATATACTGCTAATAAGGGTGAGCAAAGACAATGGAAAAATAAATGAAGTCTAGTAGGCTATCTTTCAGAGTAATGTCCTAACAAGTATATATCTATGTTATTAGCTGACTGGTTAGAAATGGCAGCCAAAGCTCCCCCAAATTATATTCCAACTTAAAAAAAAAGTTAAGTGCACATTAAATATTATCGTAGATATCCCTAAAAACATCAACAGAGGCTGGCCACAACTGGGATGTTATACATCAGCTCAGTCAAACTTGACCAGGGACTAAACAGGAGAGGCTGGCCACAACTGGGATGTTATACATCAGCTCAGTCAAACTTGACCAGAGACTAAACAAGAGAGGCTGGTCACAACTGGGATGTTATTATACATCAGCTCAGTCAAACTTGACCAGGGACTAAACAAGAGAGGCTGGCCACAACTGGGATGTTATTATACATCAGCTCAGTCAAACTTGACCAGGGACTAAACAGGAGAGGCTGGCCACAACTGGGATGTTATTATACATCAGCTCAGTCAAACTTGACCAGGGACTAAACAGGAGAGGCTGGCCACAACTGGGATGTTATTATACATCAGCTCAGTCAAACTTGACCAGAGACTAAACAGGAGAGGCTGGCCACAACTGGGATGTTATTATACATCAGCTCAGTCAAACTTGACCAGGGACTAAACAACCAAATATTAATCTCATCATATTCTATTCAGTTTTTCTTTCACTACACTCTACTGATGTTTCATACAATATACTGACCACACACACTACTCTCTGGCCACATACTCCTCTCTGACTACACACATTCCCCTCTGGCCACACACACCTCACCAATCACCTCATCACTGAATCACTGGTTGTCTCACACCCCAAAACAGAAATATTATCCTTTAGATACGAAATATGTGTTAAGTGCTTTTTGAAACATTCATTTACAGAAATAGATTACAAGTTTCACTGCATATGAACATCTATGTATATATATGTGTGTGTGCATGTATATGTGTGTGCATGTATATTTGTGTGTATGTATATGTGTGTGTGTGTGCATGTATATTTATGTGTGTATGTATATTTGTGTGTGCATGTATATTTATGTGTGTATGTATATTTGTGTGTGTATGTATATGTGTGGGCATGTATGTGTGAGTGTGGGCATGTATGTGTGAGTGTGGGTGTGTGTGTGTATGTATATGTGTATATATGTGTGTATGCATGTGTGTGTATGTATGTATATATGTATACATGTGTGTATGTATATGTGTATATATGTGTATGTGTGTGTATATATGTGTGTATGCATGTGTGCATATATGTGTGTGTTTGTATAATTTTGAATGCTTGTGGAGCTAGGAATGGCATCAAAAGTAAAAAAAAAAAAATTATAAATTATTAAGGAGTAACTTTGATAGAGCAAAATAGTGTGAAATACATTGCGAGATATTTTACTATGTAGAAAAGAGCAATTAGTGTATCACCATTAGAGACAAAAGGCAATTAACACCCGACCTTACTTCTACATGCATCGATTCTGCCTGGCTTAGCAGAAATAATTACTAGACTTACTAATGTAACAGCCCAGAGGGTTGCTTAAGCTGGTAATGCCAGTAATGTGCTTAAGTAAAGTGACAGAATGTAGATAAATTGAAATCCAACTAATGAAGTGTAGTTAGTAGATTACAGCTAGTGTCGATTCTGTTTGGTAAGTCACTAGTATCAACCGAGACAAAAACAATAATTTATATCTACAAATACCATCATAAGAATGATGTTGTTTAGAAGAAGTTAAAACAATAAAAATTGGTGCATAATCTTTATGGTTCATGATTCATTTAATACTGAACAATACACTGACTGTATATTCTAAGCTGAGAATTATGTGAAATAAATGAGGTGTGTTGTACAGCAGAATTAATAGTAGTGGCATGTTGATGTGGACAGCGGTGATACTCATTAGTAGTTTGTAAAGACCTCATCATTTGATACAAAATAAGCAGTATGTATTACTCTGTAAAGTGATAGTGCCACAGCACTCAGCCCTCATTGTAAAGTGGAAGTTTTAGTGCCACAATAAAAATCACCAAATCCATCCTTTTAGGTGGTAGCTTTGATGCTATCGTATAAATCAGCCGGCCCATCCTGCTAGGTGGTAGTGCTGGTGTCATGATTAAATGCACCAAGTACATAGCATGGAACTGTGTTAGGAAAGACATCCAGTTGCAGAAACCAGAATGAAACATGAGTGAAACGTAATCATCGGACCTGTCTACTCTCAGCATGTGACAACCCATCTAACACAAGTACTGAACGAAACAGATGTGAAAGAGTGATAATGATGATGACGGTATGCTTCACTTCAAACATCACATCTAGTGGATAGGTAAGAGTTAAAAACTTGCCACAGGTGTTGTGTTGTATGAATTGCCAAGATAAATAGCTGCTAAAATCTCAGGTCAGCTCAGTAACAACAGCTAAGACCATTTTATTGCTGCAGGAAGAGCAGTATATAATAAATAGGTATTCTTATAATCTAGTTGATCGCAGTTCCAAGTATTTCTATGAAGCTGAAGCACATATATAGTATGTACCACCCACCCCAACCTTCCATACATCTCCCATGGCAACAAGCGGAACCATACATCTAGTGAAGCCTCCAGCAACACTGTAAAGTTGTGATGTTGGTGTCACTACAAAAAGCATCCAGCCCACACTGTAAAGTGGTCGTGAGGTGTCACTACAAAAAGCACCTAGCCTGTACTGTAAAGTGGTCGTGTAGGTGTCACTACACAAAGCACCTAGCCCATACTGTAAAATGGTTGTGTTGGTGTCACTACAGAAAGCACCCTGCCCACACTGTAAAGTAGTCATGTAGGTGTCACTACAAAAAGTGCCCAGCCAACACTGTAAAGTGTTCATGTAGGTGCCATGGTAAAAAGCACCCAGTCCACACTGTAAATGTGGTTGGCATTAGGAAAGGCATCCAGCTGTAGAAACCAAGTCAAAATCAGTTCTGTATGAGCAAGACGTGGTCACCTGACCTGGCATTTCTCACAACAGGACAACTCATCTGACCCATGCTAGCATGGAAAAATGGGCGTTAAATGGTGATGATGATGGAGTAGATAAAAAAAAAAAAAAAAAAAAAAACACACTTAAGTGTATTCTCCATAGCAGGGTCATCAAATGTTTAATTTATCTTGTGAAACTGAATATAAAATAGTAAAACAAGCAACAATAGAAACTTTACTTTTGCCAGAGAAACCAATCGAAATAATAGTTTCATCAGTCACATCGATATTTTCTTAAAAGGCTCACAGTATTTCCCATGAACTCTACCATAAACAGTTTTATGCAGCAGAAACCAAATATGGAGATATAATTAAATAAATATACATTAGGCAAATGTAAATATTTTTCTCCTTCTCTGCCAAAATACATGACACTGCTTATAGCAGTGTTACAACCTTATAAATTATTTTTCTTCACAAAGTTTCATTATCAAGTTTCAATACCTTGCTATATGAGAGAACACTTTTTGTTCTCTTGTTTTTGTTGTAAACAGCTAAATATTGCCTAGGAGAAAAAAAGTTTTACCATTGATTTCATCATGATGGGTTTTTTTAACTTCTTTTTATTTATGGCTTTTCTTTTTTGTTCCTGTTTTTTTGTTCACAAAATATTTTTATTAATAATAAATGGAAAACAAAGACTGCAGGAGGCAAGACAAAGTCAACAAGACCAAATTAAACAGAACTTTAAAATGAAAGACAAAAAGGTAGATGAGTACTAAATTTTCTATTTTTCTTGACAAATAATTGAATCAAAGATGAAAAGAAAATAGTTGCCTCTATTTTGCATAAACTTTTACAGGAAAAAAAAAAAAATTACCAACAAACGTCAAAAACAAAAATAAAAGTAAAAAAGACTAAAACAAAGAAATCTACAGAAAGGAGAATATGTTTATATGACAGCTGAAACGTGATACAGATTTTAGCTGTAGAATATATGGAAAATATATAGAAGAGAAAATCAAATGTGAATCACATACTCATTGATTTACAGAAAAAACAAAACCATCTCCCAAACCAACTCTTTTAACTATTTTTAGTGTTTATATGTCATATTGGGTAGAGAATGGCTTATTATTAGTCATAACAGCAATCTAATAGATGTTAAGGTGATGGACGAGATTTCAGTCAGTGAAGTTTTCTAAGATGCAACATTGTAGCTGAAGAGATTAATATTGAAATTTATGGGTGTTTTTAAATAGGTTGTCAATATGAACATTATCCAAGACTAGTATTATCTAAAGAAGAAACACTAACATATATTTTTTTCTTTCACATAGTATACACTCACTTAACTTTATACTCAACACCCTTCATAGTTGGAATTTATTTTCCCTCTATTTTCAGGAAGACATCAATGAAAATCATTGTCTTCAGAGAAAATTCAGTCATTCAGCTAAACTTCCGAGCACATTTGCATAAAAAAAGCAAATTTTCAGTTAGTGTCTTATTTAATTTGTTTTTATATGCAATTTTATCAAGCTAGAATACAGGGAGAAAAAAAGCAGTACAATTTGTGTTTTCTAATTCACTTCACTGCATTTCTTATAAACTTGACATTCGTAAAGTTTGTTAGATAAAAAAAAGAAATGGAAACTCCAATGATTCTTTTCCATTATGAAGATCACATACCTGATAGCGAGGACCACTTAACCATTGCTATAATCATCATCACCATGACCACTACTAGACCCATTTTGTCATCACTGTTATCATCATCACTACATATCAGAAATTAATAACAAAGCTTTGTGTTCATCACTGCCATCATAATTATTGTCATTCTCTCCATCAGCATCATTTACCACATTAGCTACACATTACAAAGACCAATGACAATACTTCTAAATTTAAAAAAAAAACAAAAGAAAAAATACTGAAGAAATCTGAAATTCAAACATGGAGCATTTCTGAGATTAGAAACTGAGTTAGATAACTCTGCAACTTTGTTACATTTAGTGGGATAAGTCATCAAATAAAGATAAATTATTGTAAGAGTTTTTGTTAAAACTTTGCAAATGATTTACACCAGACTTTGGTGAGTTATTCCAACAGAAATGGAAAGAGCTTGTACTTAAGGTTTGGAAGCAACAAATGGTAGGTATAATGAGAGCTATATGACTTCTGTTTAACCCTTTCATGACCATATTTCTAATGAAATTCACTCTATTTTAATTAATCAATGAAGAATTTTGATGGATTTACTAAAATTATTAATTATTTCATTACTAAGATAGTAGCTTAATGTAAGGTTCTTATATAAAATTATGTTGGAAGATTTTAATTTAAATTGGAAACCTTTAAAATGGGTGGTTTTGTTTCATAGCGGCAGAGCTGGTTTTGGCTGGGTTGGTAACTTAATGTAGGGTTCTTTTATAGAATTATGTAGGAAGATTTTAATCGGAAACCTTTAAAATAAGTGGCTTTATTTCATAGAACCAGAGGCAGTTTTGTCCAGGTTGGTAACATAGTTAACTTAATGTAAAGTTGTTATATAGAATTATGTTGGAAGATTTTAATTTAAATTAGAAACATTTAAAATAGGGGGGGGGGGGGTATTTCATTGAGCCAGGGCTGGTTTTGGCCACGCTGGTAACTAAAGGGTTAATGGTAGTGACAAAATCCGACCATATCATGCAGAGGATGGGGATATAATCAATACTATGTTTTACCCATATTAACAATTTTGATTGAGAGAAAAAATGCTGCTGAATATTGCAATTGAAATAATAATTTCTTTTGAGTTATACTTATTAAAGCTTTCTCTAAGTGATGTATTTATGTGCTCATACATTGTGTGATATCAATGTACAAAATAAACTAAATTTCAAACAAAACTTTAAGAACATTTGTTTGAAATAAGTGATTCACAGACATATAGATGCAAATGACCAAATATTGCTTTTAATTCCATTCAGCTGTTATTGATCCACTGATAGATGGACATTTAGCATGTCCTTGCTGACTTATCTATGCTGGTTATAGGCCTATATGCCCACATTGGCCAATTGCAGGTTGAACAGGGTACTCCCATGGTTGAGTAATTAGTTCTGTTCATTGTCACTGAAGTGAAATTTGAACTCAGAACACAGAGAGCTGGAACACATTCTGTAAGTTACCACAACTGATGTTCTAATAATTTTGCAAATCCATTACCCAGGAATGGTAGTTTATCAATCCTGAAAGGGTGAAAAGAAAGTTACCCCCAATAAGACTTAAAGAGTTGTAGAAAGCAGGAACAGTTACTGTACAACATTCTATCTGACATACTAAGATGTCTGCTAAATCAGCATTTTCAAAAAAAAAAAAAAAAATGATTTTAAATTGTTTTACTGGTTTCAGTCATTGGACTATGGCCATGCTGGAGTACTACCTTTATTACATATATTTCTCTATAGTTGAAAGATAAAAGTTGGAAAGATGACAGCCAAGTAAATCTCAGTGGGGGTTTGAATATTTAACAAAAAGATACATCACCAAATACCACATTATACTGATTTTTACCAATTATGTCAATGACCCCCTACCATGAACAGTATTAAAATGTATTGCTTCATGAAGTACAAGACACAAGCATAGTAATTTTGTTCATGTTTAAATACACTCTAAGAATTCAGTTCACACATATTTTGTCACTGGGGGTAAGAAAAATTGCTCATCATAACATATTTGTGCCATAACCATTAAAAATGTGAGGAAACTTTGATAACATATACTGAATAAAGAGAACTAAACTTATGAAGAAAAAAGAAAAAGAAAATACTTTAATATTCTGCTTGCAGAAGATTATTGACTGTTTTAATGAGGAGATAGAAACTTTACATAAAGCATCATTTCTCATAAACTTCATCTTTGATTCTAGATAAAATCTCCTAAACAAAAACCATACAGTAGTATTGAACAAGCTGAAACCAAATTCCACTTGAAATTGATTGATTCCAAGGAATGCTGTATCCTTAGCACAGCTAAACTGGCTGTCAGTAGAAATAAACTGGTTTATTCTCGTCGAGTTATTAATTTTATTATAGTAACTATTTTTGTCTTCTATCCATTCCTTCTTTATACTATTTCATTCAATTCCTTGCTTTCATCAGGTAAGAATTGGTAAGCAGCTTTACTACATCCTCTTAGGAGGGGGGGGGGGGGGCTGCACGAGAACCATATTAGATATTCAGCTGTAAGAAACACGATACAGTGATAAGACTTAGTAAAGAGAGCCTAAGCTGTGTGGAGATAGATGTTGAAATATTTGTAAAATTGCTAAAGACAAATGACAATGTATGATTATTTAGCAATAAATTTCGCTGTGAGTGTATGAGTATGTGTGTGTGTGTAGATGTTGGTGGAGAGGAATTTTAGAAAGTATGGGGATAATTCTTTATCAAAGAAATTAAAAATATTAAAAATTGTTTCAATATTGTACTGAATGCATTCCTAAATGCACTTGCAGCTTATAAAATTGTACCTGTGCTATAAAGCCATGATTTAATGATATTGGCATTACAACTACACTGATATCTTAAAACTGTGTCCTATGTTTTCTTCAGATATTTCAAAGAATAATGGATGATTAATTGAAGGAGTATCAGCTGATAGCATTTTATGTTACAAAACATGAATTTTCACTGGACATGTTCTGTAAAGATCATATATGCTGCTGGATATCCTTTTAAATGAAGTTAAATATCCTTGTTATGTAGAAGGACCTTTGCAAGGGACATAGAGTTCATAGTTTAATGATGGACTAGCTAGATAGAATATCAGGTTTAGTGAAGCAGCTGCCTTGCCACACATAGAGGCTAATGGAAAAAAAGCAATTGACTGGTGTTGACAATATCCTTTACATTGTAGAAATGGAAGAAGATATTAATCAAAGGAGAAGACACAACACAGCTTTGTATTTAAACATTTTTTTTAGCCTTGATCAATTAAAGGCGACTGAGTCAAATTGAGTCACTAGACTGGTTGGAATCATATGAACACTTTTACTTTGAACATATCTGATGTACAATGAAAATTACTTAATGCTTATCTAAGCAAATATATGCTTCCAAAGCATAGTTTATAAGAACATAAACCAGCAGATAAAGAACACAATATGGGGTGAAATAACATTAATCAGTCAGATATTTTATACAAATGCTCCTATTATGATTGTTATATTAGCAGATCTAATCAACCCTACTGATCTTATCTTCAATCATATTCTCTCTGACAATTTTCGTCTCACTTCTTAAGAATTACTGATTTTAATATGAAATTAAGCACTTCCATTACTTTGATGATATATACACACATATACACACACACACATACATACACACACACATATATATATATATATATATATATATATATATATATATATATATGGAGGCACATAGCTTAGTGGTTAGAGCATTGGCCTTGCAATGCAAAGTGGACGTGGAGGTGCCACGGCAAAAAAGCACCCAGCACTCACTGTAAATGAGGTTGGTGTTAGGAAGGGCATCCAGCTGTAGAAATCAAGCCAGAATCAGTTCCCGTCCCACCCTTGCAAGCAGGGAAAAAGCGGACGTAAAATGAAGTGATGATATATATATATATCCGTGTTGGTAACACGGTAAAAACCTCCCAGTCCACACTGTAAACGTGGTTGGTGTTAGGAAGGGCATCCAGCCGTAGAAAACCCGCCAGACAGTCCTATACAAGCAAGTCAACCAATCTTGCCTCAAGTGGGAAAATTCCCGTCCAAACCCATGCAAGCGTGGAAGATGGACGTTAAACGATGATGATGATATATATATATACACATATATACACATACACACATATATGTATACACATCTACACACACACATATATATATATATAATGCACACACATATACACACACACATATATATACATATACATTTATCAGACCTATTTCATAAAAGAGACCAAATGTAAGAATATTTATGAAAAGAATACTGAGGACCAAAATACAACAGACAGTATTTAATGATGTTATAGAGAAAGTCAATCTTACAGTCCATAATCACCTCAACTAATAGGCTTTTTATATTGTGAACTAAAGAGAAATGAGTATTATAATCAGTTGGGTTATAGGAACATTATTTCAAAATCGTGTTACATAAGGTATCTTGACATGGCAAATCAATAGAGTTATTTTAAATGGCAGATAGAATACTTTCTAGTATTCAGTCAGGTTCTCTGTACTTTGAATTCAAAACCCCACTGAAGTTATCTTTACCTTTCAATAAAAGAAGTACCAGTTTTGCACTGGGATCAATTCTTCCTGTATGTCTCTTTCTCACTTCTCTTTCCATCTGAAAGAACTTGACTGTGTTCAGACATGGAGAAGGATGAGCTGTACCAAGTTTAAAATGCCCAAGATAGCACAACTACGATCCCAACAGTAGTTACAGATCCACACATACAGACAATATATCTTGAGCAAAGAAGTCTGGCAGAGACTATTCCAATACAACATAAATATACTCCATCAACAATCAGAGATTTTGTTATTTTCCAGTTTCGATGCATTTTACTACATTGATAAGCAGGTTATCTTGGACATCCTTAGTTTCATCACCTCCCATATTTGTTTTAGTTAGGTATATCAAACATCACAGAGAAGTGACACAGGGTACCGAAGGATATAAATAATGTGCCTTCAAATGTTAAGAGAAAAGGTTAAAAGAATTAAAAACATAATCAATGGGGGAGATATGAGTAGGTTAAACAACTCAGTATTGGAGTAAAAATACTTGATAGAGTGCATAGCTTAGAGGTCTGAGAGTCACTCCAGGTAGAGCTGCTACTTCTCCGAATTGAGAGATCACAGCTCTGATACTATGGACATGTGGTTAGAATGTCTCTGGAAAGAATCACTGGAAAAGGTTGCTTCTGACAGGACCCACTGGAAGGAGTGTTTGAGGACTCTGCCCCACGACCCTCTCAGGAATAAGTGGGTAAAGAAGAAGAACTCAGCTTTAACACCTCATTATTGGCATAACACTTTTGTATCTAATACAACACTTATAGTGTTACATATATGAATGTGATCAAATGATAAGAAAGAGAAATCTTGGCTTTCTATGAGAATTTAACAGCTGCTAAAATATATTTCAACAATACTGAAAAGAGCAATTTCAAGTAAACACCTCACAGTTATTGTTTACAGATGACATGTCACATAGACATATCAAATAACAGAATATACTGGAAATGTAAGGGTAAAAGAGTAAAAATCCCTTCGGTTACTAATAACCATGAGATTTGCACCTAGAAAGTTCTCATCCAAGGTTGTTTGTGGAAGACCAGCAGTCACCCATGCATTCCAGTCTCTCCTCTCCATACCACCAATGTTGTCCAAGGGAAAGATAATGGCTGATACAGCTTGGCACCAGTGACGTTGCAACTCATTTCTACAGCTGAGTAAACTGGAGCAACGTGAAATATAGTGTCTTGCTTAAGGACACAATGCAACACCCAGTCAGAGAATTGAACTCAACCTCAAGGAGTGTTTGAGGACTCTACCGCCCCTCCATGACGGAGAAGAAGAAGAAGAAGAAGTCATTGATAAAATACACTAGTAGTTTTATCTATTGTGACCTAGATAAAAAGTGATATGTTAGAATACACACGCAACCATTAGGTTGGCGTCGTAATTAGACACAAAAATAGATTCCATATTTCTTAGAAGTGAAAAGATTCCTCAATTATCAGTTCATGTCTTGTTTTTAAGAGAACAAAGCATTTGAATTCATCAGTTGTCTCAAAGAGTGGACCAAAAATTTAGTACATCTCATTAGAGTTGAGTCGAAATATTAAAACTTTAAATTTATTGATTATTCAAGCAATTATAGAGCAACTCCTCTTTGCAGTTTTCTTCTTTTTTTTTTATAGATGATAGCGATTACAAGGAAATGGAAAAGAAAACAGACAAAATGATTTCTAAAAAAAAAAGAATAACAAGACATTCCATTGAATTCTGTTTTCTATTGAGAAGTAAAATTCTAAAAGAGATTATCACAGAGTTGTTAAATTAGGGCAGGAGTTTCTTTTGTCATTGGAAGGCCATATTTAATTTAATTGAGACCTTATGAAGTCATATAGAGGAAATTTAACATATACAACAGCATTTCACATTTTTATTTACATATCCACTAATTTTAAATAATGACTCATAACATATGATGGCTTTCAATAGATGAATATATATATATATATATTATATATATATATATATATATATATATATATATAGAGAGAGAGAGAGATAGAGATGGGGGGAGGGAGAGGGAGAGATGGGGTGAGAGAGAGAGAGGGAGAGAGAGCTTTCAACAGATGTGAATTTGTTTTATAAAGCTGACAATAGAAATTTCTTTACAAGTTCATTGTGAAGCATCAAAGACATTCAGTAAGTATTAGTTAATAGATGACTTTATTTCTCCCTTCTACTTTAAACCTTACATGTTATATACAGATAAAATATTGATTATTTTACTTCACAAGTGTACTGTTATTCTTTTACTAGCTGGCACCGTGCCGTCAAGAATAACGGCTAATTGTAGTATTTTAGAGATAAAAACGGTACAAAGCCAAGTTTTTAGTTTAATAATTCTTTTATTACAATTTTTTTTATCTGCAACTAACATAGATAACCAAGATAATATCTTGGTGTGCATGTGTATATATTTATATGTATGAGTGTATAAATATAAACACAGACACACATACACTCACACAAGTATGAATATATTCACACATACACCCACACAAGTGATATAAACACACAAACTTACATATACTGACACAAGTATATGGGGTACCACCACCACCTTCATGAATCTTATATCAATCTTAGTCTGTTACCCAGTTTATTGATCTTCATTTATGAAATAGTTGAGTTTACCCTAAGTTATGTTCCTCCTAGAGAGTTACCTACCTCTATGGAGTAATTGCTACAAGAAATTTTACACAATTATACATACATACTGATGCTCATATGTGTATGTATGTGCATATATGCATTTATCTATCTATCTATATGCACACATGTATATATATATGTATGAGTGTGTATGTATGTATCTATGTATATGTATGTATGCATGTATTTATGTGTGCATATATATATATTTTTCAGGCCATTTCTGAATCGAATATTTTCAGTATTCTCTGTGTTTGCCATCATTCCCTTTATTGATTAACTAATTATGATGTAATCGGCACCAGATGATGTCACCAGGATATTATGTCACCAGGATATTATGTAACCAGGCCATTGAAATATATATAGTGTTTTTATTTTTGCAACAATAAAACTTTAAAGGGATATCACCAGTCCGGCCGCGTGTTATTTAATAAAATTAATAATTTATACACACACATATATATATATATGTAGTAGGTAAACATATCCAAGCTATGGAGCAACTCAAGTCCATAGGGTGAGTTTGAGTACAATTATTAAGGCCAGTTACTACAATGGTGCCATACCAGGTACATGTTTCATTAGCCCTGGTCTCCAATTTGTTCAGTCTGGGGCAATGAAAATGAACTGGTTCATTTTCATCAGCACAGGCAGAACAAGTTGGAGACCAGGGCTAATGAAACATATGTACCTGGTATGGCACCATTGTAGTAACTGGCCTTAATAATTGTACTCAAACTCACTAATGAAATATACATACCTGGTATGGTGCCATTGTAGTAACTGGCCTTTATATATATATATATATATATATACACACATCATCATTAAATAAGTCAGAGAATATTGTTTTGCTCATATGTTCCATTTTTGGCATGGTTCCTATAGCTGACTGCCATTTCTAATAACAACAAACATTTTACAGAGTGTACTGGGTGCAATTGCCAATACATATGTCCTTTTAAAGGCAAACCTTCTTTAAATGTTTAAGCTATCATACATATTAATACAGACAATAAAACATCCTACTACAGTCTCCTATTTCCTATGTATGTTGAATATTTAATATCCAAATATTACACATGCCTTTATTTAATGATAAATCCTCATTATCTTATTGCATCCAGACACGTCTGTCACTCTTTCATACAGCTGTTAATTTCTTCTACTCACACAAATCTAATGTAATTTCTCAAGGAAGCTAATCATGTTAATACTACATAAATAAATAATCTGACTATTGTTGTTTCTTTCAACTGAACTTAATCACCTTTTTTGTTTTCTGCAAATAAAATGAGAATGTGTAGAGAGAAATTTCTTCACCTAAATGATATTGTCTCAAGAAAAAAATATTTTAACAACAGAAATGAAATTGCTAAACTAATAGAACGTAGTAATTTCCACATGCATGTGTGTGTGTGTGTGTGTGTGTATCCCAGGTTCAATCGAGGGTAACCACAGTAAGTAAGGTACTCAATACACAGTAGAGTATATACAATATCTAATATAGAAATAATTTCTACAGGACTAGAACTGTTTCATTCAAAAGAAATCATCAGGAAAATACATACCAAAATACATCAACACAAAAAAAGATCTCATAAAATTGAGAAGGTCCTTTGTGAAATTCCTCCAAGAAATTCCAGATAAACCTGGATATGTCTTCAGTAACAGGGGTGGGTCATAGTGTCGAAAACATTACTGAAGTGTGAAGCATGATTTGAAAGACTTTGCCAGGTGATGTTATTAAGGGAGACATCGATGGAGCAATACTGGCCAAAACCTATCGAAGTTATCAGATAGATATATGGACAGATTGACAGACAGGTAGATAGAGAGATAGAGAGATTGATCGATAGATAAAAAGAAAGATAGATAGATAGATTGATAGATAGTTAGATAGATTGAGAGATAAAGAGAGAGAGAGAGAGAGAGAGAGAGAGAGAGAAACGGGAATTAATTTATTTTCAAGCATGAAATATTTGGTAAAGTTGGTGCTACAAGAAGGTGGTGGTGGTGGTGATGGGAGGTGGTTATGAGTGGTGGTGGGTGGTGATGGGAGGTGGTTATGAGTGGTGGTGGTGGGTGGTTATGAGTGGTGGTGAGTGGTGATGGGAGGTGGTTATGAGTGGGTGTAAATGGGTGGTGGTTGTGAGTGGTGGTGGGTGTGGAGAAGAAAACAAGAGACAAAGTCAGATGAGTTGGTTGTCAGAATTGATAGCAGCTATGATAATCACAATTGCTATGATGACTATGATAGAAGATCTTCTGTCATAAGATATATATCTTAACAGCTGTTGTGGGGGGTACCACCACGAAGAGCAGGATGGAAAATAACAACAGCAGCGTAACAGCAAAAGTACAGTCACAGCAGCAACATCAACATCACTGACTCAGTGTATTTTATGGTGAAATATTCAGTAGTGTTTTGCAGCAAGAGGAAAGAAGAAGTAGATCCACTCACAGTCCTCAGGGCTTTCTTGCCATGTGAAATATCAGACAAACAAAACAAAAAAACTATCATATTTGTTTTCCATGCTTCCATTGACAAACTATCAATGTGGTTTCTAAGCAATCTGGTTTGATCTGTACACTTTTAATGTAGCAGCCAAATCTCTCTCTCTTGCTGTCTCTCTCTCCCTCTCTCTAGCTGTCTCTCTCTCCCTCTCTCTTGCTTTCTGTCTTTCTCTCTTGCTCTCTCTCTCTCTCTCTTGTTCTTGTTCTCTTTCTCTCTTGCTGTCTCTCTCACTCTCTCACTTTCTCTCTTGCTTTGTGTTTTCTCTCTTACTCTCTCTCTTGCTGTGCCTCTGTCTCTCTTTTGCTCTCTGTACAATTTTTTTCTGTCTCTCTGTCTCTCTCTCTCTACCATTTCTGAAATTGGAATCCCATGTAATACCCTAAGGCTTAAGAAACTCTCCACACAAGGCCAAGATGGTGGCAGTAGCTAGAACACGGAACATGTAATGTGTGTGTGTTAGATAGATATTTGGTTTAATGTAGGGGCTTTCCTCATCTGTAATAATAAATCTTGGCTATTGTCAAATATACTCAGATCACAGGATCGCAGTAATAGAAGTTCAACAAGCAATATAATTTTGAATAGGACACCCCAGCCCCCTCCCCAAAAATGTCCAATAGTATATAGTCTATATTTACTTTAAGAACAGCTGTTCTCTTGAATATAACCATAATCCTAATGATTATGGGTTAATAGTTTATATACAAGTGTATCTTGATAACTTCACATCTTGGTGAATCTATGTAAACATCATATGAGAAGCTGCTCATATTTCAGCAAATCTCGACCAAGATAACTCAAACAAAACACTGTATCTAAATACAAATCACATGATTATACACCCACACACACCTACCTTTACCTTGTTGAAAATCTAGTTACAACATTTGCTTCTACAATTCAATGAAAAATGTTTTTGGAACCAACTCAGAGTAATGATATCAGAAGACAGAAAAAAAAAAGAACGAAAAAACCCCCCCACAACAAATAACCCCTCCATGAAATCCTTTTGGAAGCAGCCAGTTTGAAACCACTCCTGTTTCTATGATATATAACTCTTATGTATCGTGGAGATAGGTAAAACAGCCTCTTTGTTGCCATCTTAAATCCCACCACATCTTTTGTATTGTTGCAGCCTTCAAATTACATACTTTTTATATATAACTCTTTATTTTAATGTCTATATATTTATCTAAACATGGGTGGCAACTGCAGAGGATATGCGACGGCTGGAGAGAAATGAAGCAAGTATGCTCCGTTGGATGTGCAATGTCAATGTGCGTGAACGACCAAGCATAGACGAGTTGAAAAAGAAACTGGGTATAAGACGGATAAGTTGTGGTGTGCAGGAGAGAAGGCTGAGATGGTATGGATATGTGATGCCAAGAAATCCCACTAGAAGGGAGATACAGTAGAGGTAGACCACGTAAAACATGGGTGGAGGTGGTGAGAGCAGACCTCAGATCACTGAAACTCACTGAGGAGATGACGAAGGACCATGACAAGTGGGGAGATGCTGTGCTAAATAGGACCCATCCAACCCTTGCAAGCAGGGAAAAGCGGATGTAAAATGATGATGTGATGATGATGATGATGATCCCACCATCATTTTATGTAAGAATCTTTGTTTTAAAACACCAGCTTAATAATGATAATGAAAAACTTAAGTTTCATTATTAAATCCCTTAACATTTTTGATGATTTTCAAAATAATTAAAAAATCATAGGCAGAGTCTTTCATTAGAAATATAGTAGCAAAAGGGTGAAAGTAAAGAATGGAACAGTTAATAGCTAACATCAGTAGCCAGCCCTAACTGATTCTCTCCATCTTACTCCCTCCCACATATCTCTCTTCGTTATTGAGATTAAAACAAAGAATGTCTTTGATATTAGATCAAATGATTTATTGTTACTGTTATGTTGCTATAACTAGGAGAGTGTAGGAGTATTTGGAGCTTCCTTCATCCTCACCAGCTGCCCTCTACTATTTCATTACCTTCTAGGTTTTGTTTTTTTCCCACTTGTTGTGTAATTTGTGTTATGACCTTTCATCTGTCACACTTGCAACAATAAGAGAAGCCCCTGTAATTATTATTATTATTATTATTATTGAGTGGCAGTATTGGTAGAGCTCCGCAGCAAATAGTTACAAGTCCATTATACACACATCACACAAATGTGTGTATAACAAATATTATTATTTGGATTGGCAGTATTGGTAGAGGGTTGGACGCCATGTTTTGCAGCATAGAGTTACGGCTCTTTACGTTCTGAGTTCAAATCCCACCAAGGTTAACTTTGCCTTTCATCCTTATGGGGTCGATAAAATAAAGTACCAGTAATGTACTGGTTAATTGTTGGCCTTGAGCCAAATGTAGAAACAATTATTATTTGGATTGGCAGTGTCAGTAGAGCGTCAGACATGCTTTGCAGCATAGAGTTACGACCCTTTACGTTCTGATTCAAATCTTGCCGAGGTTACCTTTGCCTTTCATCCTTTAGGGATCGATAAATAAAGTATCTGTAATGCACTGGGGTCGATTTAACCGAATTTCCCTTCCCCCCAAATTGCTGGCCTTGTGCCTAAATCAGAAACAGTTATTATTATTATTGATCAGGTTGTTGAAATTTTTAATTTCGTTTTAACTGCCATGGCGTTTGTTGTGGCCACCACTGCCACCACCCCCACTGCCACCACCACCACCACCACCACTGCTACTGTTATCGCACCCACTGCCACCACCACCACAACCCCCACTACCACTGCCACCACTTCCACCACCACCACAACCCCCACTACCACTGCCACCACTTCCACCACCATCTTCACCCCTGCCATTACAACAATGACTACCCCCCCCCCCCCACACACACACCACCACCACCATAACCCACCCTCCCCACCACCACAATCATTCTTTTGTTTCATGTTGATGTTATTGTTAATGTTATCACTATTTGCATCATGTTCAATTTCTCTCTTCTTTTCAGTTTAGTGTGACGTCAACTTCCATGAAACAGACACAAACATTGACATAACAAACCAGAGCTTGGAAAAACAAAACTTTAACAATAACCTCATAAATAATAAACAAAAAAGCAACTAATATATTTATATAAAAAACATCTTTTTCAGAGACAAGTTTCAATTGCTTCTAGCATGAATCTACAGCTTCCACCTCTTCTGGTTGAGTTCATCTTTTTTTATAACATGAATGATAGAATCACTACCACCACCAGCACCAACAACACTACCACCACCACATACATCACTACCAACAACACATACATCACTACCACCACCACCACCATCACATATATCACTACCAACAACAGCACATACATCACCACCACCACCAACAACAACACATACATCACCACCAACAACAACACATATATCACCACCACCGCCAACAATACATACATCACCATCACCAACAACAACAACACATATCACCACCACCACCAACAACACATACATCACCACCACCATCACCAGCAACAACAACAACACATACATCACTACCACCAACAACACAAACATCACCACGACCACTACCACCATCACATACATCACCACCACCACCAACAACAACAACACATACATCACCACCACCAACAACAACACATACATCACCACCACCACCACCACTACCACTACCACAACCACCACCATCACATACATCACTACCACACACATCAATGATAACATCAAGGAAAACATCTCTACCATCAAAATTACAACTGACATCAACACAACCACTACTAAAAGTCTAGAGTGTGTCTCAAGGCAGGAGTCTCGTCAGTCCACTGTTTATCTCAGTTTAATAGTGTGAAGTGACAGAGCACAAGATTCCCCCCTTGGCAGGACACCAGTTCATCTCTGGGTTAAAGTGTGTCTCAAGCCAGGAGGCTCAGTAGACCACAGCTTATCTCAGTTTAATAGTGTGAAGTGACAGAGCACAAGATTCCCCCCTTGGCAGGACACCAGTTCATCTCTGGGTTAAAGTGTGTCTCAAGCCAGGAGGCTCAGTAGACCACAGCTTATCTCAGTTTAATAGTGTGAAGTGACAGAGCACAAGATTCCCCCCTTGGCAGGACACCAGTTCATCTCTGGGTTAAAGTGTGTCTCAAGCCAGGAGGCTCAGTAGACCACAGCTTATCTCAGTTTAATAGTGTGAAGTGACAGAGCACAAGATTCCCCCCTTGGCAGGACACCAGTTCATCTCTGGGTTAAAGTGTGTCTCAAGCCAGGGGGCTCAGTAGACCACAGCTTATCTCAGTTTAATGGTGTGATATAACAGAGCACAAGACTCCCCCCTTGGCAGGACACCAATCCATCTCTGGGTTAAAGTGTGTCTCAAGCCAGGAGGCTCGTCAGACCACAGCTTATCTCAGTTTAATGGTGTGATATAACAGAGCACAAGACTCCCCCCTTGGCAGGACACCAATCCATCACTGGGTTAAAGTGAGTCTCAATCCAGGAGGCTCGTCAGGCTGGTGCTTATCATGGTTTTGTGGTGTGAAGTGACAGAGCACAAGACTCCCCCTAGTGGACAGCACACCAGTCCTTTGCAGGATTAGCTCCTACCCCCCAGCTATTACTGGTACTCATTTTCAGCTGACTACAGTGGAGCAATGTGAAATGAAGTGTTTTGCCCAAGAACACAACCCACAACATTATGATTGTGATTCCAAAACCCTTACCACTGAGCCTTGCACCTCCACCAAAAGAAAACCACTAATACCACATCTCCTTCAAATGACACCACAAATAAAGAATACATTAGGTAATGTAGTCAGTCTTACATACAGACAGGATGGTCATTACTGGAATAAATCATGTCTGATTGATCAGTATTGACCCAGGACTAAACAATAACACTAATAATTGTTTCTATTTTTGGCACAAGACCAGCAATTACCCAGTACATTACTGGTACTTTATTTTATCGACTCCGTAAGGATGAAAGGCAAAGTTAACCTCGGCGAGATTTGAACTCAGATCATAAAGGGACGTAATTCTATGCTTCAAAGCATGGCATCCTGACCCTCTACCGATACTGCCAATTCACCGCTAACACTAATAATGGTTTCTGATTGAGGCACAAGGCCAACAATTTTGGGGGAAGGGAAACGTCAGTTGAATCGACCCCAGTGCATTACTGGTAATTTGTTTTATCAACCCATGTAAGGATGAAAGGCAAAGCTAACCGCAGCAGGATTTGAACTCAGAATGTAAAGGGACGTAACTCTATGCTGCAAACACTAACGACACCAACAAAGGACTCTTATGCAGCCCCCTCCAAACTGCCAAAATTTCCACAAATTATTTGTTGCTGTCTTAAAACAGAATGCTTAGAATGGATATTGTTGTCCTAGTTACATTATGTTTAAAACACCTTTGATAATAAATAGGTTTGTATGATCAGGGCTGATCTGGGTCTAGACAACAACAGCAACAATATCAACAATAATAATTTGGGAGTATCTACCTGCTCCTTTGACCTCATTGAAATAGCAATCAAATTTCTCTCATACTGCACCCTACTGTGGGCAATAGCTATAGATAGAATATCTATGAAGAGAAAAATAAGAGAGTCACTCCAGGTAGAGCCGTTATTTCTCCGAATTGAAAGATCACAGCTCAGATATTACGGGCATGTGGTTAGAAAATCTCAAGAAAGAAGTGGTGGATAGATTTTATGAGCAAAACATGAGCAAGACATGGAGTCTTTCACTTCTATAGGACAGGTACCTCCCAAATAACACAGACATGGGGTCCTTTCACTTCTATAGGACAGGTACCTCCCAAATAACACAGACATGGGGTCCTTTCACTTCTATAGGACAGGTACCTCCTAAATAACACAGACATGGGGTCCTTTCACTTCTATAGGACAGGTACCTCCCAAATAACACAGACATGGGGTCCTTTCACTTCTATAGGACAGGTACCTCCCAAATAACACAGACATGGGGTCCTTTCACTTCTATAGGACAGGTACCTCCTAAATAACACAGACATGGGGTCCTTTCACTTCTATAGGACAGGTACCTCCCAAATAACACAGACATGGGGTCCTTTCACTTCTATAGGACAGGTACCTCCCAAATAACACAGACATGGGGTCCTTTCACTTCTATAGGACAGGTACCTCCCAAATAACACAGACATGGGGTCCTTTCACTTCTATAGGACAGGTACCTCCCAAATAACACAGACATGGGGTCCTTTCACTTCTATAGGACAGGTACCTCCCAAATAACACAGACATGGGGTCCTTTCACTTCTATAGGACAGGTACCTCCCAAATAACACAGACATGGGGGCCTTTCACTTATGTTAACATATTGTTTATAGGAGTTGTTGAACTGAATCTTATGATGACAAATACAGCAGCTGTATTTATTAGTACCACCACCACTACTACTACTACTACTACTATTACCACTATTACTACTACCACCACTACTACTATTACCACCACCTCTACCACCACCACCACTACTTCTACCACCACCACCACCACCACCACCTCTACCACCACCACCACTACTACTACTACTACTACTACCACCACCAACAACACTAATACTACTACTACCACCACCACCACTACCACCACTACCACCACCTCCACCACCAACACTACTACCACCACTACTACTACTACCAACACCACCACCACCACTACTACTACTGCTACTAGTCCGCCCCACTACTACTACTACCACCACTACTACTGCTGCTACTAGTGCCCCTCCACACCATTACAGCTACCACCACCACTACTACCACCACCACCACTACTACCACTACTACTACCACCACTACTACTATTTTTTACTATGACTCAGACTTCTGTGGAATACCAGGAGGTAGGAAGCTGTGTAATAACTGACAGGAAAGCTAATTGGTTGATTAGAAAAGCCAGTGAGGTGTGAAAATGTTGTAAGTCCAGCAAATTAAAGTCGTCAACTGGTCAGATATTTATGAATACGGTGTTGTAAATGACAAATTCAATTATATCTCTAGAATTCAACGATGTCTGTATGCCAGGATGTCTAGATAACAAATATTGAAAAAGAGGGAGGTAGATCTCATACTTAGCTGCTGTCAACCATTGCCACAACTACCATGTCCTTGTAACTTGATCCTACAACTTAACCCATCAGAGACTGAAAATGGCTCCTGCCATCATAGTAAAACCTTGACATATTATACAAAGTAGAGTTGAGAATTGTTACAAATGGTAGAGTGTTGGCTGGGTTAGATTTAGACCTTGGTGGCCATACACAAACAATACACAACAAAGCCCACCAATTTTACATATCAAACTTAGCTTGGTGCAAGTAATTAGAATTGAAACGTTATACATACAGGTATTCAATTTAAAAATTCTAACCATCCTAAAGCTAAAAAGCCCAGCTGAGGGAACAAATAAATTTCTAGGGCGGTCACTAGTGGAGACCCCCCCCCACCCCACACTGCAGGAGGCCCAGGGCAATTGCCCCCTTTGCCCACCATTAAATCTGACCCTGAGTGTCAGACTCGATGATGCAACACAGTACTTATCATATTTCTCATTGTCAAAGATGCTTCAGCCTCTAAGATGCACCCTAATTTTGACAACCAAAAATTTGAAAAATAATAATAAACACAAAAATAAGGCCCTGGAACTTCAGGTCTTGTTACCTAATTTTTTAATGATATTTTGTTTATTTACTACTTTAACTAAGTATAATTTATACACTTCATTGAGAGGTCATATACAGGAGTTCAAATTACTGTCTAGCAGAGATAATTTCCCGCTGGGGCTAGGATATGCCTATGAGAAACATAACCTTCAGCCTCCAAGATAAATGGTAGATTTTTGAGAAATTTTATGAAAAAAATATCATCTTCGATGCTGGGAAATACGCTAGTTTTGTCCACCAACGATTCTGTGTTCAAACTCTACTGGTGTTGAATTTGACCTTCATCACTGCCAGAGTTGATAAAATAAATGGCAGTTTATATACTGAAGGGAGGGGGTTATTGATTTTATGGTTCAAGAAAAAAATATATTTTGGTGAATATAACTATATGAAGGCATGAGGTTAAGTGGTTAGCTAAGTGGATTTGGAATCGTGAGGTTGTGAGTTCAATTCCCAGACCGAGTGATGTATTATGTCCTTGAGCAAGACACTTTATCTGATGTTGCGCCTTCTGCCAGGTGTTGCAACTGGTAGATAGTATTAGCAATGGAAAACCAATGGGAACATTGTTTCTTTGGTCAGATTTGACCGCTCCACCTCACTCGGTAAGTGAATAAGGTCGGATCTTGCCGATTGATGTCTAGGGAGTGCAACATACAGTTACTGTGGGTTTACCAGAGTAAACACTTGATACGTAGTTTCCTGTCTGTAAAGATGTGTAGAGCTAAGCAGAATGTAAATATAATAATAAAAGGATGATTTATTATGTCTTCATTACGATTATTGAGTAGTGATGCACGTTTCACTATTGATTAGCTCAAGGTTTGATGTCATAAAATAGTTACCAGCAAAATACTGAAATAGGTGAGCATGTCCCATTGGCCATGTAATATTAGTAATATTACTACATATGAATAACAGAGCACAAATAAGATAGGAGAAAGACTGTAAAAGAAATCAGCTATAAGTATGCAAGAGAAAGACTGTGCTGGTAGAGACATGTGATGTGTATGAAAGATGATGTTTGAGTAAAGAATTGCTAAGTATCCAAAATGGAAGAAACTTGGAAACGCAGAAGACAATGAAAGACATGGGAAGAAGCAGTGAAGGCTGATCTTAAGTGGTTAAATCTTATGAAGGACAACAAGGAACTATAACAAATGATGAGATGCCAGTGTGCTGGAGAAAACCCATCTAACCCTGCAAGCATGAAAAACAGAAATATGAAGATGATTTGTTTTCAATATCATCATCATCATCACCGTTTTACGTCCGTTCTTCCATGCTAGCATGGGTTAGACGGGTTGCCCTGCTTTGGGCAGTGTCCGGTCGGCTGACCTTATCTTGCTCATATGGGAACTGATTCTGGCTTGATTTCTACAGCTGGATGCCCTTCCTAACACCAACCTCATTTACAGTGAGTGCTGGGTGCATTTTTTTTCTGTGGCGCCTACATCACCACTTTACAGTGTGGGCTGGGTGCTTTTTTGCCGTGGCACCTCCACAACCACTTTGCAGTGGAATGATAGGGACCCCAGTCCTATCATCTCATTTCTACAGCTGAGTAAACTGGAGCAATGTGAAATAAAGTGTCTTGCTCAAGGAAACAACACATCACCCCGGTCCGAGAATTGAACTCACAACCTTTCGATTGCAAGCCCAATGCTCTAACCATTAAGCCATGCGAAAATTGATGAAACTATCAACCCTACCCCTTACAGTGTTGTGTCTAGTCCAAAATAATATCCCCACCACCCCTCAATCAGAGGTAAGTTCTCAACAATCAGCAGAATTTCTACCTCATTCTTCTATATTCTTAAATGTATGGTTGTGTGTCTAAAAATTAATGTTTTGTTGAGGCTCCAGCCAGATCGGAAATGGTTGCATCTGACAGGACCCACAGGAAGGGCTGTTTGATGGCTACCCCAACCTTGACCCTCTCGAGAATAAGTGGGCAAAGAAAAAGAAAAAAGAAGAAAATAAACCATAACGGTTAAGAAAACAAAGCAAACACATTAGTGGTGGTGGTAGTAGTAGTAGTAGCGATGGTGGTGGTGGTAGTAGTAGTAGTAGTAGTAGTAATAGTAGTAGTAGTAGTAGTGGTGGTGGTGGCAGTAATAGTAGTAGTGATGGTGGTGGTGGTAGTAGTCATGGTAGTGGTAGCAGTGATGGTAGTAGTAGTAGTAGTAGTAGTGATAGTAGTAGTAGTAGTGATGGTGGTAGTAGTAGTAGTAGATTAAGATGAAGGAGATGAAGACAGTGAAGAAGAAAGTATGAGAGGGCGACTAGTGTTAGAAAGTAAAAACTAAGAGAAAGCAAATCTCAGATATGGTATAGTGAAGACAGGAAATAAAACAGGTTTCTGAATTTCCATTTAAATATAAATTAGATTATTATATAATACAACAACAACTACAACAATGACAACAACAATGATGACAAACAAACATAATAAAAAAAGAAAGAATGGTGATTCCATATTGGCTCAATATTCATTTTCAAAAGAACATCTCACTTTAAAGAGACTAAAACATTTAGAGATAGGGGTATTGAAAAAAAAAAAAAGATAAATCAAAATATAGGAGGTGGGGGCACTTCCTTTTTTGTATGTGCCAGCATCTTTGATGTTAGCACAACTTAGCAGAATCGAAAATTATTAATATACATTTATCTGATTTAACAGATATGACAACAGCAAGAAGAATTTATTCGATCAAAGCATTTAGAGCAAAACTTTTTTTTCTCTCCTTATTTAAAGTTTCTAATCTGAAACACTTTATCAGAATAACTTTAATATAAATTGATTAGAATTTTTAAATGGCTGAGAATTATATTTCATAATTTCATTTTCCTTATTTCATTTATTCATATTTTATTTTACTTTTTTTTTTAATATGTTATTATTGTTATTATTATTGCAATATCGGGAGAGCGTCAAACAACATGCTTTGCAGCTTAGAGTAACGGCCCTTTACGTCCTGAGTTCAAATCCCGCCGAGGTTAGCTTTGCCTTTCATCCTTATGGGGTTGATAAAACAAAGTACCAGTAATGCACTGCGTCGATTTAATCAACTTTCCCCTCCCCTTCAAATTGCTGGCCTTGTGCCAAAAGCAGAAACATTATTTTAACCTCGGTGGGATTTGAACCAGCCGAGTTAACCTCAGCGGGTCCAAATCCCGCTGAGGTTAACTTTGCCTTTCACCCTTACGGGGTCGATAAAATAAAGTACCAGTAATACACTGGTTTAATTGCTGGCCTTGTGCCAAAAGTAGAAACAAATATTATTATTATTATTATTATTATTTCAATTGGTTTTGTTTTTGACAGTTTTTTTATTCTTATATCATTCCTGCCTGGAGGTGAGAACCGTCTGTCAAAATGTTTACATATCCACCTCACAGTTTAAATATTCCATCTGAAATATTCAAAGAGTATTTCAAAGGAGGAGGAGGAGAGATACTGCAAGAGAAAGAGAAGAACAGAAAATAAAAGCATAAAAAAATATCAACAACAAAAATAAAGTGTAACAATACCAAATGAAAGAAAAGAAGCTTAACCCCCTCCCCACAAAAAACACCTCTCCCCAAATTATATCTATGGAAGCTTGAGTGAAATTGTCTCTGTATAATTGTTTCGAGAACTAGCATTCTCATAGAGAAGAAAGTTTTCAGCGAGGGAGCAATATACAGGATATAAAACAGCATCTTGGCAATTGAAACTATAGCCTTTCAGCAAGATGTGAAGAAATTCTGCCTCTCTTATTGATTTTTCTTAGCATAGCACTGGAAATTTTGGCTAATAAATTATATCACGTCATAAGAGATGAGACACACACACACACACACACACACACACATATATTATTTTGTGGTAGCTTTTCAAGGTTCACTAAATTTATTCCCAGAGGACAAAAAAGAGCACACACACACACATATATATATGTGTGAATGTGTGTGTGTTTGTATGCATATATATATATAAGACTGATAGAGTAAGATTACAGTTTAGTGACAGGAATGGATCAGAGAAAAGAAAGAAAAGGAAAAAGAAAAAAAAAGTTAGCAGACTTAATGGTTGGAACTAATGTAGACACTACACACTATTTACCGTTTAGTTGCATGCTAAAATTAATGGCTAGAACCAATTCAATGAGGCTGTTAGCATGTTTGACAGGTGGTGAGGTGGTAACTCTTGTACAGACTGGTTTCTGTTGAAACCACATATTACCTTTCTAATACATTTAGCTGGATAAAATCGCTTGAGGGCTTCTTTAAACCAGGGAATAAATCTGTGCAGCTCTGATACTGATAATGGCCGTAGTTGCAGCGATGGTGGTGGTGGTAGGGGTGGTAGTGGTGGTGGTAGTGGTGGTAGTGGTGGTGGTAGAGGTGGTAGTGGTGGTAGAGGTATTGGTATTGGTGGTGGGTAGAGGTGGTAGTGGTGGTGGTAGAGGTGGTAGTGGTGATAGAGGTATTGGTATTGGTGGTGGGTAGAGGTGGTAGTGGTGGTGGTAGAGGTGGTAGTGGTGATAGAGGTATTGGTATTGGTGGTGGTAGTGGTGGTAGTGGTGATAGAGGTATTGGTATTGGTGGTGGTAGAGGTGGTAGTAGAGGTGGTAGTGGTGATAGAGGTATTGATATTGGTGGTGGGTAGAGGCAATAGTGGTGGTGGTAGAGGTGGTAGTGGTGATAGAGGTATTGGTATTGGTGGTGGTAGAGGTGGTAGTGGTGATAGAGGTATTGGTATTGGTGGTGGTAGTGGTGGTAGTGGTGATAGAGGTATTGGTATTGGTGGTGGTAGTGGTGATAGAGGTATTGGTATTGGTGGTGGGTAGAGGTGGTAGTGGTGGTGGTAGAGGTGGTAGTGGTGATAGAGGTATTGGTATTGGTGGTGGTAGTGGTGGTAGTGGTGATAGAGGTATTGGTATTGGTGGTGGTAGAGGTGGTAGTAGAGGTGGTAGTGGTGATAGAGGTATTGATATTGGTGGTGGGTAGAGGCAATAGTGGTGGTGGTAGAGGTGGTAGTGGTGATAGAGGTATTGGTATTGGTGGTGGTAGAGGTGGTAGTAGAGGTGGTAGTGGTGATAGAGGTATTGATATTGGTGGTGGGTAGAGGCAATAGTGGTGGTGGTAGAGGTGGTAGTGGTGATAGAGGTATTGGTATTGGTGGTGGTAGAGGTGGTAGTGGTGATAGAGGTATTGGTATTGGTGGTGGTAGTGGTGGTAGTGGTGATAGAGGTATTGGTATTGGTGGTGGGTAGAGGCAATAGTGGTGGTGGTAGAGGTGGTAGTGGTGATAGAGGTATTGGTATTGGTGGTGGGTAGAGGTGGTAGTGGTGATAGAGGTATTGGTATTGGTGGTGGGTAGAGGTGGTAGTGGTGGTGGTAGAGGTGGTAGTGGTGATAGAGGTATTGGTATTGGTGGTGGGTAGAGGTGGTAGTGGTGATAGAGGTATTGGTATTGGTGGTGGGTAGAGGTGGTAGTGGTGATAGAGGTATTGGTATTGGTGGTGGGTAGAGGCAATAGTGGTGGTGGTAGAGGTGGTAGTGGTGATAGAGGTATTGGTATTGGTGGTGGGTAGAGGTGGTAGTGGTGATAGAGGTATTGGTATTGGTGGTGGGTAGAGGTGGTAGTGGTGGTGGTAGAGGTGGTAGTGGTGATAGAGGTATTGGTATTGGTGGTGGGTAGAGGCAATAGTGGTGGTGGTAGAGGTGGTAGTGGTGATAGAGGTATTGGTATTGGTGGTGGGTAGAGGCAATAGTGGTGGTGGTGGTAGAGGAGGTAGTGGTGGGGTGGTGGTAGTAGTGGAGGAAGATTCAACTAGTTTTATAACTAAATACAGATTTATCGTACAATATTAAAAAGAGATATGGACTCCAGGCATCATAATAAAATATCTGTGTGGGATATATAGATATAGTAGAGAGTGAGAGTTTAGAACCTGCATCAGGGGAGAGTATGAAGATACATGAGGGGGTCACTGGATGGAATTATATATATATATATATATATATATATATATATAAATATATAACACAAATGATAAATCACCAAGGTTTAACAGTTAATACATTATTTGATTTACATATGTTTCATTCTTCTCCAAAGCTGTTGCTTTCAATAACTTTGGAAAGAAATCATCAGAATCAATTATACATAACATAGAAAAGGTATTTATTGACCGACCATGTGTGTACATCGCCACTGAAGTGTTGAAAAGGTAAATATATATATATATATATATATATATATATATAAAATTGCAAGTTTGAAGAATTATTAGATACAATTTACCCACTCTTTCTTCACCCTAGTCCGTAAGAAATCAACCAGATAAATAATCATTTAAACGGAGTTATAAGTTTAAAATGTAACTATAAAGAAATAATAGATAAATGATACAGACTATTTTCTGCGAGGAACAGTCAGATAAAATTTATCTAGTCATTCCTTTTAGCCCGTAGAAATTAACTAGACAAATAATCAATTAAACGGAGCTAAGTCTAAAATATAAGTTAGAAGAAATAATGCATATAAACTTTACCAAAATTATATATACAGTGTACCTCCGCTTCTTTCATAAGAACCTAACTAATAATTGACCGTGGATACCATCACATATTTGCGGGATCGTAAATATCTTTGCCGATTTTTTTAATGGCTTTTTTCATGGCAATATATATTTTTTTAACACTAAATTATTAATAACAATATACCATATTAGCCAGCCTATTGGAAGCCCCTTCATATAAGACGCTCCCTCTTTTTTATTATATTTTACATTATATTTTGACGTTTATAGGCATTATTTTTCCAATATTTTTAGCTTTTTCTTTTTCTTTGATTACCATGGTAACAGGGGTTGGACCTGTCTGGTAAATAACATGGCTATTGATCTCAATAGCATGTCATTTCATCTGTGAGGTCTAACCTTGTGAAAATATCTTACACCCACCCCATTTCTATTTATATATAACCACTGTATTTTCTCCATCCAACTCTTGCCCTGCCACTACCAGAAGAAATAGTTCCAGCATTCTTATCCAAAATCTGAAACAAGAAATTTTAGGACATGTGTGAACTTAACCTCTTCATCACTATATTTTTAATGAAATTAACTATTGAAGAATTTACTAAAATTGTTAATTATTTCATTACTAAGGGAGCCAGCTGGATCAGATGGAAACAGTTCCTTCTGACGGGATCCGGTGGAAGGATTTGAAGACTCTGCCCCCACAACTGTCTCGTGAATAAGTAGGGAAAGAATGAGGAAGAGGAGAAGGGGAAGGAGGACGAGAAGAAGAAAAAATGGTTCTTATATAAAATTGTTGGAAGATTCTATAAACTGGAACCCTTTAAAATGGATGGTTTCGTTTATAGAATCAGAATCAATTTTGACCAAGTTGGTATCAGAAAAATTGATAAAGTTTATTTACCATTAGTAAATTTGTAATTTGTCATGTGGTTGGTACATTACAAGATGTCAAAAGAGTAAAATATTTGTCATGAAATATTAATATTTACATTGTAATCTCTAACTAACAATGAACTCCACCTGCAATAATGTCTATAAAATGGCTGTTACATTTTATATTATAATTGCTACATAAAAATAAACAATGTTTCCATTGATCTTTCTAGTTGCTAGTACTATCTGTCGGTTGCAACTCCAGGTAGAAGGAGCATATGTATATATATATAGATATATATATATATATCAAGAGCCATGTTATTTATCAGACAAGTCCAACCCCTGTTACCATGGTAATCAAAGAAAAAGAAAAAGCTAAAAATATTGGAAATGATGATGATGATGATGGTGGCAAAAAATGAAAGTAAAAGCATGAATAAATGGAACTACTAAAAGCAATTAAATGACCATTTTACCAACAGTGGAGGGTTGCGGAATTATTAAGGCAATTAAAAATCAAAAGGAGGTAATTTATTTATTTATTTTTGTTTCGGAAGTTTTCAAAGAGTTAGAGACAGGGGCGTCTGTTTCTGAAATAACCAGTGAAATGCAAGAGCAGAAGTGCTTAAAATAGTACATGAAGAGAATTTAGGAACAATGCAAGAGAGGAAACAAGGAAGAGAATACAAGAGACATCAAATTAGCATGTATATTCTGTCTTCATGAACATTCTTCATGTAGCACCAGTGCGATCAATAAAAGAAACTATTGATTGACTAGCTTGGTGATTTGCTAATGAGTCAATATAAATAACTGAAGTATGTACACTTAGGAAGATTTCTATTCATATAACAACAGGATCTTTTACTATTCAATGAATATCACTTTATAAGGATTTCATAAATAATAAATTTTCACATTCATAATAATGTGATTATCTCACAGAGCTTTCTTTATTTTGTTTAGAAATGTTTTAAGATTTGCAAACAGAAATTTACTGAATTAAAGATATGCATATATTTACCTGTATTGATTAAATATATGAATATATTTACCTGTATTGATTAGTGTTAACACCACAAGCAATTACAACAGTAAATGAAATTGACTGAAATAACAAGTAAAATCTATAACCTGGGCTGCATACATCACAGGGAAGAAATTTCATTTTTTTTTTTTTTTTGCAGGAGAGGGGGCTGACGTGTTTATTTCTTCAACATTTTACATCGTATCTTTTTCAGCAAACATAGTGAGGAGGGGGGGGGGGGTTATTTGTGTTGAGCTGGAGCATGGAGCAAGAATGGTGAAGAATGACTGGTGTAAAGTGAAGAATGACTAGAAAGAAATACTTACAGATACCTGTTTCATGAAATATTAAGGTGTAAATAGCTTTAGTTTGTCTTTAGTGGGGTAAGTTAAATTTTACAACAAAGTAAACCATTTACTGTCCTGTTTATGATTTTACAATCATCATCATTAGCCACAGTAGATGTAGACCAAGAAAGACCTGGGCAGAGGGTATGAGAGCTGACTTTAAATCACTGAGACTCACAGAGGAATGACAAAGGATCACTAGGAGTGGATAGATGCTGTGTAGAGAAGGACCCATCCAGCCCATGCAAGCATGGAAAGGCAGACATAAAAACAAGGATGGTATCATATCAATGTTGTAAAGCTCTACTTTGAAGCAGCTATTTTATAACTTGCTGTTGAGTGGTGTTCTGTAGCTCAAGTTTAAAGAGGACATTATTGTTACAGAGTTCGAGAATAAAGTAGGTATTTTATAACACTATCTCATTCATAATATCAATCACCTGCTCAGGAAATACAACTAGTAACTATTTGTTTTTTTTAGTTATATAGTACTGGATCTAGTAAATATATTGATCAATACGACAATATAGTGTGAGAACGTGCATTTGAAATCATGTATGCTTCAACAATTGCAACACTTTATACACAAATATATTTTAACCTTTCACCCCCACCCCCACCCCACTTCTGCTTTTATGAAACAAAACCACCTATTTAAATTAAAATATTCCTGTATAATTTGATTTGAGAACCTTTTGTTATTGTTACCATCTCTACTTTTTATTATATTGTGCAGACTCTTGCTAGTTCATTTAAGAGAGATTTAATGTATCATTGTGGAATATAGAAGGGCAAAACCAGCCAGCAGGAGACCCAGCCGGATAAGTTGGAGATGGTTGCTTCTAACAGGACACACATATCTACATGCACACACACACACACACACATATACACACACACATCATCATTTCATTTTACGTCCGCTTTTCCCTGCTTGCAAGGGTGGGACAGGAACTGATTCTGGCTTGATTTCTACAGCTGGATGCCCTTCCTAACACGAACCTCATTTACAGTGAGTGCTGGGTGCTTTTTTGCCGTGGCACCTCCACGACCATTTTGCAGTGGAATGATAGGGACCCCAGTCCTATCATCTTATTTCTACAGCTGAGTAAACTGGAGCAATGTGAAATAAAGTGTCTTGCTCAAGGAAACAACACATCACCCGGTCTGAGAATTGAACTCACAACCTTTCGATTGCAAGGCCAATGTTATAACCATTAAGCCATGTGCCTCCACATATATACACATATGCACACACACATATATATATATATATATATATACACGTATGTGGAATACTTAATAAGCACGCACACATACACATATATATATATATATATATACATACACGTATGTGGAATACTCAATAAACATCAACAGAACTGATGGAGGTCCAATAAGTAATGCGTGTGTCTGTGTATGTGTAGGTGTGTGTGTGTATGCATGTGTGTGTATGTATGTGTATATCTGTGTGTGGGTGATACAACAATTCTGAATTTCCACCAATTGAGTGAAGTAACAGCAAAAGAAAAAAAGGAATATTTTTCTGTGCAACTTTAAGAACCAGTAGTGGGATGTGGTCAGTGTCTTTCCCAAATTAAATTATGACACACAAGAATATTTATGGATGAACAACTAACTAAAATGTTGTTTGATTCCCACATGAGCAGAAAGTGAAAACAAAAAGCACCATAAAAATAAAAGAGAAAGCAAAAGGAATATTTGCAAGCATGGCAACTAAGTATTATTATTTTTAGCATCTCATAACACACTGTGAAAAATTAATATTGATAAATGGAGATACTGTTAAAGCTGAATATCAAATCAGAGAAACAAAGCATGTATGCACATAGAAACACACACACACACACATATATATATATATGTACAAACACACACATTATATATATATATATACAAACACACACACACACATATATATACACAAACACACACACATGTATATGCATACATAAATATATATATATATATATACATATATACATATATATAAATACATATATACATATACATATACATGTACATATATACATATACATATATATATACATATATATACATATATATATATACATATATATACATATATATATATATATATACATATATATATACACACATATATATACACACAAATATATATATATATATATCATCATCATCATCATCACCGTTTTACGTCCGTTCTTCCACGTTAGTATATATGTATATATATATATATATATATATATACATACAGATATTTACATACTTGTATGTATGTCAGTATGTGTGAATGTATGTATACACACTACACCAGCAATACTACAACAATATCAATATTTTTGTAGAGGTTTCACCTTTGGTTGATAGTATGGTGGAGTTTCTTGTTATTTCTAAGAGACCTCACTGAAATACAGGACAGCTTCACTAACAGAACTTTCATTGTAAATTTGATGTGATACAAACTGTGAGGTGATCCATTTTGCCATTTAGGGAAGTAATCTGTATCATTTATTTTCTCAAGGAATCTGAGACTAGAGGAAGGAAGAGAGCATGTTGCTTGAGAACTGTAGATCTGATCCTAATACTTGCAACAGAGTGAAGTATGTTAAAGGTGTCCTACGGCCAGATGTCAGGGTTACATCCAGATGTCAGTGGTAAAATGGAGGACAGATTAAGTTGACCACCTAAGAACTCAGAGACACACACACATACATTCACAATCACACACACACAAACAAACAACTATATACTCCCACAATTGGCCATCTGCTCCAGTATGTCTGCCAAGATAGTCCCCAGACCATCTGCTCCAGTATGTCTGCTAAGACAGTCCTCACACCATCTGCTCCAGTATGTCTGCCAGGAAAGTCCTCACACCATCTGCTCCAGTATGTCTGCCAGGAAAGTCCTCACACCATCTGCTCCAGTATGTCTGCCAGGAAAGTCCTCACACCATCTGCTCCAGTATGTCTGCCAGGACAGTCCTCACTGCATCTGCTCCAGTATGTCTGCCAAGACAGTCCTCACTGCATCTGCTCCAGTATGTCTGCTAAGAAAGTCCTCACACCATCTGCTCCAGTATGTCTGCCAGGAAAGTCCTCACACCATCTGCTCCAGTATGTCTGCCAGGACAGTCCTCACACCATCTGCTCCAGTATGTCTGCCAGGACAGTCCCCAGACCATCTGCTCCAGTATGTCTGCCAAGACAGTCCTCACAGCAACCATCTTACCCTTCTTCCTATTACCATTCTCCCAAATATCTACAACATCCTGACTTTCTTCTCAATATTTCCAATAAAAAATAAACAGAAACAGACATAAAATAGATAAAAATAATCAAAGAAAGAAACTAACTCATAAACAACAACAAAAAAACAACAACAGGTGGGAGGGGGAATATCATATAAAGATGTTTGTTGGGGGGTGGGGGGCTGAGGAAAGAAATGTTTAGCGGGGGAGGTTGGAGGGTTTGGGGGGGGGGGAGTGAAACTAGTGTGACCATGTTTTTGGAGAGGAATTTAGGAATTTAGTGAAGTGTATTCAACATGGCTAGTTAAATGACTAGTATATATTGAATTGTTTGTGACATGAGAGAGAGAGGAGAGAAGGAGAGAGAGGGAGAGAGAGAGTAAACTAGCGAGAGAGAGAGAGAGAGAGAGAGAGAGAAGAAGTGAGTTAGAGTAGTTTTAAAAAGAGGAGTAAATACAATGGAGGTGGGTGTGGGAGAAATTTATAGAAGAATAAACGGAGGGATTATTTTTCCAAGAAATGGAATATGTTTGAATTTCCGGTATTGGATTAAATAAATGAAACAGAAAACTATATAGATAGATAAATAGATTGGAATAACAGATGTAGATAGAATATGTTTAGTGGAGGAGAAAAACTTTTACTTCTTTTCTCTCATGCAGATTCTCTTCAAGATTATATATATATAAATCACTGTGTGTGTGTATATACATATATGTGTGTGTGTATATCTATTTATATATATGTGTGTGTATGTGTGTGTATATATATATATATCATCATCATCATCATTTTATGTCCGCTTTTCCCTGCAACTCCATTTTGAGTAATGCCATCAGTTAATACTTAAGTATGAGCATCACGGACATGACTTTTTAGTCCTGCTAGGGACTTGCCTATGGCCAGCAATGCCATGTACCACAAAAAATGTCACATATCAAGTGATGTCTGTGTTTGAAGTTTTTTTTAAGTGAAGAAAGGATTTGCACGGGGCCAACCCCACTCTCTGAACATGGAATGTATTTACCCCAAAATAAGAACTGGTCTACACCATTGGATACAAACAAAGTCGCAGGTTTTATATCAGAGCGACCTTCTCCTAGAGAGATGTCTTAATGAAAACTAGGAGTCTCTCGCTCCATATAAATAAAAACAAAACAAATTATTGGATGGCAGTTGACTCTCCTGAGTTTCTCCGCCCTTTGACGGATTTTGTTTTTTATCCCACAGGGTGGTCAAAATCACCCTCCTCACTAACCAAGCTTGGTGGGGTTGCTGGGTTAGTCGTTGACAGCCTGACCGTTCACAGGTTGTACTGGGTTACATGTCACCAGTAGCGTTGAAGAGCGACATGACACGCATATATAAATATCATCATCATCATTTTACGTCCATTTTCCATGCTGGCATGAGTTAGATAATTTTATATATTCACATGCATACACACATATACGTGTGTGTATGTATATATATATATATATATATATATATGTATGTACATCTATACAAATCTAAGGTATCATAACATATATATTATGTACGATATTTGTGCTTCTCAGCAAAAAAGCTCAATGGATATTTTTCCAGAGCATCAATAATTCAAATTTGTAGATATATATATAGAGAACTTTTCTACTGAGAAGCACAAATATTGTACATAATATATGTTATGGTACCTTAAATTTGTATATAACAACTCCAAATTCCTTATTCATTGAGCTGCTGTGTCACCACCAAGCCACTCTCCTCCTGCCTAAAGGTCTGCTCCAGCCACAGTTTCATCCGTCGCCTTCAGCAGGTTAACTTTCAGGAATTCCCACTGTTCCTCTATATTGTACATCTCTAATTGCTCTTCCTTACTGTCAAAAGCATCAAGTAATATATATATATATATACATGTCTATTAATACATTATCATCGTCACTCTTTTACATACTTTTTCCATGTTGGTATAGGAATGATGGGTCCTATTGCTGTTCTATGTAGGTCAAAAGACCATGTTTTGTTTGTACATTTAATTTTGGGACTGGTTTCTTTGGTTTGTGCAGCCATGTCTAACATCACTTTACAGCATGTACTTGGTATATTGTGGTCCCAGTACTACAGTGAGAAAAATGAAGAGAAATAGCCTTGTATAATACAAGGTTGAATATTGTGTTAAGCACAAACCTCCTGCCCTCCAGTCAATAGCCGCTATAATAAAATATACATCAATCTATCCATGCACTCAGATTTGTTTCTTCCATTTGCACATATGTTATGTTATATATATATATATATCATCATCATCATCATTGTTTAATGGCCATTTTCCATACAAGCATGGTTTAGACGAGCTGTCCCATTGTGAGACAAGCTGTGTCAGAGGCCCACGGTTTGCTCACACAGAATTGATTCTGGCTTAGTTTCTACAGCTGGATGTCCTTCCTAATGCCAACCTCATTTACAGTGTGGACTGGGCACTTTTTGTTGTGTCACCTACACGACCACACAGACACACATATATATATCTTAGTAATAGAGTTATCAACTCATCTAAACTATTATATATGTAGTGGTTGTATCAGCCTTTCCCTTGGACAACATTGGTGGTATGGAGAGGAGAGACTGGTATACATGGGAGACTGCTGCTCATATTTGTGCTTCAGAGGAGAACTTTCTAGGTGCAAATCCCACGGTTATTAGTGACAGAAGGGATCTTTACCAGTCACTCTATATACATACACACACACACATATATATATATATATATATATCATCATTTGTGTCTTTTATTTCTGAAGCCAGATTTGTTAGAAAGAGCACATCTGAATGTATTAACAAGTGGGTTACATGGGAATGTTAAACAATATTTCTCACATTGATGTATTTGAAAGAAGAGACAACAACCTAAATCCTAGGTGGAGGTCAGAAATATGAAAAAACCATTTCATATCGACAGAGAGAGTGTGTGACCATTACATAAGAACATAAAATTGATCAGAAATAAAAGGGAAGCCAGTTAAAGTGGAAACAACAATATAACACAAATGTTAAACAGCGAAATACAAGTGAAATAACAGTTCCATTAGGAATGTGAAGTAGTAGAGAGAGTGGGAGATATTTGCCTGAATCTAATTTGTTGTCTTCTAATGGCAGCAAGTCATTGAGCTTTAAACTAAATAAATCTAAAAGATTGGCAAACAAAGGAATTACAGAAGCCTAAAGCCTAAAATAATTGCAGAAGCAAATAGAAATTCTTGACACAAAAGAATTTCAAGAGGTTCAAAGTCATCAGTCATCATCATCAGCACCATCACCACCACTCATCATCATCATCATCATCATCATCATCATGATCAGCACCGCTGCCACCACCACCACCACCACTCACTATCGTCATCATCAGCAGCACCACCACCACTCATCATCATCATCATCATCACCACTACCACCACCACCACCACTCATCATCATCATCACCACTACCACCACCACCACCACCACCACTCATCATCATCACCACCACCACCACCATCACCACCACCACCACCACCACTCATCACCACCACCACCAATCATCATCATCACCATCACCACCACCACTCATCACCACCACCACCAATCATCATCATCACCATCACCACCATCACTCATCCCCACCACTCATCATCACCACCACCACCACCACCACTCATCATCACCACCACCCATCATCATCATAAGACATCAATGGTAGACAGCACTGTTTCAAGATTTGTTAATCTTTCATCAGTAACACTCACCAAAGTCGTACTGCCATAGACTAGAGTCTATATAGAATTGTGTGTGATGAACATTTGTTGGCGATGTTCATTTGCATATAACAAATA
>OZ024745.1:131843975-131856475 GCA_964016885.1 Eledone cirrhosa
ATGGCAAAAAACACAGCCCAACCTGTAACGTGGTTGTGCTGATGAAGAGAAAAAAGCACTCAATCCAACCTATACATAATGTGATTGGTGTAAAGAAAAGCATCAAGTCATAGAAAGCAAGCCAGAAACAGTCCCATATGAGCAAGACACCATCACCTTAACTGATTTGTCTCCTGTGACAACCTGTCAAACCCATGCAAGCAGGGAAAATAGATGTTAAACAAATCAAAGAAGTACATGATTCAAGGAAGGGTGCAGAGTAGATCTCACATATATTTCTACTCTGTAATAATTCCATCATCTGTTCAATACATCCATTATATAAATATACATATACATACATATTTATATGTGTTTGCATATGATCGCATTAGTGTGTGTGTATATATATATATATATATATATATATATTTTTTATATATATATATATATATATATATATATTTATATATATATATATATATATATATATATATATATATATATATATATATATATATTTCTATATATATATTTATATATTTTGAGTTTATGTTGGTTGTATACCAACACCTCAGTATGCAGGCTGGAGCACTCGACGAAGTGCGCAGGTTGGTTTGGTTACTCCGGAGTAGTGTAAAATAAAGTTAAATAAAAGTCAAATGATTAAAATTTAGCTTCGTTTATTACTGCTATATGACTCCAGTTCCCCAGTGAATTAACAACCCAGCAAGGAACTGGGCATATCAGAGTATTGACAATATCATACACCTCAACAACATATGTACTTGTCTATACCATACTAATTCAAACTGCCTGAAGAGGTCACAGCCAAAGATGGCTGTCACTGAAATATATATAGCAGTAATAAACGAAGCTAAATTTTAATCATTTGACTTTTATTTAACTTTATTTTATATATTTATATATATATATATAGGAACGAGTAGGGTCCTACTCGTTCCTATTACCCACTCTACTACCCTAAGTATCGAGTACTTTGGTGTGTTATGGTCCACCTGGTTCCTTACCACATTTCCTTCGTTATATATATATATTTATCTATCAATAAATGAATATATATATAAGAAGCCAAGAAGATATCCCACCTGATCAGTTTCAAATGAACCAATATCTAATACATGCCAGCTAATAAAGCCAGAAAACCCTAAAAGTATAGACTAAAGCAGAGTAGAGTGAAGAACAATAATTAAGAAGACCTGGAAAGAAGCCAATGTTGCTGCTAAATTGTGGAAGAGCTGTCTCCGATAGAATCATGTTAGGTCTATGTCTCTGTCTCCGATAGAATCATGTTAGGTCTATGTCTCTGTCACCAATAGAATCATGTTAGGTCTATGTCTCTGTCTCCGATAGAATCATGTTAGGTCTATGTCTCTGTCTCCGATAGAATCATGTTAGGTCTATGTCTCTGTCTCCGATAGAATCATGTTAGGTCTATGTCTCTGTTTCCAATAGAATCATGTTAGGTCTATGTCTCTGTCTCCGATAGAATCATGTTAGGTCTATGTCTCTGTCTCCGATAGAATCATGTTAGGTCTATGTCTCTGTCTCCGATAGAATCATGTTAGGTCTATGTCTCTGTCTCCGATAGAATCATGTTAGGTCTATGTCTCTGTCTCCGATAGAATCATGTTAGGTCTATGTCTCTGTCTCCGATAGAATCATGTTAGGTCTATGTCTCTGTCTCCGATAGAATCATGTTAGGTCTATGTCTCTGTTTCCGATAGAATCATGTTAGGTCTATGTCTCCGATAGAATCATGTTAGGTCTATGTCTCCTTTCTGTAACAATGATTTAGAACTATGACTCGAACAGATGTTGTTGCTCTCTAATTGCCCTGCCTCATTTATTTTAACTCTTAAACAATAGGGGTGACATAAACACAATAGATAGAGAGGCAGGTCGAGACTGGCAAGCTAGACCAAGGTGATTGTTGTATTATGGAGTGCCTCCAGGCCACTGCAAAAACATCTGAGGGGGCAATAACAAAGAACATGCAGTACTGTCTGGTCAGGGTCCGCACAGTCACATGCTGCGTTGTCTTTCATCAATGGAGATAAGGGGCTGTCCTGGCATATGTTGTGCAGATCTAAGTAACTGTTACTAGTGCTCACTTAGACCAACGCTGGTCTGAAATGTCACTGATCAGAGAAAAGATTGTATGTACTTCAAAGAGTCTCAAAATGAAGAAGACATCTGTGATACTACTTCTTGGTCAGTCTTGTTTCTAGAGATGGCTGAATTTTGTTTCAAACTTTCATATGCAACATGTACAGGTAAAATTCCGTTATAACAAATTTTTGAGTGTAATGAAATTTTTTTCAATCCCCGAGTAATAATTGTTTCTACTTTTAGCACAAGGCCAGCAATTACCCAGTACATTACTGGTACTTTATTTTATCGACCCCGTAAGGATGAAAGGCAAAGTTAACCTCGGCCTTTCATCCTTAAGGGGATCGATAAAATAAAGTACCAGTAATGTACTGGGTAATTGATGGCCTTGTGCCAAAAGTAGAAACAATTATTACTCGGGGATTGAAAAAAATTTCATTACACTCAAAAATTTGTTATAACGGAATTTTACCTCCGTTATAACAAATTTTTCAGTGTAATGAAATTTTTTTCAATCCCCGAGTAATAACAAACGCTTGATTTGTTTCAGTCGATTTCATTACAACAAATTTTTTTTTATACCCTGTGAATTTCATTATAATGGAATTTCACTGTATATATATGAATATATTCCTCTCTGTTTCCAGAAATGCAAAACCCAAACTAGTGACAAAGAGAACATCCCCCACATGCAATAAATGGATACTTTACTAAATGTATTGAGAACTTTTTCCTTCTTATTTATGTAAATTTATACCCACATAAATGTACTCACAGATGTCTTCTTAGAAGTAGTTGATAGTTTTTGTTACCTAAGTGACCTAATTAGCTATGGAGGTGAGTGGTCTAAAGGCAGAGTTGCCAGAAGAACAAGGTGGAGAACTTAGATGGAATTATTACTTCACTTAAAAACAAAAGGTTTCTTTGTTGATATGAAGGGCATGATGTTTGTGTATCAAGTGCAATGCTACATGTTAGTGAGACATTGACCATAAATGCAGATTTGTGAAGGTTGGATGTGTAACGTTAGTGACATGATGGAGCACAAATGAACTGGTATGGGTGAGTGCTTCGGATGGATGGGACCGACTGAAGTGGGAGACTAAGGAAGATATGGAAAAAGGACATGTGACTGATCTCATGAAGCTGAATCTCAGGAAAGAGATGATGAAAGACAACATGATAAAAGGCACATGTGGTGAAATACAAATGTGGTGAAAGGCACAACATGTGGCAAAAGGCACAGCATGTGGTGAAATGTGCTGGAATATTTACAATTAAATCATCTTCACGCATGTTATTTCTATTCATCCAAGACAACCATCATATGACTATATATCTCACCTATCTCTCTCTCTCTCCCCTATCTCTCTCTCTCTGGTTGCCTTCCATGACTCTGCTATCACCCTCTTACACTGGTTCTCCTCTTCTAACCCAGTCGTATCAGAAAGAACAAATGAATTGAAGAACAGATTTCTGTATTTCCAACGATAAAGAAACAACCTTTTTGGTTCTGGTGTACAAGCAAATGAAGCTGGCATAAATATCCTCTCTAGTGAAGGTGCCATGATAAAGTAAAGCCAGAACACTTTGAAAAGTTATTGGCATCCAGTTGTAGAAGCTATGGCAGAAGTATAATGAACAAACATGGGATCTCAGTCTAGGAGGACAATAACTCCAAATAAGATCTGACTAGAACAGTTTGTCCAACTTATGTGACCATAGAAAGCAGAAATGAAATGGTGGCAGCATTAATGATACAAACTCAGAATTTTGTTTACCATGACATGTTTAATATTATGGAGAGAGAGAGAGACAGACAGACAGAGAGTGAGAGAGAGAGGGGGAGAGAGAGAGAGAGAAACTGGACTAGCTGAAGAAATAGTGTGATAAAAAGTAAGCTAGAGAGAGTGAATGAGAAGGAGTAAAGTGTTGAATGAGTGAAAGAAGGGAGAGATGAAAGAGATAGATACATGAAAGAAGACAAAGAAAATGAATGATAAAAAAAGGTAAAACAAAAAGTAGAGTAGAGAGAGAGAGAGGGTGAGAGAGAGAGAGAGAGAGTGTGTGTGTGTGTGAAATACAGAGAGAGATTAGTTGATATATGTAATGTAGACAGAACTAACAGCCAGCTACATGGTAGATATATGTAATGTAGACAGAACTAACAGCCAGCTACATGGTAGATATATGTAATGTAGACAGAACTAACAGCCAGCTACATGGTAGATATATGTAATGTAGACAGAGCTAACAGCCAGCTACATGGTAGATATATGTAATGTAGACAGAACTAACAGCCAGCTACATGGTAGATATATGTAATGTAGACAGAACTAACAGCCAGCTACATGGTAGATATATGTAATGTAGACAGAACTAACAGCCAGCTACATGGTAGATATATGTAATGTAGACAGAACTAACAGCCAGCAACATGGTAGATATATGTAATGTAGACAGAACTAACAGCCAGCTACATGGTAGATATATGTAATGTAGACAGAACTAACAGCCAGCTACATGGTAGATATATGTAATGTAGACAGAACTAACATATAACGTAATAATACTGAGAAGATTCTGGAACTGGCTTAAGACAACTTCTAATGATGTTAATTAGAAATTCTACTCACAGACATACACAGACAGACAGAACAGTGGTGGAGAGGGAGGAGGGGGGGGAGAAGAAGAAGGCGAAGAAGAAGAAGAAGAAGAAGAAGAAGAAGAAGAAGAAGAAGAAGAAGAAGGGAAAGAAGAGGGAAAGAAGAGGGAAAGAAGAAGAAAAGAAGGTGGTTCTGTGTATTGGTAGTGATGGTGACAGTGAAAGAGACTGAAGAAGAACAACAGCCACAATAAGCAATAGGTGAAAACAGTGGAATTACACCACATGTTGAGCTATATACTACATGTTGAGCTATATACTACATGTTAAGCTATATACTACATGTTGAGCTATATACACATGTTAAGCTATATACTACTACATGTTGAGCTATATACCACATGATCTACACTGTAAATGTGGTTGGTGTTAGGAAGGGCATCCAACTGTAGAAAACCCGCCAGACAGTCCTATGCGAGCAAGACAACCACTCTTGCCTCAAGTGGGAAAACCCCCGTCCAAACCCATGCAAGCGTGGAACACGGACGCTAAACCTGATGATGATGATGATGATGATGATCTACATACTACATGTTAAGCTATATACTACTACATATTGAGCTATATACCACATGTTAAGCTATATACTACATGTTAAGCTACATTAGTTGTCTTCTATATTTTTACTTTAGTTTTGGTTTTATTTCCAAATATGGAATTGTAAAATATAAAAAAAACCCCAAAAAACGAAAAAGAAAAAAAAAACAAATTAATACAACAAATGAAACAAAACTAAATAAAAACAGATTTTAGTGATTCCTGGTTAATCTTTTATCTATGTTAATATTTCTTATCCTGTCTCCTCCACCACTGACCTCTTCAAACTACCTCCACCACTTCAAACTACCTCCCACCCCCTTCAAATTACTCCACTCCCACTACCCCTCATTCACATTACCCCTCCCCACCACCACTACCCTCTTCAAACTACCTCCACCACTACCTCACCCACTGACCACTTCCTCTTCAAAGTACCTCACCACTGACCTCCCCCTCTTCAAACTACTTCATACCCCCACCCCCACTACCTCACCCCCTTCAAACTACTCCACCCCCACTACCCCCTTTAAACTACTCCACCCCACCCCACTACCCCCTTTAAACTACCTCCAACATAATCAATATTTCATATCAAATGTCACTCTATATTAAACTGTTCATTCCAACACCAGTTCCAGTACTGTTCTATTCTATTTCCCTGCCACTCTATCAAATCCAGTCTACTATGATGGCTTTTTTTTCCTACTTAAAATTATTTCTTTCATATATTTGTTCAAAGTAAAAGAAGAGAGTCTGGAGAAGTGAATCAAATAAAAATTGTATCAAAACTAAAAACAAACAAAACACTATTCTTTTTATTATTCTTCTATTAATTTATTTGTTTTTTTTTCTTCAAATTAATTACTTCATTTCTCCAATAAGTTGATTAACCCAAGTGAAGATTATTGTTAATAGCTACACAGATTAAGTTGGCCCTAGGTTGGGGAGAATCTGTTTTTGTTTGTCTTTTGTTGTATGTTACCTTAGTATAACCAGTCATGGTCCATTGACCACAGTGGTCACAAACCCAGAGTCATGGTCGATTCACCACACTGCTCATATAAATGAAAATTACAGTAATGATCCAAAAAAAGGGCTGGGAACATCAAAACCAGTGATAGTGTCCACAGAATGTCCTGTCAATTTATATCCACAGAAATATGTCACTTTTGTTCTTTCTATTCTCTTTTACTTTAGTTAACCCCCTCCTTTCCTTCTGTCCCCCTAGAGTCCTTGCCTTTCCCTCCTGGTATTTATAGTCCTTTCCTCTACAGCCAGCTCTGTCCTTCTTTACCCCTTCCTCCTTTTCTCATTAGTTAATTTTGTTTTTATCTTTCATTTTTCCATGTTAATATAATCATCAATGGTTTTTAAGCCAACTTTGTGAATCTATGGTAAAAGGAGGAGTCAAGGACTGTGTCTGTGTTATATTTGTTATCTCGTTAGTAAAATAAATTGGATTACTTTGAATAAATAATGAATGAATATTATGTAATTTATCTACTAAATTTTGTAGCACTTCATTAAACATAAATATTCTTATATATAAAGTATTGCTTATTTTAACATTCACTTCTTTAAAATTTTCAAATACATCCGGTTAGCATCTGTTATATCATAACACTCATCATATATTTGTATCGTTATATAAGGTTTATATTTCTGTCGCTAATTTTCTCCTTTTTCATAACATTTTAGTTTATCATATATACAGTTTATATATAGTATTGTCTTTTGTTAATGTATCATGGATTACTTTACTGATTACAGAAGAGAGTGTAACACAGACTTTGTTCAATTTCTGTGCATATTGTCAATTATGATTTTATTTGACGAAGGACGGTTTTTCTGCTAGTATTTATAATGTTATTTATACCTATACATCATCATCATCGCTATTTAATGTCTGTTTTACCCTATTGGCACACATTGAGTGAAAGAGAGATATGTCCTCAAACTTGTCAGTTAATGAGGGCACAGGAGATTTCTTTCGGACATTCTGAATATTATTGAAACTAATAATAATAATAATAATTGTTTCTACGTTAGGCACAAGGCCAGCAATTACCCAGTGCATTACTGGTACTTTATTTTATCGACCCCGTAAGGATGAAAGGGAAAGTTAACCTCGGCGGGATTTGAACTCAGAACTGAGATAAGCAGCGGCCTGATGAACCTGCTCGTTTAAGACACTGTTCAATCAGCCCTGATATAATAGACCTATTAACAACAAATAAAACATAACCTTTAACATTAGAGGGGTTTATCTGACTTCCCAACAATTTCAAATGAATTTAACAAATATAATAGTGGAATCTTCCCCTCTCCATACAACAGGCATTTGGAAAATATCCAAATTTATATGTTTAGAATAACCACCACCACTTCCCCCATCATCATCATGAGAATAAGAAGGAAAAGAAATATAGCCCACAAATGATTTAATTTCAGAACCTATTCTGCTGGCATTATGTTAGTAATATAAACATATATATCCTCAAGTGAATGAACTTTGAAAGCAATTTGTATTTAATATAAATATAAGATAAAATTATATATATAAAGAAGCAAAGAATTATTTTACAAAATGTTATCTAGGCAATGAATAGTTTGAGATTTTAAAATGTATTTTACTATTAATATTTTGATATCAATATATTACTGTTTGATATAAATAGATTTTTTTTGGTTTGTTTCATATAATGGAGATTGCCAAACACAATTTTGTGTACTTGATATTCAACATTATGATTCTTCTTATTGTCGTATGATATATACACAGTAGCTGGAGAGGTAGGTCGAGACTGGTAAGTCAGACCAAGGTATCATTTGCAGCATTATGGATAACCTCCAGGCCTCCAGGAACAGGCAATCCCAAACAACATGCAGTACTGTCTGGTCAGGGTTCCCACAGTCACATGCTGGACTGTCCTTGCACGTGAGGTGTTCTGGGAAGGTCAAAGCTGGTTTAGATGTGGGGTCCTGTACTAGGCCATGGTTGGCCGACTTTATAATGACTTACAGGTGGACGACACAACAAAATTTAAAGGTGCCAGTGAAAGGATCAATTTCAACATATTACAGTGTACATGAAATAGACAGTGGAATATTGTAGCTATTGATAACTATTAAACTACTTTTTTGCTAGTATTTAGTCAGGGATGGACAGTGCACATGATGCTTTTCAGGGCCCCTAATATAGGTGAAAGGGAATAAAGAAGATATCCTCAAACCGGAGACCTTGTCTGCAACAGAGTGGACTCTCTTAAACACCCCATAGGGCTAGGTGGTGGTGTCAAGTCTGACACCCATGTAGGCCATGCCAGAGTTAGAACTAATACTGCGAGGTATCCTGTCTGATGTTCTAGGAATTCCACCAATCTACCACCCTGAAAAGATGGGAGGCAGTGTTGATCTTAGCAGGATTTGAACTCAGTTCAGAGAGAACTAGATGAAATACTGACTTGACATTCTAATAACTCTGTCAATTTGTGTGCTACTGCATCTATCTGTCTAGAGCAGGTAAAATTCCCAAGATCCATGGACGAGTTCTCTCCAGCAGTCTCTGTCCCTCATTATCACTGCCATGTCCTTTCTCCAAGAGACCAGTGTCTGCCCTTAGGGCATCAACATATGTTAAGCTCGGTCTTCCTCTTCCAGTGTGTCCATGCATATAAATCCTTATTTGAAGAGAGACTATATAGATGTTGAGGGTCACAGAATATGACCTCCCAGTTATAATCATTTCACTCTAACTAAAACTGCTAAAGCAAAGTTTTTGAGAATCTTACAACTTTGACATCTACCAGCATTAAAGTCAATGAAGGTAACTCTACATGGTTGCTTGACCTGCTAGAAATAGCAATGAAATCTCCTTCAAATTTCAGTCAACCATCATAAAACAAAGGACACATGAGACAATGTAGTTCCTGATATACGGCAACAGCAGCAGCAGTAACAACAGTAGTAGCAGCAGCAGTAACAAAAACAACATTCTGAATATCATTGAAACTAGTAATAATAATAATAATGTTTCTACTTTTGGCGCAAGGTCAGCAGTTATCCCAGTGTATTACTGGTACTTTATTTTATCGATCCCGTAAGGATGAAAGGCAAAGTTAACCTCGACGGGATTTGAACTCAGACTATAAAGGGCCGTAACTCTTTGCTGCAAAGCATGGTGTCCGACCCTCTACCGATACTCCAAAAGATTAATGGCAGCAAATTGCCAGAATTGTTAAAATGCTGGATAAAATGCCTTGTGGTATTTCATCTAGTTCTTTCTGTTCTGACTTCAAATACTGTTGCCACTTACTGAATTCTTTAGTATTTCCATTACTCTATATTTACTATGGTATTTTCATGGTTATTGCTTTATTTCACATAATTACCTGACATGATATTCAATCTATGAGATGTTGATGTTATTTATTTTGAGAACAATACTTTAACATCGGTATGAGTGACCAGTTACAGACAGTTCAAATAGAAAGAAGTGAGAGAATTCCGGCCGGATACGGCCAGTTTAAATGCTAAAGGGTTAAATGGTAGGCTTAATCCAGCACCCATCTTAACACCACCACCTAGGTTTTGAATACATTTTATGGATGCCACTTGTTGCAAACATTGAGATCAGGTTTCCAGTTTGAGGATACCTTTATCCACCCTCTTATTATTCTCAGTGGCTCCTCAAAGAATCAAGGGCACTGCCTTTCCTTTTCCAGACAACATTGGCTCAGTTTGAACAATGAATGGCCATAGACTAAGATACAATAAAACAACAAGCTCTGTATTCTACTGCCTCTGCAACTAACATTGAATGTACTTCTGATATTGAGAATGTAAAAGTTGAAGAGTTTATAATGCAGACACTCACAGAAGGAAACTAAAATGACGGGAGGAGTTACATTGATTCTCACAGAGTACATTAAAAGCAAGCAGACGCACATACAAGATAGAGAACAATAGTTGAAACACCTGCTGTATGAGGATAAAAGTGGCATAAATCCTGCTTGTATTAATAGCTCAATATATTCCATAGTGTTTAAAAGCTTCACCTATAACTCTATCACTTTCTCTCTTCCATACTTTAACTAACTGGAAGTAAATTTGAACAGACATGGTATGTTGGCAAGGTTGTAAACAGCTTGAGGTGGTGACGAAGACAAGCAAAGAATCAGGCACAAGTTAAAGGAATAATGTCTCGTGGAAAAAGAATGGTGATTCAAATAAAATAATAACCCTTTCAAATACTGAGAGATTTTGAAGAAAGTTTCTTTACACGTAAGAGCTGCAACTAAAGAGATGTTAACTGGTATATATCACTAATGATGCTGAAGAACTGCAGGAGTTAACAAATATTACCTTCATTACCATTATAACCATTATGTTAACTTACTTAGTAACTATTAAATAAGGAAAAACAAAGTACTGAAACATCAAAAGGTCACCTCTCTCTCTCTCAAACACACACACACACACACACACATACATACACACAAATAATGAATTTTACTGAAGAACCATATTTACAAAGATAAATTACTTTATATACACATAATTGTATATTAAATAAATGTAACCTATACTTGCAATATTTGTATGCTGTATACATATACACTGGCTATATGTATATATAACATACAAACACTGCATGTATACACTACATCTATACACTGGCTATATATATATATATATATATATATATGTATATAACATACAAACACTGCATGTATAAACTACATTAATTGTTTCTACTTTTGGCACAAGGCCAGCAATTATCCCAGTGTATTACTGGTACTTTATTTTATCGACCCCGTAAGGATGAAAGGCAAAGTTAACCTCGGCGAGATTTGAACTCAGACCATAAAGGGACGTAACTGTGCTGCAAAGCATGGCGTCCGACCCTCTACCGATACTGCCAATCCACATGAGTCATAGGACTCTCTATATACTTAAAACTGTCTAAGGTGTAACACCCGTACAAAATTACAAATATGACATACCCTTTAAATATTGGTTTCTGATTTAGGCACAAGGGCAACAATTTGGGGGAAGGAGAAAGTCGATTAACTGACCCCAGTGAACTACTGGTACTTTATTTCATCGACCCTGTAAGGATGAAAGGCAAAGTTAATCTTGGCAGGATCTGAACTCAGATTGTAAATGGCCGTAACTCTATGCCATAAAGCGTGTTGTTCGATGTTCCACCGATACTGCCAAAAAATATTACAGATAATCACTTGTACTGGCAGAGCTGTTAGTGTGTCAGAGAGAATGATTTGAAGTATTATTGTTGGCTCTCTGTATAAATTAAGTCAAGGTAAGTTTTGTCCTAATAAAGTTCCTGTCTGGAGTATTGGACTGGTGGAATTGTTGGAGCATCAGAGAAAATGCCTTGCAGCATTTCTTTTGGATCTTTACATTCTGAGACCGAGTTCCACATAGGTTCCAACCATGGAAAAACCCGTCGTATCTGCATATGGCCAGCAGGAATAGTTTATCCTAAAACAACTAACTTAGTTGTTGAGGCTGCATCCAGCAGCAGATCAAAACATGAACTGGTTGGTGATAGGAAGGGTAACCAATCATAGAAAACTTGCCAAACAAAGAGTTGAGAGGACTCTTTAGTTGTGTCAAAGACAAGACAATGCTCTTAGTGCTGGTAATATGATAAACTGTATCTGAGGTATGCTGTAGAGCAGGGCTTGCCAACCTTTTGTGCAACATGCCCCACCTCAACATCTCAAACATTGTTATTCCCCCCTCCCTTTTGATATGGAAACAGTGATGATCAACTGCAAAGTGTAAACAAATTGGTGTATAGGTGGTGTTAGATACACAATATCATATAGAGAAGGTCAGACAGGAGTTTCTGACAGTGATATGTACCATATAGGTGGTGCCAGATACACAATAACATGTGGAGGAGGTGAGACAGGAGTTTCTGACAGTAATGTGTACCATATAGGTGATGCCAAATACACAATAAAATGTGGTGGAGGTCAGGCAGGAGTTTCTGACAGTAATGTGTACCATATAGGTGGTGCCAGATACACAATAACATGTGGAAGAGGTGAGACAGGAGTTTCTGACAGTAATGTGTACCATATAGGTGGTGCCAGATACACAATAACATGTGGAAGAGGTGAGACAGGAGTTTCTGACAGTAATGTGTACCATA
>OZ024745.1:131861475-131866475 GCA_964016885.1 Eledone cirrhosa
TTTTTTTATCCCTTTAGTAAAATAAGTTGGATTACTTTGAATAAAATATGAATGAATATTACATAATTTATCTACTAAATTTCGTAAACAAAATAATATCGTAAAAATAAATAATTTAAAATTGACTTCTTTTCAAAGTTGCACTTCCGCTATATCGTTGCCACCACCACCACATATATAGAAAGAGAGAGTGTGCGATGTCAACACTTCCGGTAGCGATCACTTAAATAAACATACTAATTTTCTCCTAATGCAGTTTATATATAACTAGCAGAGGTACCTGGCATTGCTCGGATATTAAATAGCAGTTGTGTATACCATTTATGTCAATACTTCAGTGCTGCTTCAAAAACTATACTTTTACAAAATCATCAGCTTTTTCCAAAAGGGGATTCCTTCCCCCAGGGGTCCCCTACCCAACATGTGCCAATTCTGAGAGTTAACATTCATCTGTAGGACAAACGTAGCCCATGTGTCAAGTTTTATGAAAATCGGTTGCGAACTCCAGAAGTTATGACGTTTTGTTGCATTGCACTGCAGTGCTTCAGTCGACTCCAAGAAAGCAGTTAAAGTGGTTAAAGGGGTTATCTGCCGGGGGCCCTATAATCAATATCTGGAAAAATGACAGTGCCCATGACCATCCGGAGTACATAAGTAACCTATGTCTTAAGTTTGGTGAAAATACTGTAGAAATGCATAAGGTTTATACATACGCGCGTGTGTATGTGTGTGTGTGTGGGTGTGTGTGTGTGTGTGTGTATGTGTGTGTGGCTGTGTATGTATTTGTGTGTGCGTATGTATGTGTATGTCCGTCGGGGCATACGTATGTACTGGCCTAAATTTTCACTATTTCCTTTTACTATTTTAATAACCTCTGTCATTTTCGTTTTCAATTTTATTTACATCATTCTTAAACTCCGGGGCTGGAAATCATTCTATTATTTTAAATAGAATATTAGTCTAACGACTCCATTTATACCATAAACTTGGTCTTGTCTTTGGTATGAAATTGTTCTTTACGCTCCACATAACGACGTATTATCCTCGCTTTTTTCCTGTTCATTGCCAGGGAACGTCTTCACGAACCAAAATATTATCTTCCTGTTTTCGTTCGGTTGCAACATTTCTCGAAATATTTACTTCTGCGTTCACAGATTATTCTCAGTTCAATTTGAATGGGAAATTCCTGTTTCATCGATTTTCTCCGTAACCATGGAAGCTTGTAGCTTGAAAGTCGACCCAACGCCTCCTCGGGTCATTCTGCATAACTGTGTAAATTTTCGCTGCATTCCACCAAGCCGTTTCGACGTTTATCCGACTACACCTACATATACAACGTCCGACCACTTCCAATTTATATAGTAGATTTGTTTATATATGAATGACAAAAAGAAAAGTACAAAACTATACATGAATTGTTTCTACTAAACCTTCAATTTAAGACACAACCTACATATTTGATAGGACTCCAGCTCACACCTTCTTCTTTTGCTCCCCCTGGAACATTGGGCTGCGAGCCACCCCCACACAACGCCATGTTCTGAGTCTGCTTTTCAACTCCACCGTGATGCACGGTGCGTCATGGTGTATCTAACCATTCTTTTTAGGTCTTACTACGGCTGATTTCTTCCAGAGAGAAAGAAAGAGATGGAAAAAGGCAGAGAAGATTCATCCCCGGGGGAATAATAAAACATGTTTACACTGCACATTTCATTGTTTCAAAGCTAAAGCTGCCGATCCAAAATCAGTAATTCAACTCCCTGAAAACTTTCAAATATATGGTGTTCTAGCATGAATATTATGCTAAGGAAGACTGTTCCACAAAGTAAGATTTACTTGCATATCCCCGCTCATATAAACACAAATACATGCATACATGCATTACAGTTGATATTTTTTTTTATTAAAGCGTTTTCATATTATATATATATATATATATAGTGACGAAACATAAGTCAATTGCATGAACTCATAATCCTTTATTTACTGCTTTATTTGTATGAAATTGTAAATAAGACAAAAGTATTAGAACAGGGGGAAATAACTCACCGAACGCAATAGTAAATAGACCGTTTTTGGGCCCCAGGGACCACATTTTTCAAGTTAGAGATTTGCTTCCTTGGCACTTTTTACATAGGTGTGTAAATTTTCATGTCCGTCCGACCAACTGTGCACAACTGAATTTCAACCACCACCCATTTCACAAATATATATTAGATATTTTTTTTTAATGTACCATGGATTACGTTACTGATTACATAAGACTGTGTAACAACGTCTTCGTTCAATTTCTGTGTATATTGTCAATTACGGTGTTATTTGATGTATCATATCTACATGTATATATACTTGCGTATAATATCAATATACACACTACACATGCTAGCAGAAAACCACCCCAATAGTGGTTTTTCTGCTAGTACTCTGGTTAGTTTCTAATGGAAAAGTTTGGATACTGTGCTGCAATTATTATATAAATTACTACCACCACCAATACCACCACCACTACTACTACCACCACCACCACCACGAGAGACACCACCACTAATACTACCACCACCACCACCACCAATACTACCACCACCGCTACTACTACTACTACTACCACCACCACTACTACTACTACCACCACCACCACCACCACCACCAATACTACTACCACCACTGCTACTACTACTACTACTACCACCACCACCACGACAGACACCACCACCACTGCCACCGCCAATACTACCACCACCGCTGCTACTACTACTACCAACACCATCACAACTACTACTACCACCACCACTATCGCCACCACCAATACTACCACCACTGCTGCTACTACTACTACTACTACCAGTACCATCACAACTACTACTACCACCACCACCACCACCACCACCAATACTACCACCACCACTGCTACTACAACTACTACCACCACCACTACTACTACTACTACTACCACCACCACCACCACCATGACAGACACCACCACCAATACTACCACTACCACTGCTACTACTACTACTACCAGCACAACTATTATTATTATTAGCGAAGACATACTCAAAATTAATAACTTGACAACATCTCTTGTAATAATAACATTCATTGAAACAAACCAAAACCAACCAGAAATATACATATTGTAATTTGCTTGAAGCAATATTAAATAAATGTAAAGAGGTATATTATAGTGCAACAGTTGAAAACAATGCTGGGAAAGCAATAATAGAAATCATATGCGATATTGTGCTTACAAAAGGCCCTAATTTTGAATACAATATCACAGGGAAATGAAAAAATAGTAACACTAAAGATAGCTGTTATGACATACATTAGCAAATTGTAAACAGAAAATTGAAATCAGCCAATAAAAGGAACTTAAGAAGCAGGTTAAGCTTTTGTTTAAAATGTTTGATGAAGATTGGCTCTTTAATTCTTAAGTTGCTGACATTTCACTCAGTGGCTTTCATCATGACTGAATTTTCTCGGAAGACATTTGTCCAAGTGCAACTGACATCTCACATATTAATGTTCTTCAACACAAATACCAGCACAGACTGTACAAAATGAGGTAAAGTCTATATTGCTAGTACTATTTATTCACTATAATCATGTACCAGTGAACATCTATATATAATAACAGTACTATTAAACACTTCGCTCGTCCTGTAATGATTTAGCAGAAAATATCTAAAAATAAGTTTGTTAATTCAAAAACTTGTAGTATCTTTCCTAGTGGACAGACCATTGTAAAAATGTGCAGTAAACTAAAGTAAAGACTTTAATTTTTAATATGATGCAATCATAGTGCTGCTTTGTACTTTTCAAGGATATCTTGCTAATGTAATTTCATGTGGTATAGGACGTTAAGAGTTAAATATGAAGGTCATAGGCTTTAGCAAGGCTACTGGCAGAAAATGTTTCTTTTTCAATTGCTTATTGCAGTTTATTCCTTGAGATAGTGTGTTCATGATTAGAGACCTTTTCATTAAAATATGGAATAAAATTTTCTTTATTCCTTTACATATATTAGATGATCAAGTACATATTCCTAACAGCATAGTGAGTTAAATGTTGAATTAAATGTGTCGAAATGGTCAATGATCCTGCTTCTTTCACCTGTCATTGATGACGCTTCTGGAAAAGGACGCACAAGTTTTCATTATCTTCTTCTTCTTCTTAAGAAGAGGATAATGAAAAGTGTTTATTCAAGGTGTTATGTCTTTTTAACAAATCATACATCATCTTTGCCTGTGCTTGGTGATGATGATGATATATGAATTCTTACATAGCCATAAAACCAATAAAACCAGAGATTTATGGGAGTACAGAAATAGTATGAGAGAGAGAGAGAGAGTGCAAGAGTGAGAGAAAAGAGAGAGAGAGAGTGCAAGAGTGAGAGAGAGAGAGTGCAAGAGTGAGAGAGAGAGAGAGTGCAAGAGTGAGAGAGAGAGAGTGCAAGAGTGAGAGAAAAGAGAGTGAAAGAGAGAGAAAAGAGAGAGAGAAAGAGTGAGAGAAAAGAGAGTGAAAGAGAGAGAAAAGAGAGAGAGAAAGAGTGAGAGAGAAAAGAGAGAGGAGAGAAATAAGTAAGCCAATGAAGAGTTATTAATCATCAAAGCAATGTGACCCCCTACCAATTCCATAATTGCTGGCAGAAGCATTTGCCCATTATTCCAATATATATTTCATAATGTTGACTACATCACATTAATATTTTAACACCTGTCTTCTTCATGACTGCTAAAAGATAATTCTCTTCTTAGGTAGCAGACAGAAAAAGATTATCTTAAACTTTAACTTGAGAACTTGGGCATATATGTGTGTTTAATGAACATTCATTTAACCTCACTGTGAAAATAGACTCTGTGTTTAAAGCTCAGGGTTCTCTCAGCAAAAGGGACCTGAGGACAACTCAACTAATTTTCAATGACTATTACTGGCTCATCAGGAGTGACCACTCATGTTTGGCATAAAGCAGCTTATAGCTTACTTACAAAGGATTCAAT
>OZ024745.1:131871475-131893975 GCA_964016885.1 Eledone cirrhosa
ACTAAAGTGATAATAAATTTTTGTTAAGTAATATTCTAAATATCAGTTTATTAATGAAAAAGGTATTTCCTTATATTCCTCCAAAAAATTTAATTATTTTCAAAATTAATTGAAACAGTTTATTTCATTAGAGATATAATCACAATAGGGTTAATTTATTTACCTTCCTGTTGCAGCAATTTTTACTCCTAATAAGAAAAGGAGAGCAAGGAAAGCAACAAATACACATAAGTAACTATTTTATGTTGCACTGAGTCACAGTACATGGCAGAAGGTACATGTTGATATAAAGTACTATATATTGCACTGAGTCACAGAACATGGCAGAAGGTACATGTTGACATAAAGTACTATATATTGCACTGAGTCACAGTACATGGCAGAAGGTACATGTTGACATAAAGTACTATATATTGCACTGAGTCACAGTACATGGCAGAAGGTACATGTTGATATAAGTACTATATATTGCACTGAGTCACAGTACATGGCAGAAGGTACACGTTGACATAAGTACTATATATTGCACTGAGTCACAGTACATGGCAGAAGGTACATGTTGACATAAGTACTATATATATTGCACTGAGTCACAGTACATGGCAGAATGAGTCACAGTACATGGCAGAAGGTACATGTTGACATAAGTACTATATATTGCACTGAGTCACAGTACATGGCAGAAGGTACATGTTGACATAAGTACTATATATATTGCACTGAGTCACAGTACATGGCAGAAGGTACATGTTGATATAAGTACTATATATTGCACTGAGTCACAGTACATGGCAGAAGGTACATGTTGATATAAGTACTATATATTGCACTGAGTCACAGTACATGGCAGAAGGTACATGTTGACATAAGTACTATATATTGCACTGAGTCACAGTACATGGCAGAAGGTACATGTTGACATAAGTACTATATATTGCACTGAGTCACAGTACATGGCAGAAGGTACATGTTGACATAAGTACTATATATTGCACTGAGTCACAGTACATGGCAGAAGGTACATGTTGACATAAGTACTATATATTGCACTGAGTCACAGTACATGGCAGAAGGTACATGTTGATATAAGTACTATATATTGCACTGAGTCACAGAACATGGCAGAAGGTACATGTTGACATAAAGTACTATATATTGCACTGAGTCACAGTACATGGCAGAAGGTACATGTTGACATAAAGTACTATATATTGCACTGAGTCACAGTACATGGCAGAAGGTACATGTTGATATAAGTACTATATATTGCACTGAGTCACAGTACATGGCAGAAGGTACACATTGACATAAGTACTATATATTGCACTGAGTCACAGTACATGGCAGAAGGTACATGTTGACATAAGTACTATATATATTGCACTGAGTCACAGTACATGGCAGAAGGTACATGTTGACATAAGTACTATATATTGCACTGAGTCACAGTACATGGCAGAAGGTACATGTTGATATAAGTACTATATATTGCACTGAGTCACAGTACATGGCAGAAGGTACATGTTGACATAAGTACTATATATATTGCACTGAGTCACAGTACATGGCAGAAGGTACATGTTGATATAAGTACTATATATTGCACTGAGTCACAGTACATGGCAGAAGGTACATGTTGATATAAAGTACTATATATTGCACTGAGTCACAGTACATGGCAGAAGGTACATGTTGATATAAAGTACTATATATATTGCACTGAGTCACAGTACATGGCAGAAGGTACATGTTGATATAAAGGACTATATATATTGCACTGAGTCACAGTATAACAGAACATGACAGAAGGTAGATGTGATGTGTAGGGTAACATACAAGCTGCTGTGATACAGCTAAGGCAGTAACAGAACACAGGCAGTGGATGAGACATGAAAGAGTGTATCAGGATAAATACATTTAATTTTAAAACAAACAAACTGTATATATGTCTTTGGATAAGTTATAATATATCAAGGATGTTTCAGTCTTAACACAAAATAAAACAACATTTTTTAAATACCTGCAGATGCTCTAGGAAATCTAGAATAGTTTAAATAAGATCAGAACCCAGGAGAGATAATCTATTATGTCATCATCATTTAACATCTATTTGCCATGGTTAGATGGGTTGTCATGTTATGCAACATGTTAGGTTCGGAGACCATGTTAGGTTCATATGGATCTGTATTTTGGCTTGCTTCTACAGCTGGATGCCCTTGCTTATATATATATATATATATATATATATATATATGGTTATACTTTGCTAGGGTCATGCTGCCAATAAAAACACATGTACCTGTTGGATTTCACTTCAATTTACTATAAACTCCCAGTCGGTTAGTTTGATAACCAAATGGTTGTTTAGTTTTTGATTATGAAAGCTCTTTCATCACACATTCTGTGACCTCTTCAGTGACTACTTTTGTTGTTCTTTTATGTCTCTCCTTTGTTCTATGTACAGTCTGCTTTGTGGTAGTTGGCAATGTGGATTTCCTAATGTGGTACTCAGAAAAATGCTTGACATCAATATTTCAGCTAAACTCAGTAGGTATACACATATAGTATGGAGTTTATTCTTAAAGTACAATAACTATTCTTCTAAGTTTCAACACTTTCTTTGAAAGTTGCTTTCTCTTTGAAATTAGCAATAATTAGAATGCCATCGAAAAGTCACTTAAACCTGTTTAATTAATGCTGCAATATTCTGTTCCTTTCCATGTTTTTCCTTTTATATTGTTAAAAAAAACAACAAATTGTAGTAAGGCTGATCATTTTCCATTAATGATAATTATCTAGGAGACAGGCATAATATCGAGGTGAGGATGTTGTGGAAACTTCAAAGCAGCCATAATTAATGAACGAAGCACAAAATAGCAAATTGGAAAAAAAAATAAAAATAAAAGGAAAGAAAAAGAAAAAAGAAAGCAAAATAACCCCCCCACCCACACAATATATATTTTTCATGAAATCTTATTAATTTCAATGAAGCATGACATCAATATCTTTGTGTTGCAATCAAATAGTTACAGAAGTTGAAGAAGCTTTGTGCTATTACATGCCTTTCTTCATAATTTTCTCCTCCATTTTGTTGTTCTTGTGGCTCTTTTGGATTCATTTTCCCATTCTAAAAGAGGTGGGACAGATTTTGTAAATTTATAATTTACATATTGTTTGTTAGATAATGGGATCATTGATTTCTTTATTCTATTTCTTTTATAGCTGGATGTTCTCACTATCACTCAAGCACTGAATTATGAAGTATGCATAACACCACTTTTTGTCAGCCAAATAGACTGAGGTTAAATGAAGTGTTGCTATTTTTTTAGCTCCCAAATCAGCCCTGGTTGAGCAGACTTATTAGAAGCATTCCAGTTGGTGCACCTTGTAGTGTCAACGCATGTAAGCAAGATGAGCTCCCCCACCGCCTCATCTGAGAGGTCAGTATCACTGATTAAGTACTGACATGGCTGGTGATGATGTCTCCATCCCTTGTTGGAGAAATCAATGCTAAACAATGATGTTATTGTTATACATATATGGCTATGTGGTTGAGTTCCCTTCCACAATGTGGCTCCTTGGCTAAGTGTCTTCTACTATAGCCTTGGGTTGCTCAATGCTTTGCATGTGGAATTTGGTAGATAGAAACTACATGGAAGCCCATCATGCGTGAGTGTTTAATGTTTGTTTTTCTCTCATAACTTAGCAGTTTGACAAAAAAGATCAATAAAATAAGTACTACAGTTGAAAAAATATGTACTTGAGTGAGATATCGACTAAATTAAATTCCCTCAAGATGATGCCCAACATGGCTACAGAATAATGACAAACAAATATGAGAATATATGCATACATATATAATGTAACTTGATAGGGGACGTTCAACAAAATTGATGTGGTATAGTTTGGACTCATGACCTTTATGTTGCTATAGTCACCATCTCAGTAACATAATGTCAAACTGATGATGATTTCTGTATAAAGAAGCGAAAGAAAAAGATTAAGAATATAAAAGAAGAGGAGATAAAGTAAACATAGGTGGAAAGGATAAACAAAACATCTATTGTGATAGACTTAATCCATTGCTTGGTTTAAAACCACCACCTGGTCATTGAGTGTCATTAACAAAGTTCACTTTGTTGCAATTACTTGGGCCAAATCTCTAGTTTGACAATAACTTTCTCTCTTCCACCAACCAATGTCAAGTCAGATCTCTAGTTTGACAATAACTTTCTCTCTTCCACCAACCAATGTCAAGTCAGATATCTAGTTTGACAATAACTTTCTCTCTTCCACCAACCAATGTCAAGCCAGATATCTAGTTTGACAATAACTTTCTCTCTTCCACCAACCAATGTCAAGCCAGATCTCTAGTTTGACAATAACTTTCTCTCTTCCACCAACCAATGTCAAGTCAGATCTCTAGTTTGACAATAACTTTCTCTCTTCCACCAACCAATGTCAAGCCAGATCTCTAGTTTGACAATAACTTTCTCTCTTCCTCCAACCAATCTCAGAGACTCTAAAGTGTCATGGGTAATACCTTTTTCATCCCAATTAAAAAAAATTACCCTTTTTTCTTTAAAAAAATGTTATGGTGTTATTTGAGGAAAATTTGACAGTTTGTCTAGTTGTCTTGTTTCCAGTTAGTCTTGCCACAAGTCGTCTCTAATTTTTGTTTTACCTGCTTTTTATTATTAGTGAACTGGGAAAAAGTTTGCACCTTGTCTAGTAGACATTCTGATGTTAATGATATGATATACTAAGTTGTAGACTGAGTTTTCAGAATAGTTGACACCTTATCCACTTAGGTTTTGTGACCCATCAGAAATAGATATATCAATAATTGAACTAATGCTGGTATGTATTAGTATGGAAGCACTTCAAATGATTATTTACTTGAGGAAGTACTTGGAGATTACCAAAGGCTTGTTGGAAATAGGCAGCTGAGAGATGCAGACAAAACCCAATTATCTTGAAGAATATTTAGAACACAAATAATTTGTTTCTCTGGAAGAATAAGTTGGTGTATATTGCAAACGTGAGAAGAAGAAATGGTAACATCTGGAGAAAAATAATGCTTAATTGTGTCATATTTTAAATAAACCCTGGCTGAATTAATTCTAGCAAAATAAAGGAATTTTCATGTTTCCTATTTTTCAATGAGGGTTTTCCTATTTTTGTCTTTTATTGGTATTTTGCCAAATGGCAAAGACAAACGTTTATTTATTTGTTTATTTTATTTCTTGTTTTCTTTTGATTCCACTTTATATTTAAAGACTTCTGTTATACATATTGTAAATTATAGTTTAAATTGATTTTGACAAGGCACAGGGCCAATGTTTGTAAGAGGTGGTGTATAGTCATTTAAATTGACTTCAGTGGTTCTCTGGCATTCATTTTGTAGGCTACAGAGGATGAAAAGCAAAGTCCACTTTAAGAGATGTTTAAGCTTGCATTCTAACAAGTCCTAATTATTATTTTTCTTTGTATATCATAAGTGTAAATATGAAGTTTCCTAGACACTGACACATTTACTTAAATGAATACTAGAATAAAACTAATGCACAATTTCAAATGAGAAATGGTGAGTAATTTGAATAGAAGATTTATCCAACCAACTGATCTCAATTACTGGAATTGAACCTACTTAAACTATATGAGTGTTTTATAAAGATGTCAGCCAGATTAGCGAGACATTAGCTAGCTTGCCAGCTAGTTGATCCCAATTGTCTTTAGGAATATTTTTGTTTTGTTTTCAATCAATATTGTTTTATTTTCTGTTGGTTCATTAATTTTCTTTCACTATTAACTTGATTAATGGGTAATTCTGGAACAATATTTACCATTCTTATTAGAATGTAGATTTAGAAACAAGAATTGAAATTATCCAAGCATTTAATAGTCAGATAGGTGTTAGTAAAGTAAAAATGAAAAGAAGTAATATAGACATGAATCATGTGTATTAACATTGTCTAGGAGATCTCAGATAAACCTTTACTGAATTTCATTGAAAGTATCATTGCCAATGTCATTGTGGTCATCATTTATTTTACGTCCACTTTTCCCTGTGAACATGGGTTGGGCGAAAACGTTGAGGCAGAATTCTACATACAGAAATCCTTCCTGACCCCAACATCTACTTATGTTCAAGTATGGTACTTATTTCACTACGTTTCACCTGTTGTACTATTTATTGAGCTGCAGGATATATTACTTATGTGGGCCATAAAGAGATGTCACTGCTTGCTTACACACGCACACACACACACACATATATATATAGTTTCAGAAGATCCCGTTAAGGGTGAAAGCAGTGATTCTTTACTTAAACTTTAATCTGTTATTTTAATAAATATTTGCTGTAGGGTTCTTATATATTTGATATATATTTATCCTTATCGAGCCCTCTTGGATTTTAGTCTTCACATTTATTATTATTACTATATATATATATATATATATATAGAAAGGATGAATATAAAATGAAAGTGCTTTTGTTAAAAAAGGAATTTATTAGGTATTGACATACGTTTCTGTAACAGACCGAATACCTATGTATCGCTGCTTGCGTAATCATATAATGTTAGCAAGTATTCGATAGCAAATGTATAATCAGTTGTCACTTCTTCAGAGATTTTGGATAAACTGGATAAACTGACCCAGTTTATCCAAAATCTCTGAAGAAGTGACAACTGATTATACATTTGCTATCGAATACTTGCTAACATTATATGATTACGCAAGCAGCGATACATAGGTATTCGGTCTGTTACAGAAACATATGTCAATACCTAATAAATTCCTTTTTTAACAAAAGCACTTTCATTTTATATTCATCCTTTCTACATTTTCTCCGGAATATAATTTATACTCGTTGAGCAAACCTGCACGTACGCTGTTCATCTCTAACGTAACGATATATTATCACTACATTATTGATAACCTGAAATTTTATATATATATATATATATATATATATACATACAGGGTGCTGCAAAAGTAGATATATAATGATGAAAAACAAAATGTATTTTATTCATTATACATACTGGTATAATCCTGACTGTATAACTAATTTTGCAGCCCTCTGTATACATACATATATATATATATATATATATATATATATATATATATATATATATATATATATATATATATATATATGTTTATATTTTGAGTTATGACATGGTTTTTGTGGCTAGGTGCCCTTCCAATCACCAGCCATCTCAACAGCAGAAACTGGGTATAACCAGGACCCAAGAGCTCTCTCTACCATGTATCAATTTTTATTTAGAGCGACTGCTGTCCTATGAGGGTTTGCTTTGTTGCAGCTTACTGAGTCCATGTCTACCCCATGCAGTTTTGTTTATTCATAGAAAGTGTCCTTCAAAGTAGCTTGCTGGGACCAAGTCAGCTATGAGGTTACATATACATGTTTGTACACACTAATTATACAGTTATAGTACATACCTGTATTTTCATACCTGTATTTATATTACTTATGCTATTATAATTAATCAACTAAGTAAATTAGGACACAGTTGTGATTATAACTAATACATATCACATGGAGAGGAAATGGAAGACGACATTCAGGAAAAGGGCAATGAGCTGCTGTGTGACTTGTCTAAATGTGGCCAGGTATTGTCATAGCAACATTGTGACTTGTCTACATGTGGCCAGGTATTGTCATAGCAACACTGTGACTTGTCTACATGTGGCTAGGTATTGTCATAGCAACACTGACTTGTCTACATGTGGCCAGGTATTGTCATAGCAACATTTTTGGAGATAATTATTTTGTTAAATAAAACTTATTTTATTTGTCAATGTAGCATAACATAGACAACTATTTCAATAAATAGAATGAAGAATAAAATAAACTTCACTTTTCCAAGTTATCGTTTGCTTTCAAATGTTCAAATATATCCAACTGCTAGTGCTTCTTAACAGCATGTGGCTATGTATTTTCTTGTCAAAGCAACTCTTTCTTGATAACTATGTTGTTGTTTAATTCTTATTTTTCTTGTCAATGTAACATAGTTTAACAATTCTTTCTTGACAACAATCTTATTAAATTAAACATGGAAAGTAGATGAAAGATGAAGCAAGGAGGCGTGAAAGAAAAAACTAAGTATACAACTATGACAGATTAGATGTTACAAGTAGAAAAGTAGATTGGTATGGACACATAACGTGTATAGATGGTGATTGTTGGGGGTGAAGAAGTACTGAGAGATCCAAGTGGAAGGAAGCTGGAGAAGAGGAACACCTTTAGGAAAACCTAGGCTGAAGTGGGGAGAGCTGATCTCAAAGGAAATGATGAAGGGATGCAGAAGGGGGTCTATGCTGGTGAAGATCTGTCCACCGTATGCAAGTATGAAAAGAAGGACGTATGATGATAATGGAATTCTACAAAGTTAGCAAATTCACTCACAAGACATTGGGCAGCCCAAAGTTATAGTAAAAGATACTTGTTGAAGGAGTCATGCAATGCAATCATAACAAGAAGTACATGGCTGTGAATCGATATAACATACACACAGACATAGTTGTACCTCAAAGTGTGATAAAGAGAATTCTAGGTCATGCTTAAATATGATGCAAATCAAATTGTAATAAATACATTAGTTGAACAACTATCTCTTTTGAAGAAATATAATTTCATTGAACTTGCATATTAGAGGTCTGACATGATACCTTCTTCAAAGTGAGAATAGAGGAGTATAAAGGATTCCCTGAATAAATGATGCAAGGATAATAACAAAAAAATGTTCAAGACAAGCTTACCAATGTTATAAGGTCACGTTTTACTGAAAACATTCAATAGCAAACATAATGAAAATAGAAATATGAAACCATACAAATAAACATAAAACCTCCCGGAAAATTGGAGAAAATATACATCTATTAGACATCTACGTATTATATTTCTATAAATATGCTTTTTTAAAAAAGTATTTTGTCATAACATTATTTTCATGGAGTTGGTGTATATGGGTGAGATAATGGCACTCTGTAGACAGGTTACATGTTAGTTACTATTAAGAAATTATGTTTTGAAATTTAATAAAACTAGATGAAAAAAAGCAAAAACAAAAAAATAACGAGACCTATCTATCTTTTTATCACTATATCTGCATGTGTGTGTGTGTGAAAAATGAGTGATGAGAAATGCTTTAGCCAGGAATTAGAGATGAAGCTTACTACCACTCTATCATACACGCACAAAAAAAGACATACAAATATGTCATGCAATCATACATACACACACACATATATTTATATAAATATATATATACATAGAACTATATATGCACATTTGCTCATATATATATATCATTTCATCATCATCATTTCATTTTACGTCTGCTTTTTCCCTGCTTGCAAGGGTGGGACGGGAACTGATTCTGGCTTGATTTCTACAGCTGGATGCCCTTCCTAACACCAACCTCATTTACAGTGAGTGCTGGGTGCTTTTTTGCTGTGGCACCTCCACGACCACTTTGCAGTGGAATGATAGGGGCCCCAGTCCCTATCATCTCATTTCTACAGCTGAGTAAACTGGAGCAATGTGAAATAAAGTGCCTTGCTCAAGGAAACAACATATCACCTGGTCTGAGAATTGAACTCACAACCTTTCGATTGCAAGGCCAATGCTCTAACCACTAAGCCATGTGCCTCCATATATATAGTGAAAAAAGTGTGGACATCAGAAAACATTCTATACAGATCACCTTATATAAGGAAAATGATGATAAAAAGGGTTCAAAAAGCACACCTGGTATACAAAAAGAAAAAAGGATCTTTATAACATGTAAAAAAATTGGTGTTAGCAGAGCTTCCTTTCTCCGTTTTGGATCTTCTGAAGCAACCCAAACCAATGTGGTAAAAAATCAGCATGTGGGAGTTTTAACGAAAAAATAATTTAACCTAATAACAAATGGTTTGAAGATCAGCATAGAGTTCCAGTCCTTTACATTCTGAGTTCAAATCCTGCCAAAGTTAGCTTTGTATTTCATCCTTACGGGATCGATAAAATAAAGTACCAGTAATACACTGGGGTCAATTTAATCAACATTCTCCTTCCCCAAAATTGCTGGTCTTGTGCCTAAATCAGAAACATAATCATCGTCACCATCACCGTTTAACATCCATTTTTCCATGCGAGCATGGGTTAAACGAGTTGTCCTGTTGTGAGACAAGCCAGATCAGATGACCATGTCTTGCTCATACAGAACTGTTTCTGGATTGGTTTCTATGGCTGGATGCCATTCTTAAAGCCAACCACATTACCATTATTTTTATTGTTATCATTTGGCAGTATCAGTAGAGTGTCAGACATCATGCTTTTCTGCATAGAGTTATGGCCCTTTATGTCCTTAGTACAAATCTGCCGAGGTTAACTTTGCCTTTCATCCTTACGGGGTTGATAAAATAAAGCACCAGTAATACACTGGGTAATTGCTGGCCTTGTGCCAAAAGTAGAAATATTATTATTACAAACTTATACAAATGACTTGAGAGCCAAGTGTTTCCGCACATGTATTGTTTTGTTTCTCCCGTTTATGCATGCACACATACATGCATATATATATATATATATATATATGTGCACACATATAAATATTTATATCTCATTACTCAATGTAAAGATAACCCTTTAGTTGCCAAACCGATCTGGTACTGTGAAATAAAACCACCCGTTTTATTGATGTTAAATTGATGGTCACCACCAACTGGGGACTCCTGTACTAGCTGTTTAGTACAACTATTCATTTTGTTACTTTTAGAACTGTAATATTTAATTTAATATAAACTGCCATTTACATTCCCACTGGCTGATGTATGGGGGGAGGGATTGTGAGAGTGGACAGAGGAGTCAAAGTAAATTATGCACATACACACACATCCATATAAACACATACAAAAACTCCCCCACACACAAACACACACACATACAAACACACACATGGAGTTATGAAGGAGATTCTATGAGAAGTTATTATTTTGTTTGAGATTTCATTAGATATTAAAATTGTTATAATTCTGCCCACGTTTCAGATTCTGGCAATTTGGCAGTGTTGGCATGAATTGAGAATTGTGGATATAATAATTCCTTCGGGAATGTGGTGTTTTAGATGTATGTTTATGATTCAGTCTTCAGGCTTTTCAGTTTTCTCATTTCCTCATTGACAAAGTTTCTTTCTTGTGAAGCTTTTGGGGACTGATTTTCCGAAAATCTACCAGCATCCCAGCATGAAACTCACACACATATAAAAACTACATATTCCTTGAAATACAAGTTAACAAACTATAGAATATAGGAAGTGATATTACTTCCATATTAAAGTTTCCAGTAAGGATCTTGACTAGTCTCTAGTTCCATAACTCTTGAGAGTGGCGCCATATTGACATACAATGTTTCTAAGACATTTTTTTGAAACCTGGCAGAGCCCATCTCCTCTCTAGGTTTGAATACAGCAGATTTCTTCCAGAGAAGGAATCAGAGAGTGAGAAAATGGAAGAGGGAAAAATATATAAAAGAAGAAATGACCCCAGTACTTGACTGGTATTTTTTTTATCGACCTCGAAAGGATGAAAAGTAAAGTCAACCTCCTATGTAAAATTAGCTGATTATAAAAAAAGAAAGAAAAATAGGTTAAAACAAAATGACCAGACACAATTAAAATTAAATTCCTTTGTAAAGTAATTTAAATGTCAGCATTAACTAAACATGTCGAAACCTTTAAGAAGAACTTTGCCACTAAAACAACACACCAAACTGATATGCATCATACACAATATATAATTGTTTCTACTTTTGGCACAAGGCTAACAATTATCCCAGTGCATTACTGGTACTTTATTTTATCGACCCTGTAAGGGTGAAAGGCAAAGTTAACCTCGGCAGGATTATTATAACACAAGTTGCATGTAACACAAATAACCTAAAAACCAATAAACCCCATCATGGAACTAAAAGCTTTATCAACCAGCACTAACAGAGCAACATACTATCGTGTCTCAACCATTTAACAACTCTTACAATCGAAATATTAGTCTAGGTATTCAACAAAATAAAGGATGGTTACTTAAGATAATTTACTGAACAATGATATCACATTAATTGGAAAATGTGTTTTTCTTTTCCTTTATTTTGAAATATTTTTTAAAAAGAAAGCAGCATTGGAAAGGACTATAAATGCCATAAATGAGAGGAAAAGGAGGGGAAGAGTAAGGTCTAATAGAGAAAGAGAGGGGGAAGGGAAGAGGGTGACAGACTCTATACCTAGGTCAGAGCAGTGTTTTCAAAATGGCAAAGGCATTTCCGTGGACAACAGCCAGCTACATCAATCATCCCACCTTGTGGGGCTCCTTACTGTCCTCTGCATTGCAAGCCATGGTACCAGGGTTTGTGACTGAAGTGAAGAACACGTCACTGCATATCACGTCCCAGATGAGAGATTTACCTAAATAAGTGTGTATGCAAAAAATTAGAGTATATTGCATTATCAGCTTACATGTTTTCAGTTCAAATATTCGGATGTTTCATGTGTGTACAGTGTGTATAACTATAAACACATTAGAAAATGCTACTGCAATAAACTTGCATTCAATTCAAGAGAAAATCTATATTTGTGTTAAAACTAAGCAGTAGCTGCCCTTATGATCGTTATCCCCACCATGGAGTTCCTGAAGCATTTACAATTTACAATAACACTTTAACTGCTCCTTAATTATACTATTGAAGAATTAATCTACTTCAAAACAATTCTTCTTTGGTAACTGTTATTGAAAAACTGTTTTCTTTAATTTCATGTAAACACAGCTACTAGTTGTCACCTGATGCAATTACTTCCATACAGCTGGCTTATTTTAGTTTCTATTGTTGACAAGCTATTAAGTGGTTCTTAATAATCAGTAACTCTCTGCAGTTTTTTGACAAATAATACCAATGTGACAATCAGATAAGAACTGGAGTTTATTACACATGTTTATGAAGTTTAGCTTTTCCCGCCATTTCTAGTTATAAAACACAAATATACTAAGTTCCCTTTCCGCACTCACATGGCACAGTATATGTCACCACTTATTCTTATTATGGAAATGCAGCCATTTTGTCTCAATGCATCAATTTAGATAACTGCACCCTAAATTGCTGCACTCTATGGTAGTCATTATTCCAATGAAGAAATCATGGGAAAAGAAGGAAAATAATTTAACAAACCTTTCCTTCATGGCATTTCTGAAAAGATCATTAAGATATCAGTTTCTTTCCTTTCTTAAAGGAATCGAAGAAGAAGAAGAAAGAGATAGTTCCTATGACAGATCAACTCTAATTGGCTCTATAAACCAATATATGCACTAAGGTAGTTTAAAAGTAGAATCCAATAACAGTTGAAATGGTGTGTGTGAGATAGGTAGGAATCGTATTAAAATTATAAGTCTTTTGCACTCACCTGGCATCGGACAGATGCTGTGTTCTATTCCTTGTAGGCACCTCTTTCTATCTCTGCTTCTTCAAGTTGAGGGCGGAGGTAGGTAGGTGGGTTAGCCATTCCACTGAGTGGGAAGGCAGATTCCTTGTATTACAGAATATTGCCAGTTTTCTTAGTTCTGGGTCATCTCCTTTATGAGGTTCAGCTGCATGGCCTACCTACACATACTTGAGGGATCTACACATAAAGATGTTGATGACCACTATGTGATATCTTGTGAAAGGTCTTCAGTATGTGATATCTTGTGAAAGGTCTTCAGTATGTGATATCTTGTGAAAGACCTTCAGTATGTGATATCTTGTGAAAGGCCTTCAGTATGTGATATCTTGTGAAAGGCCTTCAGTATGTGATATCTTGTGAAAGGCCTTCAGTGTGTGATATCTTGTGAAAGGTCTTCAGTATGTCATATCTTGTGAAAGGCCTTCAGTGTGTGATATCTTGTGAAAGGCCTTCAGTGTGTGATATCTTGTGAAAGGCCTTCAGTATGTGATATCTTGTGAAAGGCCTTCAGTGTGTGATATCTTGTGAAAGGCCTTCAGTGTGTGATATCTTGTGAAAGGCCTTCAGTATGTGATATCTTGTGAAAGGCCTTCAGTGTGTGATATCTTGTGAAAGGCCTTCAGTATGTGATATCTTGTGAAAGTGATGTGTAGAGGCTTCCACATTAAATATATGAGTGATTAAATCACAGAGTCATACTTCCCCAAATATTTTCAATATATTGCTGACTATCCTTGATAGTCCAGCTACTTTGCTGGCTATCATATTCTTAATAGCCATTTTGATTCTTAAACTGTCAATTTTAATCATTGGTTAGGTCTACTTGAATTCCCTTTATTCAGCAACCTATCATAATAGCATTTCTCCTACCACTTAGCACCAGTAAAGATGGGTGCTCTGCTACAACAACACTATAATTCAAACCAACACACAGCCTTACAATCCAAAACCTCACAGCTCAGATCCTCAAAATGCAGAACATGCAAACCACATACTTTTTACTTCTTTCCTTGTTAAAGTATACCTGACATTTAGATTCTCTTCTATCTTATATTGTTCCTTGTCCTTTCCATTTCTTCCATTCTTTACTGACCTGTCTTTTAGCTTTTATGACACTAGACAGCATACACCTCACCACACCATTGCACAAAAATATCACCTACCAACTAGCTGCCCTGTCCACAGATTTAGTCTGAGGTTTGCATCTCACTGAAACTCTGTCTTTTATGTCCTAAACCTCTATCACTTGCTCCTCCTCGACATATGTATCACTTTAGACTTTTTTAAAACCTATCTCAGGTAAAGGTGTCTTTCAGCTTTCATTCATTCTTCTCCAGATTGTCTGGTTTCTGGGTCTAGTTAGCTCTAATGTCATTAACCAGAAATCTATGTTGGGTGGTGCATTCTTCACCAGGAAAGACCTAGTATTCACAATCCTTTGTCAATCCCCTTTCCTGGTGATCATGGAGCATATCTGGTTTGTGTGTCCACCTGAGTGGCTGCTGATTAGATGACTGGCCAGTTTCTTGAGGCTTATGTTGCATATGTCTAAGAGTTCTAAGGAATCTGATACTTCTTCAGCATATGTACCATAACTATAATAAACATGTACATTTGAATAACTAACATGGTGTCCTGCATCTCTATTAAATTCACCAGCCATGTAGGAGATTACAAGAGGGTACCATAGTAATGGTATCACTGTTATTACTGTAGATTACAAGAGGGTACCATAGAAATGGTACCACTGTTATTACTGTAGGAGATTACAAGAGGGTCCCACAGTAATGGTCCTTTTGCTCATCTGTCAATATTGGTTTTTGCTACATATATACAGACCATTGTTGCTGTTTGCTACATATGATAAGTCTAAACTATTCTGTCACATACTCAGACTACATCACTTAATTTCTCCCTTTCTCTGTCAACAATATACATACCCTACTAACTCCAATGCTGTTACCCCACACCAGCAGGGGCCTCGTTTGCCTTTAAAATGTGGGGGTGGGGGGACAAATCAACATTTGTTGATTCTTAAAGGAGCATAAATTGCTTATGGTCCCTTTCCCGGACCCTATCACACAAGTAAAATTTTACACTAATTACATTTTATATATTCAAATGAAGTTCAGATATAAAAAAAAATAAGCTTAAAAAGAATTTGAAAAAGTGTGAGTGTGGGGGGGGGGGGGGTATTGTCCCTGGTACCCCCCTGAAACAAGGCCCTTGTGCACAAGGCTTTCTTATCAGTGCTCCCAGTCATATGGATCATATGAGGACAAGTTAGGTAAGAAATAGCACCTAAGTTTTATATATTAATAGAAATTCCCCTTTTATAACGAAGTTAACAGTGGACTGAAGAGCAGTAAATCACTAAAAGCACGTAGACTTTACTGCTTGCCAAATCCTGTTCTGGGCCATTTTTAACTCTCAAAAGAAAATAATTTATAAAGACACATAAAGATTTATCTTGTAGTTGCTTTCATTTAATGAGGCAAAATATTATTTTTAGAATAAACTTATGAATGTGAAATATATATATAAAGGTATATAGGTGTGAGTGTGGGGGAGGGGCATGGGGGCCAGAGGAAATTAAAAATCTAAAATAGAAATACAGTAAAAAAAGAAAACACATTCAACTCGACAAATTCTATAAAAGCAGCCCAATTTATCTTATTTGTTGCTGTTGTTGTTGAGAAGATGAACTAAGATCAGCAAATATTGTATGTTTTCATTAATTTTATCATATTTCAAAATGAGTTTTCTTACGTTTAAAAAAAACAACTATATATATATATAAAGAAAGGAAAGAAAACAACAACAAAAACAAAACAATATTGGACATATTCCATTCATTCAACTACATTTTCTATACATATATGTGATTATATACATTCATACATACATGCATATCTGTTTTATATATATATATATATATATACATATATATATAAAACCATGATTTTACATCAGTTTTACAAGCACACACACACACATATATATATATATATATATATATATATATATATATATATATATATATACATATACACATATGAATGGAAAATGGATGTACAACTTGACATCTCTATATATACATTATACAAGTAACGAAGCCTGCATAAATGTGTATGTAAGCCTGCCTAATAGTATATGTATTCTATAGTCAGATATCCTTCCTAACAGGAATCCTTACTTTATTTTGTTATCCATTTACCCTCTTCGGAAAAATCACTATGTTACCCCTTCACACGTATATAACACACACCCATGTCCACAGTAACCACCAAACACCTCCCATCTACATGTTTGCCATGGAAACAGCCACTATTGCCCATCTTATTCACCATTGATCATACCTAACTTAGAATAAAGTGTATTCTGTAGGGTTGATACCACAATAAATGACACTCAGTACAGTACTTGGCAATACACAGGTAAATTGCCATCACATCAACTACATGACAATATCTATAGTGATGTGCCACAATAAAATGCTCCCAGTACATTCTCTAAAGTGACTGGAAGAGCATCTAGTTGTAAAACCCATGCCAAAAGGGTGTTCAGCCATACCAAGAACAAGACAACTTGTATAGTGTTGGAACCATAATAAAATAGGCCCATTCCACTCTGGCATTATAGATTATACAACCATAGAAACCATATAAAAAAATAATGGAAGTTTTGAATGAAATCTGGTTCACACACACACACACGCACGCACGCACACGCACACACACACACACACACACACACACACACACACAATAATGAAAAATAAAATAAATAAAAATATGCCAAGTTTTTATAATTTCATTCTAGCGAAAGCTAGCTGATTAAAAATATTTCTGGAGCAATGCCAGAATTCTGTGATAAATTTTGACCAACATCATATATATATATATATATATATATATATAATACAATATATATATGTATATATGCAAAAACTAAATGGAAACTACAGGGTAAAATGAAGAAATATATTAGTCTAATACTTGATATAGTAGGAAAAGAATCTTGACATTTCAGACACAAACCCTTCATCAGAAATATACATGTATATATATATATTTCATCATTATCATCATCACCACAAAAGGTCCATTTTTAAATGCTAGCATTGGCTCATATATATACATTATATATATATATATATACATATCAAAGGTATATATTGAGTTAGAAACTCAAATTTGAACACATATATGTATATGTTTGTGTTTATCTCTCTTATATATTCAATTATAATATATATATATATATATATATATATATATATATATATACATATATATATATATATATAATAACAAAACGGGTGTGTGTGTATATATATATATATATATAACAAAGCAAGTGTGGTGAGATACCAGGTGGACTATAACGCACCAGAGTACTCAATACTTAGGGTAGCAGAGTGAGTATATACCCTACCAGCAACATACAATGTGACATGACCTCCCCTTCCACTCCCTAACAGTTATTTCCAACATCGCTACCCCCTCTCCGCCTCCCTAGTGGTGGAACATGTGACTATACATAAGCAAGACAGAGATTCCTAGCCTAACAGGGAGATCAGTGGTTCCGCTTCAGTACTGATCTTTCCAACACTAACAGGGAACGCGGACGTTAAAATGACGATAACAATGATGATGATGATGATATATATATATATATATATATATATATATATGTAAAAGGTAAACAACACAATTGGTACAGTATATGGAAGGTATATATTAGGTTAACGCTTGATATAGCAGGAAGAGGGTCTTGACGTTTCAGACGCTAGTCCTTCATCAGAAGAAAGAATGAGAGATAAAATAGATTGAGGGGACGGGTGGGGTGGAATTGGAAAAAATGTCTTTAGATAAAAATAATAGGTCCATTCATGTTGACATATGGGAAAAAAAATCAAGGCTATTGAAGTACTACATTATAATCACATATTCTGTTTTATATATTTACAGACAGACATATATCTATGACACAGGCAGATATATATACGTATATCAAAATAGGAGACATATATCAATGCTTAGAGATATGATGTTAAATGTTATAGTGGAGTTAATATATAACGAGAGTTAAGTGCAGAAGATATTCAGAGTGGGTTTAATGAGAAATATATGGAGGAGAAAGCAATTTAAAAACAAAATTTAATTCTTACAGTGTTTCGTCTTCAAGTACATTTACAATAGAGTAGGTAAACATATATATATGTATATATACATATATATGTATATATTCCACAGTAGAGATACACTTATAAGACTCATCAACAAAAGTTTTTGTCCTTAAAGATATCACATATATTTCTGATTATAAATATAGAAGGCAACTCAGGAAACTGGGATAACTCCGATATAAAACCTGCGGCTCAGTAGTTACCGGTGATGTTGATATTTTCTTCTTTTTGGGTTATAGCTACTGTCGCTCAGAGAGTGGGATTGGCTCAGTGCACAGTCTTTCCTCACTTTAAAAAATATCTTCACGCACAGGCATTGCTCGATATAATTAATAATTGTTAATAATGGTATATTGTGCAATGGCCATACTCGATAACGAGGGGGCAACCATCATATATATATATATATATACAATATACATACATACAGACAGTCATATATATATATATATATATTTGAAAAAAAGGAAAAGAATGACTTCACTTATAGTGTTAAAACATTTTTTATTTAATTTTATAATTGTTTCTACTTTTTGGCACAAGGCCAGCAAATACCCAGTGTATTACTGGTACTTTATTATATCGACCCTGTAAGGGTGAAAGGCAAAGTTAACCTCGGCAAGATTTGAACTCAGACCATAAGGGACCGTAACTCTTTGCTGCAAAGCATGGCGTCCGACCCTCTACCGATACTGCCAATCCACCTTTATTTAATTTTATAATTTTATAATATTATGAGTTGGTGGATCTACCAACTCATAATATTATAAAATTAAATCAAAATTTTTTTAACACTATAAGTGAAGTCATTCTTTTCCTTTTTTTCAAATATACCTAACTGTACCAAGGATCTCACACATTTTCCAATATATATATATATATATACATATACATACATACAGATAGTCATACATATACATACAGACAGTCATATATATATATATATATATATATATATATATATATATATGAAACACTGCTTATGTTGCTTGTGAAAATGTTGGTTAACGTTCCACATGAGCTGTTAGATGCTGTAAATGTCAATATAGTCATTCTGACATCTATATATTGTACATGGGCCTTGTATCACATCTTCTTCCCCTCCTCTTTCCCCCACTCTCTAATATTGTCAGATGGGAATGAAGAGTTGAACAATCTATCAATGTCAGTCATTATCACCCTTTCCAACACTTGAAATATTTATTTTCTTTTTATTCCTCTTGTAACATCTATTGTTCAAAGCCACAGTTGTTGTTTATAACCTTAAGTTATTGTAGACATATGATGAAAACAATTCTGTTTATGCCCACTTGATACCCACTTTTATTCAGACAGTATATTTAGGACTATATTATTCAATGATTGCTTTTCTTAAGACAGTTGCATATGATTTGAAAGAAATTTGGCTGCCATTTCTTGTCAGCTGGCTCAGCAGCCTCCTTCATTACTTAGTTTTCTATGCTAAAATAAACCCTTTGGACACTAATCAACAATTAATATATTGCTTTCCAGAGGGTGGTGAATTGGCAGTATCGGTAGAGGGTCGGACGCCATGCTTTGAAGCAAAGAGTTACGGCCCTTTATGGTCTGAGTTCAAATCCCGCCGAGGTTAACTTTGCCTTTCCTCCTTACGGGGTCGATAAAATAAAGTACCAGTAATACACTGGGATAATTGCTGGCCTTGTGCCAAAAGTAGAAACAAATATATTGCTTTCTGATTTAGGCACAAGGCCAGCAAATTTGAGGGAGGTGAAGTCAATGAAATTAACCCCAGTGCATTACTGGTACTTTATTTTATTGACCACGTAAAAATGAAAGGCAAAGCTAACCTTGGCGGGTTTTGAACTCAGAATGTAAAGAGCCATAACTCTACGCTATAATGTTGTCCGATGCTCTACCTTACTGCCAATCCACCGCCCTTAACAATTAATATATTAAAATAAAAATTGTAATTACCTTGCACAAAAATAAATTAAGCAATTAAAAAGTAAAGAAAAAAGTGAAAGTGGGGCAGTTGAAATTAAAAACATTTTATTTCCTAAAATATGAAAAGTTATCCCCAATTCTGAAAACAAATGTTGGTCAAGCTATGTGAAGAAACCTTTATGTGGTTACATGATATGCTAGAAATAACAGTTTTGAACTCATACCTTGTTATCTTAAAAGGATAATGTCACATTGCATAATGTCTGTCTGGCTCAAGAAACTGGTTCAACTCAGAATTTATAGCTGAGAAAGTGGTTAACCCATTTAAACTGTCAATATCTAGCCAGAATTCTTTCACCTCTTTCTGTTTGAATTGGCCATAACTGATTGCTCATACTTATGTTAAGGCATTGTTCTCAAAGTAAATAACATCAAAATCTCAAAGATTCAATATTATGTGAGATAATTATGTGAAATAAAGCCTTTTCTGTGAAAATACAATAGTAAATATAGAGTAATGAGAATGCTAAAGGGTTAAGAGTATATATATGTAACTCCTGGTAAAGAGTCATACAGGAATTATATTGACATACAGTGTTTCTTGAGGATTTCAAACCTGCTGGAACCCAATCCTTTTTCAGATTTGAACATTGCTGATTTCTTCCAGAGAAGGAGAGATAGATTGATAGAGAGAGGAAGTGAGAAAGAAATACAGAGTTGTGTATGAGCAAGAAATAATCACCTCATCTGACTTGTCTCACAACAGGACAACTCATCTAATCCATGCTATCGTGGAAAAATGGACATTAAACGGTGATGAGGATGAAACAACCCTAATATTGGACTGATACTTATTTATCGACCCTAGAAAGGAAGAAAGGTAAACTTAACCTTGAAGGAATTTTACCTCAGAATACAGACAGCTAGAATGAACAGCACAACACATCTATCTGACAATAGTTCTAACAATCTGTCATGTATTGGTTTGGAGTATAACACTTTAAAACTAGCTAGAACAACAGTGTGAGGTGTGTTTGTAAAGAAGGAGCCAATTTGCTGTTGTTTAGAGAATGCTAGGTGTTGAACAAAAAGTATTAGTGTAGCTGATCAGAAATAAAACAAAAGGATTTGCTAATTAAATATGATTAACAGGATAAAATAAAATTGATTACAATGGAAATCAATAATCCAGAAAAATACCCAATCAAAAATAGCTGCTGCTGCTACTACTACTACTACTACTACTACTACTGCTGCTACTGCTACTACTACTACTACCACTGCTGCTGATACTACTACTGCTATTGCTACTCCTGCTACTACTACTACTACTGCTACTACTACTGCTGCTGATACTACTACTACTACTACTACTACCACTACTGCTGCTACTAGTACTACCACTGCTGCTGCTACTACTACCACTGCTGCTGCTACTACTACTACTACTACTACTGCTGCTACTACTACAACCACTGCTGCTGCTACTACTACCACTACTGCTACTACTACTACCACCACTGCTGCTGCTACTACTACTACCACCACTACTACTACTACTACTACCACTGCTGCTGCTACTACTACTACTGCTGCTACTACTACTACCACCGTAACTGCTGCTACTACTACTGCTAATAATAATAACAACAGTAGTAGCAATAGTAATGATAATTATAATTGTTTCTACTTTTGGCACAAGGCCAGCAATTACCCAGTGTATTACTGGTACTTTATTTTATTGACCTCGTAAGGAAGAAAGGCAAAGTTAACCTCGGTGGGATTTGAACTCAGACCATAAAGGGCCGTAACTCTTTGCTGCAAAGCATGGCGTCCGACCCTCTACCTATACTGCCAATCCACCACCCTAGCATG
>OZ024745.1:131896475-131921475 GCA_964016885.1 Eledone cirrhosa
ATGTGTTGGTGTGTGTGTGTATGTATGTTGGTCTGTGTGTGTATGTGTTGGTCTGTGAGTGTATGTATGTGTGCCTGTGAGTGTATGTATGTTGGTGTGTGTGTGTGTGTATGTATGTTGGTCTGCGTGTGTATGTGTTGGTGTGTGAGTGTATGTATGTGTCTGTGTGTGTATTTATCCGTATAATTGTGTTTGTTGTTATTGTGAAGGTGTGTGGCTCTGTGGTTAGGGTATTTGGCTTACATTTGTAAGGTTGTGAGTTCAATTCCCAGTCGTACATTGTGTCCTTGAGCAAGACACTTTATTTCACATTGCCACTCAGCTGGCAAAAATGAGTTATACCTATAATTCAAATGACCAGCTGAGTCACATTTTGTGTCACACTGAATCTCCCTCAGAACTACATTAAGGGTACACGTGTCTGTGGCATGCTCAGTCACTTGCATGTTAATTTCCCGAGCAGGCTGTTCCATTGATCAGATCGTCTGGAACACTCGACTGAGTGCCTCATGTTTACACGAGACTCTCAGTCAGTCTATTTGGCTAGTTGTTGTTTGGTCATCTACCCAGACAAATGACCTGGTATCAGATGTGGCATTTTGCCTACTGTCACCCAACAGATGCCCAGTAAAGCTACCCTTCGTCTTATAGTTTTGAAGTGGTTAGTGGTCTTGTCATTTTACCATGAATTTTGTCTTTCTTAACTAACATGTACATAGAATAGTGTTGGTGGTTCTCTCACTCTCACTCTCTCTCTCTCTCTCTAATCAGGCAAGGAGTTACTCATTGTTTTGTTGTGAATTTTCATTTTAATCATCAATTATTCTAAACTCAATTCAAAAACAGATCTTTTCAAATAAATCAATAACTAAAATATGCCTGTGTCTTTACCCGTTTCTCAGTCTATTTCAATGTCAAAATCAGCAGCTTAAACTTTTCGATTTGAAGAATAGTCTTTTGTCTCCTTTTGATATCTGCACAAGTTTTATTTATCGTACCGAATAAAGTGTTATTTCCTACCCTTAGGTGAATTTGAACTGATGTAAATTTATTTCAATTGATTCAATGAAAGAACATTAGAATGTAGAAACTATCATTAGTAATGTTTAAATCATGTTTAACAGTAGCATGTCTTTCTTGCACAAAATAGTTTGTTGTCTTCATTGACTGAAGCATGATAAAGATGCTTCATCTTAAAAAAGAAAAAAAAAAAGATTTATTTTCTTTAAATGTGACAGTGCATCCTTTTAATACAGATCTCCGGATGGTGAAGTTGACAATAAGAACAAGAATAGACAAAATGTCATACATAAGTAAATATTTGTCTCCAAGGAAAATAATTATAGTATTTTGAAAGGATTTTAATTTAACTTCTGCTAGTGTAATAAATAACCAGCATATGTGAGATATAGTGGAAGTGAGTAGCCTAGTGGTAAGGGTGTTGGAATTACAATCACGATGTCATGGGTTTCATTTCTGGGTTGGGTTGTGTTCTTGAGCAAAACACTTCATTTTACGTTGCTCCAGTATACTCGGCTGAAAATGGGTACCAATGGTTGTGATGGTGGTGGTGATGTTGGCGGTGGCAGTGGGGGTGATGGTGGTGGTGGTGATGGTGTTGATTGTATGATGGTGATGGTGTTGGTGGTGATGATGATGAAGGGGATGATGGTGGTGGTGATGATAATGATGATGGTGGTGATGATGATGGTGATGATGATGGTGATGATGATGGTGGTGGTGGTGGTGTTTGTTGTAGGATGATGATGATATGATGGTGATGATGATTTAGGCAAAAGGCCAACAATTTTAGGGGAAGAGAAGGTCAATGAAATTGACTCCAGTACATTACTGGCACTTTATTTTATAGACCCTGAAAAGATGAAAGGCAAAGTAGATGGATTTGAACTGAGGACATAAAGAGCCAGAATAAATGGCACACAGCATTTACCCCGATACTCTAATGATTCTACCAATAATAATAACGGTTTCTTTATTGGCCACAAGGGCTAACACAAAGAAAACCATTAGAGACGGCACAGAATGATACAAAATGGGTTTTGGTGGTGTAAACAGGTTATAACAGGATAGAAATTAAAAAAATTCAAACAACAAAAATTCGCCAAAAAGGAAGAAACCTCAGAGGGTGACTGGTGGTGAAAACCACACAAAAGACCACGGTCACCCCCGACCACCAGGGAAAGTGTCCTCTCTCACTTTTCCCACTCCTCAGTCTACAGGCATAAACTCATAATAATAGTAGTAATAGTAATAATAGTAGTAATAGTAGTAATAGTAATAGTAGTAATAGTAATAGTAGTAATAGTAGTAATAGTAGTAATAGTAGTAATAGTAATAGTAGTAATAGTAATAATAGTAGTAATAGTAGTAGTAGTAATAGTAGTAATAGTAATAGTAGTAATAGTAGTAATAATAGTAGTAGTAATAATAGTAATAGTAATAATAGTAATAGTAATAATAGTAATAGTAGTAATAATAGTAATAGTAGTAATAGTAGTAATAGTAGTAATAGTAGTAATAGTAGTAGTAGTAGTAGTAATAGTAGTAATAATAGTAATAGTAATAGTAGTAATAGTAGTAATAATAGTAATAGTAGTAATAGTAGTAATAATAGTAATAGTAGTAATAGTAGTAATAATAGTAGTAGTAATAGTAGTAATAATAGTAATAGTAATAATAGTAATAGTAGTAATAGTAATAATAGTAATAGTAGTAATAGTAGTAATAGTAATAGTAATAGTAGTAATAGTAGTAATAATAATGGTAATAGTAGTAATAGTAATAGTAACAATAGTAATAATAGTAATAGTAATAATAATAATAATAGTAGTTATAGTAATAGTGCTTTCTTTATTAACCACAAGGGTTTACACAAAGTGAGACAGTACAGGACAATACAGGACAGTACAGGACAGTACAGGACAATACAAGACAATACAAGACAGTACAAGACAGTACAAGACAGTACAAGACAGTACAAGACAATACAAGACAGTACAAGACAATACAAGACAGTACAGGACAATACAAGACAATACAAGACAGTACAAGACAGTACAAGACAATACAAGACAGTACAAGACAGTACAAGACAATACAAGACAGTACAGGACAGTACAAGACAGTACAAGACAGTACAAGACAGTACAGGACGGTACAGGACACAACAGGACGGTACAAGTGGGCATTTCTGTGTGTAAAAAAACAAAAACAGAGGATGTAACAAAAAAAGAAACAATGAAAAATTCCCTAATAGGGGGAAGACTTCCGAGGGCCATCACGGAGAAAACCCATTAAAAAGCCACGGTGACCCTGACCACCAGGGCAAGTGTCCTCTCCCAGTTTTCCACCTTCAATTTACAGACATATACTCAGAGTAGGCCCATTCACTCGGGCCATTCTTGCCTCTCTCACCCATCTTTCAACAAGATGCTGGGAAGAGAGCACCTCCCTCTCTACCCTGATTTTCCTTTTCAAATGAAATTTGAAAAAGTTAATCAGGGCATCACCGAAGAGGTAAGTGCTTGTCTTCAGCCCTTTCAAACGTGTCCACCATACTATCTCTTTCGCCATGGCCACCAGACAGATAAAAACTGCCTGCCCTTCCCGGCTAAAGGAAGAGGGCGGGGCAATCCTCACCATGGACTCAGCTGGATCCGTTCTACACGCGACAGCAGGTGTTCGACATAAACCCACAAATCAGCAATGCTCGGACACTGAACGAGTGCATGCAGGACAGTTTCGTCGCCCTGCGCACATCTCAGACATGCCTGGCTGACGGCAGTTCCATGCCTGTAGAGTTTATCCTGAACTGGCAAAGCTCCTCGGTAGCACTGCCAGGCTAGGGATTTCTGGAAATTGTCCATAGGCCCCGGCCCAAAAGTTCTTCTGAAGAGATTGGATAGTTGATTTTCGTTGACGCCTAGAGTTTCCCAAAGTACGTCGTCGCTCTCCCCCTCCACTAATCCTCTATAGAACGCCAAGGTGGAGTTTCCACCGATCACATTGCCCGACTGGTCGAGGGCTGTGAGTGCCTGAAGACATTCCAGTAATAGTGATAATAGTAATAATAATAATAGTGAATATAAGTGTCACTTAGATGAAAAAGAGTAAGAAAAGCCAGCCAAAAATAAAATACACAACTACATATAAACTAATTTTTATTTTTTATTTTTGTACATGTCAGTGAAATAATTTATTATTGGGCCAGAAGATCAGTTGACCTTTGCTATTGACAGATGAGGGGAAAAGAGGAGCATGGTTTCCTGGATGTACTTTCCTTAAGTCAGAGAACCATTATGAAACATCGATTTATGTCTCTGGGGAGAGAAAAGAGATATTCAACATAGAAGACAAAGTTAAGCCAATCAAAGAGAGTTGCATACAGGCTGTATTTAATGAGAGAGAGGGTGAAGGAGGGTGGTTGAAGGAGAGGGAGAGGGTGGTTGAAGGAGAGGGAGGGTGGTTGCAGGAGAGGGAGGGTGGTTGAAGGAGAGGGAGGGTGGTTGAAGGAGAGGGAGGGTGGTTGAAAGAGAGGGAGAGAGGGTGGTTGAAAGAGAGAGTACTTGAAAGTGTTATATATATATATATATATGCACACACACATTCATATATTTCCATATGCATATATATATACATACACACACATATATATAGAGAGAGAAAGAGAGAGATAAAGAGAGAGAGAGAGAGAGAGAGAGAGAGAGAGAGAGAGAAAATACTTGAAAGAGAGTGTTATATATAATATGCATACACACACGCATAAATATATACACACATTCATGCATGTGCATGTACAAACATACATACATATATATATATACACATATATATATATATATATGTATGTAGAGAGAGAGAGAGAGAGAGAGAGTGAGAGAGAGAGAGAGAGAGAGATGTGACTAAGGTGAATGACAATGAAAGCTTTCTGATATAATCAAAGAGTTTGTGCTAATATATTAACAGTGAATTCCTGATATTTCTTTTGGGTTCTTTCCAACCGGCTCCTCTGTACACATCTTCAACCAACTCATCAGATGAATAAAAGAATGTTTCGATCAATAATCAATCTTAATCAATATGTCGGTCATCTAATAGCACAAGTGGGAGGTCAGCAGTGCAGCTGTAGAGTGGTGTGTGTGTGTTGGGCAGCGGCAGTAGATGATTGAGAGCATATGTTTATGTAGATGACCTGTTAGTTCTATACATTGATGAAGCTATTTACATTTATGACCACGGTGGGTGGGTTGGGATAGTTGAACCTCTCTCTCATTCACAAGTGTCTTCGGCCTAAACCTCCCCACACACCTTAATAACTAGACCACTTCCTTCAGCTGTGGTGAAAAGCTCTGTAAAGAATTAATAGACATCGTAGACAGATATATAGGACCAGCAAATCAAAAAAAGCCAGTTTTCCATGATGCAATAGTCTTTCTTATTCTAATAATTGTTTCTACATTTGGCACAAGGCCAGCAATTACCCCAGTGCATTACTGGTACTTTATTTTATCGGCCCCATAAGGATGAAAGGCAAAGTTAACCTCGGCGGGATTTGAACTCAGAATGGCAAGGGCCGTAACTCTTTGCTGCAAAGCATGGTATCTGACCCTCTACAGATACTGCCAATCCACCGGTCTTGTTGTAATGATAATGGTTTCTGATTTAGACACTAGGCCAACAATTTGGGGCAAGGGAAAGTTGATTAAAGTGCATTACTGGTACTTTATTTTATTAACCTCGTAAGGATGAAAGGCAAAGCAAGCCTTGGTGGGATTTGAACTCAGAACGTAAAGGGCCGAAACTTTATGCTGCAAGCATGTTGTCCGACGTTCTACAGATTACTGTCAATCCACCACCCTTAATAGTTTCTAATTTAAGCACAAGGCCAACAATCTGTGGGGAAGAGAAAGTCTCATGCATTAACCACAGTATATGACTGGTACTTTATTTTATTGATCTTGCTGGGATTTGAATTTAGAATATAAAGGGCCATAACTAAATGATGTAAAGCACTTTCACACTAAATATCCTGCCAATCCACAGCCCCATAATGGTTTCTAGCATTGGTACAAAGCTACACATTTTAGGAAAGAATATAGACCATTAATTTGATTCTAGTATGACTGATGCTGGAACTCCAGAAGAATAAAAGACTAAGTCACATTTGATATTTGAACTTAGAAATGTCAAGGAATGATATGAAAATACTGCAAAGTATTTTGTATGGCACTCTATTGACAGCTCCGATATTATGGGCATGTGGTTAGAAGCAACCACTTCCAACTAATCCAGCTGGATCCCCAAGCAAGACCAGCTGATGTTATCTAACCATCTTGCTCGAGGTCTACCCGTGATTCTTTCCTGAGAAACATGCCCATAATATTGGAGCTGTGACCTCTAAATACAGAGAAGTAGTGGCTCTACCTGGAGCAACTTTCTGATCTCTGTGTTATGCACTCCCTCCAGTAACATTACTCAAAGGACCCTTCAGCAATACAGCTAAATAAAATAAACCATTTAGTCCACTGCTTTATTAATTCTGTCATCCATTGAATTTCTAACTCTGGTACAAAGCTAAACATTTGGAAGGGTATAGAGAGGAGAATAGTCAAATAACTTGACTGATCATGGGCGGCCTCAGCCGAAATCAATTCAACAATTGATCTCCACGTGGGTCTATTATCCATTGCCGTTGCCAAGTCCTGGATTTCAATACCAGAATATCGGGATAGGAGAGCTTGTGGTTTCCACAGTACTAATGGGGACACAGTGTCAGAAGTGGCACGATGGCAGTGGCCAGCAAATCTTACTCTTCTTTTACAACAACAGATATGTGTAAGAGGCTGGCATATATCTCTCTCAAAGTCAGATGACGCAAGCTTATGTTCTGAATGTGTCGAAGTAGGCAAGTGTAGAATACTTGACTGATACTTTATCAATCCCTTCTCTCCAAAGAATGAAAAACAAAAATGATCCTGGTAGGGTTTAAATAACAATGTAAAGGGACAGTTTATTCACTGCTGAAATTTCAAAATATTTATGACAAATATAAGAAAGGAAACACCTTCATTGTAGAAGCTATAAAGTTCTTCAGATATTTATGGATTGCCTCAATTAAATTATGGGGCTTCTAGATACACTAACACACACATATGAATAAATAGGCATACTTGAGAGTTCTCTGGTTTGTGTTTCTATTAAGTTTCCTTTGATCTCTGATTCCTATCACACCTGTCCAGTGGCTCCCTTCAAACACTATTTATTCCTCTTCTGACACAACTGACCACACCTATTATCAACATCCATTTATCATCCCATCTCTCCACCTGTCTTATCACACATTATATATTCATTCTGATCCATATCCAACGATCCTTTGACACACAACATCCATTCATCTTCTATCACATGTCACCTTCTCTCTTCTATCACATGTCACCTTCTCTCTTTTATCACAAACTCAGTTATCCAACCACTCTCCAGCCTGTATCTCACATTTCTATCACTAAATATGCTGATGTTTAGTATTATCTGGAAAGAGATCTTGGTAAGGAGGGGGGGGTAAGGGAGTGGTGTTGGTAGGGTAGTAGTGTTGGTAAGGGAGTGGTGTTGGTAGGGGTGGTGGTGTTGGTAGAGGAGTGGTGTTGGTAGAGGAGTGGTTTGGTAGGGGAGTGGTGTTGGTAGGGGGTGTTGGTAGGGGAGTGGTGTTGGTAGGGGGTGTTGGTAGGGGAGTGGAGTTGGTAGGGGAGTGGTGTTGGTAGGGGAGTGGTGTTGGTAGGGGAGTGGTGTTGGTAGGGGAGTGGTGTTGGTAGGGGGTGTTGGTAGGGGAGTGGTGTTGGTAGGGGAGTGGTGTTGGTAGAGGAGTGGTGTTGGTAGGGGAGTGGTGTTGGTAGGGTAGTGGTGTTGGTAGGGGAGTGGTGTTGGTAGGGGAGTGGTGTTGGTAGGGGAGTGGTGTTGGTAGAGGAGTGGTGTTGGTAGGGGTGGTGGTGTTGGTTGGGGTGGTGGTGTTGGTAGGGGAGTGGTGTTGGTAGGGGAGTGGTGTTGGTAGGGGAGTGGTTGTGGTAGGGGAGTGGTGTTGGTAGGGGAGTGGTGTTGGTAGGGGAGTGGTGTTGGTTGGGGTGGTGGTGTTGGTAGAGGGGTGGTGTTGGTAGGGGAGTGGTGTTGGTTGGGGTGTTGGTGTTGGTAGGGGAGTGGTGTTGGTAGGGGAGTGGTTGTGGTAGGGGAGTGGTGTTGGTAGGGGAGTGGTGTTGGTAGGGGAGTGGTGTTGGTTGGGGAGTGGTGTTGGTAGAGGGGTGGTGTTGGTAGGGGAGTGGTGTTGGTAGGGGAGTGGTGTTGGTAGGGTAGTGGTGTTGGTAGGGGAGTGGTGTTGGTAGGGGTGGTGGTGTTGGTAGGGGTGGTGGTGTTGGTAGAGGGGTAGTGTTGGTAGGGGAGTGGTGTTGGTTGGGGTGGTGGTGTTGGTAGAGGGGTGGTGTTGGTAGGGGAGTGGTGTTGGTAGGGGAGTGGTGTTGGTAGAGGGGTGTTGGTAGGGGAGTGGTGTTGGTAGGGGTGGTGGTGTTGGTAGGGGTGGTGGTGTTGGTAGAGGGGTAGTGTTGGTAGGGGAGTGGTGTTGGTTGGGGTGGTGGTGTTGGTAGAGGGGTGGTGTTGGTAGGGGAGTGGTGTTGGTAGGGGAGTGGTGTTGGTAGAGGGGTGGTGTTGGTAGGGGAGTGGTGTTGGTAGGGGAGTGGTGTTGGTAGGGTAGTGGTGTTGGTAGGGTAGTGGTGTTGGTAGGGGAGTGGTGTTGGTAGAGGGGTGTTGGTAGGGGAGTGGTGTTGGTAGGGGTGGTGGTGTTGGTAGGGGTGGTGGTGTTGGTAGAGGGGTAGTGTTGGTAGGGGAGTGGTGTTGGTAGGGGAGTGGTGTTGGTAGGGGAGTGGTGTTGGTAGGGGAGTGGTGTTGGTAGGGGTGGTGTTGGTAGGGGAGTGGTGTTGGTAGAGGGGTGTTGGTAAGGGAGTGGTGTTGGTAGGGGAGTGGTTGTGGTAGGGAAGTGGTTTTGGTAGGGGAGTGGTGTTGGTAGGGGTGGTGGTGTTGGTAGGGGTGGTGGTGTTGGTATAGGTGTGGTGTTGGTAGAGGGGTGGGGTAGGAGAATGGTATTGGTAGGTCAGTATTGGACTGTATTGACAAAACTAACTTCAAAATAGTTTAAAACAATACAAAAGTACATAAAAGCCAGCCTTAACCTACTCAACTTTTACAGGTCAGAGTAGAAATTCCTAGTTAGGAGCTTACTTGAAATGATGGCGTTATCTTCTACTTCCAAAAAAACTAACGTTATCAATGTTTTTAAAATATAACTTTATATCAGTCTCTAAACTGAAGTGTCCAGTTGGAATAACCAATGATATATCTGTTGCATCTTGGTGCCCTTAACATCTCGGTTGACCATTCCTCCCTTAACATTGGTTGACCATTCCTCCCTTAACACCAGTTGACTATTCCTCTTCTATTTCACAACATTGCCATAGAAGGAACACTGTTACAATTCCAATAAGATAACAAATCACACCTACACACATGCAGAAACACACACAAACACACAGACAGAGAGAGAGATAGAGAGAGAGAGAGATACATACACGCACACAAACAAATACGGACACACACACAAACAAATACGGACACACACAAACACACACACACACACAAGCACAGACACTTGACCAAACACACACAGAAAGTGCAAGGCTAACACTAACATCTCTCCAGACAATTTGGATATTTTCCATTTTCCAATCTGATATATACAGAATACTTTCTAAATAACAATTTAAAATATTGAGCAATTGAGATACTAATTTATAACAACAACAACCACAATAACAACATCAACAACCACAATAACAACAACAATAACAACAACATCAACAACAATAACAACAACATCAATAATAATAATAACAACCACATCAACAATAATAATAATTGTTTCTATTTTGGCACAAGGCCAGCAATTTGAGGGGAAGGGGAAAGTCAATCAAATCGACCCAGTGCATAACTGGTACTTTATTTTATAGATTCTGTAAGGATGAAAGGCAAAGCCAAGCTTGGTGGGATTTGAACTCAGAACATAAAAGTTATATATTCCTTTATATTCTGAGTTCAAATCCAACCAAGGTCTACTTTGCCTTTCATCCTTACGGGTTCGATAAAATAAAGTACCAGTAATGTACTGGGTTCAATCTAATCAATTTGCCTCTCCACCCAAAAAAATGTTTGGCCTTGTGCCTGAATCAGAAACAATTCATATGATTATAGTAGTTAATTGTGGTAGATTGGCAATGTCGGTAGAGTGTCAGACAGCATGCTTGTGACATAGAGTTATGGCCCTTTATGTTCAGAGTTCAAATCCTGGCAAGGTTTTCTCTGTCTTTCATTCCTATGGAGTCAATAAAATAAAGTACCAGTAATATACTGAGGTTGATTTAACTGACTTGCTCCTTCCCGTGCCTAAATCAGAAACCAAAACTATTGTTGTTGTTAAGGGTGGTGGTTTGGCAGAATCAGTAGAGCATCGGTCAACATACTTTATGTCATAGAGTAAAGTGTAGGAGTGACGACAAAAAGCACTGTAAATGTGGTTGGGATTAGGGCATCCAGCCATAGAAAGGAAGCAAGAAACAGTTCTGTATGAGCAAGACATGGTCACCTCACCTGACTCACATGAGACAACCCATCTAACCCATGCTAGCGTGGAAAATGGACATTAAACGACGATGATGAGGATGTGAGTTCAAACTCTGCTGAGGTTAGCTCTGCCTTTCATCTTTACACAGTTGATAAAATAAAGTACCAGTAATGCACTGGGGTCGATTTAGTTGACTTTGCTCTCCCCAAAAATTGCTGGCCTTGTGCCTAAATCAGAGGTCATTATTGTTGTTGTTTACATGTGAGGCATGCATCTCTAGCACCTACTCCTTGAGCATTTCTCTTTGTACCCTCTCTTCCCAAATTTACTAATCCAATCTACCTCAATGTCAGAATATAAAAAAAAAAAAATCAATCAGATCTTCTTTTTTTGCACACATGATATTGATGTCGGCTTCCTTCCTCGAGCTTTTCATTTCCAATCATTTTTATGAATCAATAGTACAGGTTTATATCGGTAGCAAAATTAATGGGAAGATTGTACATGTCACACTGACAGCATGTATCATAAATGACAGTGGCACCTTGCATCTTTGAAAAAAATTATACAAACATTATATATATATATATATATCATCATCATCATCATCATTTCATTTTACGTCCGCTTTTCCCTGCTTGCAAGGGTGGGACGGGAACTGATACTGGCTTGATTTCTACAGCTGGATGCCCTTCCTAACACCAACCTCATTTACAGTGAGTGCTGGGTGCTTTTTTGCCGTGGCACCTACACGACCACTTTGCAGTGGAATGATAAGGACCTCAGTCCCTAGCATCTCATTTCTACAGCTGAGTAAACTGGAGCAATGTGAAATAAAGTGTCTTGCTCAAGGAAACAACACACCACCCGGTCTGAGAATTGAACTCACAACCTTTCGATTGCAAGGCCAATGCTCTAACCACTAAGCCATGTGCATATATATATATATATATAAATATATATATTTGGGGAGGGTCATATTTGCGTAATATTGCCAGAATTAATAACAGAACACACTCGCCGCTAAATATATATACATATATATATATATATATACATACATATATATATGGTGGCTGCCAACTCGTTTTCGAGTACGGCCACTACTTTATATCTATGTAGGAGAACCCCTACCGATGCGCTGAACGAGTGTGACTTTTTAGTCCAGCCAGCGACTTGAACACTTCTCTGGTACAAACACTACACTTGTGACAATTATTGACACATAGTGCTGGGCCCATGGTACCATGTGATGACAAGTGCAGAGAGATTTCCAGATATAAAGCAATGCCTGTGCCGTGAAGCTTTTATAGTGAGCAAAGGCACTGCACAAAACCAGTCCCACTCTCTTAACCAAGATGATATTTACCAAAAAGAAGAACAAGTCAACATCATTGGATACCATCAGGGTTGCAGGTGTTATATCAGAGTTTTCCTCTTCCTAGAATTCTGCCTTGACAAAGGCTAAGGGGTCATCTCTCCTGGTGATTTTGGATGGCCATTGACTCTTAAGAGCTCCTTTTCCCTTTGAGAGGTTTTGTTTTTAGTCCTGCAGGATGTCCAAAGTAACCTTCCTCACCAAGAAACCTTGGTGGGGTTGCCAGTTTAGTTGCCAACGAGTTTATTTGCCAGTTTAGTTGCCATGAGACAGGTTGTACTGGGATACATGTTACCAGTAGCACCAACATATATATACACACATATATACACACATATATATATATATATTTATATACATATATGCATATGTATATGTGTGTGTGTATATATATATATATATATATATATATATATATATATCTTTAAGTCGTCGACAATGCAAATGGGTAAATCTCCGGGTAACAAGGTCCGGTGGTGGAGAGAGAGATGTATATTTATATATATATATATATATATATATATATACTCTCATATATATATATATATATATATATATATATATATATATATATATACTCTCATATATATATATATATATATATATATATATATATATATATATATATATATATATATATATATGTGTATATATATATAGGAGGTTTGGGTTATAGATATATTGTATATGTGTGTGTGTGTGTGTGTGTGTGTGTGTGTATGTGTATGCACTGTTAGACAATCCCTTTATGGTAAATCAACAAAATTTGGAAAATTATTAGTATCAAATTTTCATAGATAAATATTTCATAATAGATTGAATTAAATTTAGATAAAAAGTGAGTATATATATATATATATATATATAACAAACCAAATGACACAGTACAATGAAGAAATATATTAGTTTTACGCCTGATATATATACTAGGAAACAGTGTTGTTTGGTTTGTTATTTGCAATTTTTACACACACACACACATGAGAGAAAACTAGATAGATATGTATTTATTTATATATATGAGTATATATATGTATAGGTATGTGTGTGCGTGTGCCTGTATATATATATATATATATATATATATATATATATATATATATATATATTTATATATATATATATATATATTTATATATATATATATATATATTTATATATATTAACTGGAAACATTTGATATATTCTATTTTACTACATAGTACATATTTTGTAGCACCATCATGAATCTCCCTCTCTCTCCACACACACATATATGTGTATATATATATATATATATATATATATATATATATATATATATATATGTGTGTATATAATATTAGTATAGATTATGATATATGACATATCTGTGTCTCTTTTCTGAACAGATCAATGAACCTGTTAAGCTAGCTGATTATAGAGAGAGGAAAATATATAGCTAAAGTAATCATTATATACAAGTTGTGATGAAACCTCGCTCAGCAATTTAACTAAACTTTATAGGATTCAGGTTAATACTATTCCAACTCCTTAGTTCTTCCTCTTCTTTTCCCAATGGAGCACTTCCTGTTGAATCTTCTATCAGTTTCAACATTGAGGATTCCATTGGAACATAATGTAAGGAATTGACTTTTCAACAGATGTGTATTTTTAACCCTTTCATGACAGCATTTCTAATGAAATATACTCTATTTTAATTAATTAATGAAGTATGAAAAATTATTAATAATTTCATTACCAAAACAGTAACTTAATGTAAGGTCTTATAGAAAATTACGTTGGAAGATTTTAGTTTAAATTGGAAATTTGTAAAATAGGTGGTTTTATTTCCTAGAAGTGGAACTGGTTTTGGTTGGGTTGGTAACTAATGGGTTAACAGAAGAATCCACAAGATTCAATGTCACAGCATGATATATGTTTGACTGTTTTAATTACTGGTATAATATGTTTGAAAAGCTTCTATACATTCTTCTTCTATTCCTACTTATTCCAGTGAAGGTTATGGGGTAAGGGTCCTCAGACAAAGGAAATTCATGAGTGTATTGTGTAAACATTAGTTCATAAATACCCGCCATATTCAATGGTGAAGATGTGGTGGGGGGCAACTCTGAGTAAATTCTGAAACTGAAGATGCAGTATGGTCTAGGAGATCATCAATAAAGTCAAACCCCTGAAATCATGAAGACCATGATTTAAACTTGGCTGGTCAACAGATCTCAGCTAAATCTATTGCTGAAACACAATAGATAACCAGTGAATGTATTGAGTTTATAATCGACAAGCATTTAGATATATAGATGTCAGCCAAATGGTTGCCAAAATGCTTCGCTGGTTGGGTAATGTTAGTGTACAAGAATGGTAAAGCACAAATGAACTGAGAAGAAAACTGGGCACAAAGGGTAATCAGATATGGTATCTAATTCAGGAGAAAACATTGTGCTGGTATTAACCTCAATAAAGAGATGACAAAGAAAGAAATTGAGAGATGCTGAACTGGAGATCTGTTTAACTTATGCAAGCATTGAAAAATGGATGTTAAAACAATAACAATGCTGATTTAGCCTAACATAGTAAAGCTATTCTGTTGATATATTATATAGACTATGGTAACCTGTTACAGCTTCAATGGCATGGGTTGGATGGACTTTTTTGAGGTAATGTTTTACAGGCAGTTGTCCTTCCTCATACTTTTTTTTATGACATACTGGGATACAGTGTAGTTTTGCTAAACCAAATATACATGAGTGTTATGGGTATAAGTACCAAATACTCATGAGTATTAATGGTTCAAGTACCAGACAGACACATGTGGTAAGGGTACAAGTACCAGACAGACATATGTGTTAAGGGTACAAGTACCAGGCAGATACATGCGGTAAGGGTACAAGTACCAGATAGACTCATGTGGTAAGGGTACAAGTACCAGACAGACACATGTGGTAAGAGTACAAGTACCAGACATACACATGTAGTAAGGGTACAAGTACCGGACAGACACATGTAGTAAGGGTACAAGTACCATACAGACACATGTGGTAAGGGTACAAGTAGCATACAGACACATGTGGTAAGCGTACAAGTACCATACAGACACATGTGGTAAGGATACAAGTACCAGACAGACGCATGTGGTAAGAGTACAAGTAACATACAGACACATGTGGTAAGGGTACAAGTACCAGACAGACACATGTGGTAAGGGTACAAGTACCATACAGACACATGCGGTAAAGGTACAAGTACCAGACATACACATGTGGTAAGGGTACAAGTACTAGACAGACACATGTGGTAAGAGTACAAGTACCATACAGACACATGCGGTAAAGGTACAAGTACTAGACAGACACATGTGGTAAGGGTACAAGTACCAGACAGACACATGTAGTAAGAGTACAAGTACCAGACAGACATATGTGGAAAGGGTACAAGTACCAGACTGGCACATGTGGTAAGGGTACAAGTACTAGACAGATACATGTAGTAAGAGTACAAGTACCATACAGACACATGCGGTAAAGGTACAAGTACCAGACAGACACATGTGGTAAGGGTACAAGTACCAGGCAGACACATGTAGTAAGAGTACAAGTACCAGACAGACATATGTGGAAAGGGTACAAGTACCAGACTGGCACATGTGGTAAGGGTACAAGTACCGGACAGACACATGTAGTAAGGGTACAAGTACCAGACAGACACATGTAGTAAGGGTACAAGTACCAGACAGATACATGTAGTAAGAGTACAAGTACCAGACAGACATATGTGGTAAGGGTACAAGTACCAGACTGGCACATGTGGTAAGGGTACAAGTACCAGACAGACACATGTAGTAAGGGTACAAGTACCAGACAGGCACATGTGGTAAGGGTACAAGCACCAGATATGATAAACGAGTCATATAAGTACCTACAGAAGGGAGGTGCACATGCAATGATACCAACAGTGGTAAGCTGTTTACTCTCCTCCAGTTTCTCAACAGACACTCCAATGAGATTACAGGGAAGGTGTAAATTGCCTAATAGAAGAAGTTGTATTAGATCTCATGACTTCAGTAGTTTTCTTCTTGATGAATGTTTTAAGATTTTTCTGTTATTTACCAAACAGCGGTAGATCTTAATGTTGATATTTCTTCAAGAGAGCTGCCAGAGTCTATAAAAATCAATGGCGTTATAGACAAGAAGTGAAGATAGTATTTATTTATTTATTTATTCTTGGTTTCCGATAATCTTCAGTACAACCTGCAAATTGTGCTGACTTGATTAATATAAAACGAAATTGAAAAATTATCTATTCATCTATCAAAATCACATACACACCCATGCACACACATGGCATATACTTATATACACATGCACGTATATATATATATATATATATATATACACACACACGCAATTTCACACATATATAAACTGCTAACCATATACAATCACATACATACATACACATATATATATATAAATAAATACATACACACATGCACACCATCTCACATATATATAAACTGCTAACCAATCACAAACACAATCACATACATACATACAGAAATAATTGAACACAAATACTTGCTAATAATGTAAATGTATACACACACTCAAACACAAACCTTTCCAAACACATTCGAACAGAAGTCTTCACCCATACATAGACTAATGGACTAGAACAGAACATACACATATATAATCACACACATTTATATATAAACATGCATACACACCTATAGGCACATATTAAAACACACAAAACCCCTTTGGATTCACATATACTGACACTCTAAGACAGCAATACACACATACATGTTATATAACATAGACAAAGTATGATTCTTATGCTGTAGTTTTGCCAATTCAGATTTCACTCAGTTTGCTGCATTTAATTGAATGATTCAGTTAGATTGAAGTAGATATGGGGTGGGAACAGTGGTGGGTGAGTTACTTTGTTATGATTTAGAATAGGTATTGGGTGGACTGAACATTTGGGACTTGCTTGGTCAATGAAGTGATGTAAGGATGGACGTTTGAGTAGCTTGGTCATGAGAGATGGACAATGAGGCTGACAAAAACATTTATATGGGTGGGCAGACAAGAGAGTGAATTATAACGGGAGATTGGGAATAACTACATGAATTAGTTGATTAGCGCTGGGTTATAAATTAAATAATAAAAATCAAAAAACAAAAAAAGAATCAGGCAGAATATTGGGTTTGAGTAAATAAGAACAATTACATGGACGAGAGACTGGGAGAGACTGGTTATAGGAATGGTTGGTGACTGAACATTAAGTGACTTCTAGCAGAAGAATAGACTGAACATAGCGATATATTAGAACTGAACATTAGAGATAAAGATGAAGGTGGTTTATACATTTGGATTGGATGGATTAGATGCAACTTTTTCAGCACAGCATCTCTCCATTTGCCACATTTCTTCATCATCTCTGTGAGACTCAGTGATTTAAGGTCAGCTCTCACTACCTTTGTCCAAGTCTTTCTCGGTCTACCTCTACTATGGCTTCCTTCCACTAGGATTTCAAGGTACTTTTTCACCAATCAATCATCATCCATGTGCATCACATGTCCATACCAATGCAGTCTTCTCTCCTGCACCACCACATGTCTTCTGCAGTCACTGCCCATGTTTCACTACCATGTAGCACCACATGTCTTCTGCAGTCACTGCCCATGTTTCACTACCATGTAGCACCACATGTCTTCTGCAGTCACATCCCATGTTTCACTACCATATAGCATTACACTTCCCATACAGGCGTCATACAGTCGTTCTTTTGTACATAGGGAATGTTATGATATTTCAACTTATACATCTTTAGCTACACAGGCATATCATTCCCACACACACACATATATATATATATATATATATATATTCTTTCACTGGTTGTAGTTATTGCTGGGACACCATCTTCAACAGATTTACTTGATCCTATCAACTTCAATATTTATTTTTCAAGTCTGATAATTATTTCAATCATCTATATTTGCTCCTAAAGAATTTACCTTTGAGTAGAACATCAACTGATATTAATGATACTGATAAAATATTCAACACAGATTCTCATTTCAACATCCTGAGCACAAAAATGATACATCACTGACAAAATATATATGGAGCCTGAAGGACAGAATTATAGAAAACATCAAAATAAGTTGGTCAAAGGACATTCCCATACGTATGTGGATCCCAATAGATGTTAACTATGCTTAGTAGAACATTTTAACATATTAAGAAAAACTATATATATAATTAAAAAAAGAAAAAAAAAAGATTGAATTAATCTCTAAGTGGTTAATTCATGAGGATCTGTATGTTTAGAGTCATTTTCAAGATAAACCTCACCCCATCCATACACACATACATGTATATATACAACAAGCTGCTGTACAGTTTCTATCTGCCAAATGGAAAACACTCACTCAATGTGCCATGCAGTGGAACCAAACCCTCAACCAAGTGGTTGTGAAGCAAACTTCATAACCACATACAGCTATATCTGTATTTATTGGTAGATATCTTTAACAAACTGATAAAGATATCCGCATGTCATTATATGTAAGAATTACATTTTTCACTGAGGCGTTTGCAATATACAAAATAACGTATAATTCACTTAATTTTATTTGAAAGAAGATATCAATCCATAGATGATCAGTTTTTCAAAGTCTACACCAAAAATGAATTAAATACTCTTCCTGTTTGCCCACTTATTCATGGGGACAGGGTCTTCAAACACTCCTTCTAGCAGGTCCTGCCTGAAGCAACCATCTCTAACTGATCCAGCTGGATTCCCAAGCGAGACCACCCAAGCTCATAGATGTTATCCAACCTTCTTGCTTGAGGTCTAAACTTGGGTCTCCTGCCGGTTGGTTTTGCCTGTAAAATCTGACCAGCGATTCTTTCCTGAGACATTCTAACCACCTGCCCATAGTATCAGAGCTGTGTTCTCTCAATTTGGAGAAGTAGTGACTCTACCTGGAGTGACTCTCTGATCCCTGAGTTATGCACTTTATTGAGTATCCTTACTCCAAAAACCCTTCGGAGGAATCCCATTTCGACCCCTTGTATTTGTGATCGTATTCTTTCAGTCCTTACCCAAGATTGATAACCATAGATAAGGGTTGGCACAAATATCGTATTGAAGATAATAATACAGAAACATATGTATTGGATTTGATTACATGCTACATGATGGTACTAATACATCTCACCCACTTCTAATGCTACATGGTGGTACTAATACATCTCACCCACTTCTAATGCTACATGGTGGTACTAATACATCTCACCCACTTCTAATGCTACATGGTGGTACTAATACATCTCACCCACTTCTAATGCTACATGGTGGTACTAATACATCTCACCCACTTCTAATGCTACATGGTGGTACTAATACATCTCACCCACTTCTAATGCTACATAGTGGTACTAATACATGTCACCCACTTCTAACAACACTCTAAGAAAAAGGAAAAAAAAACCAAACAACCCAAATCCCAGTTCCACTAGAGAAATTACTCCCCTTTCCCAGTTCCAGCCTGAAACAATAAATACATAAAATTATAGGGTGCAAAAAGAAAGTAAAACAAAATATCGTTTGTACTATTATCATTATTATCAAATGTTATCTTCATTATTGCACAGTATTGATGTTGCCAGGCACTCACTGCCCTCTACCAGGAGGTAAATGCAGTCAGTGGAACTTCTGCTCTTGAGTTCTATAGAGGATTATTGGTGGACAAGTGTGATGACGCACTCGGAGAGCATGCAGGTGTTCACCAAGTCGAACTGACCAGTCTGTTCCGGAGGACTTTCGATCCAGGGACTATGGATAACTTCCAGAAATCCCTCGGGGGAGCACTGCCGGTTTAAGATAAACTCTACAGGCACAAAAGTGCTGTCAGACAGACCTGCCCGAGATGTGCACAGAATGATGAAAGCGTTCTGCATGCACTCATTCAGTGCCCATGCATTACTGACTTGTGAAGTTATGTTGAACAGCTGTTGTTGCATGTAAGACAGATCTGGCTATCAGCCGAGTCCACACTGAAGATCTCCCCACCACCCTGTTTTGGCCGTGTAGGGCAGGCAGTTTTCCTCCGTCTGGTGGCGATAGTGAAAGAAATTGTATGGTGGACCAGGTTGTAGGCACTGAAGACAGACACTTTTTGGCCAATTCCTCACTAACTTTTACAAGTTTCCCTTGGAAAGGAAGGTGAGGGTGGAGATAGAAGTGCTGCCCCCCAGTACATTTGCTAAAAGGTGAGTGAATGTGGCAACAAAGGCCCATGTGAATGGGCTTACTCTGAGCATGCACCTGTAGGTTAGTTAATTTGAAGAGGTCAGGGGTCCCCTTCTTGGATGCCCTCGAAGTATCGTGTGGTTCAGGATTGGTGGGGAACCTTAGTCACCTCTGGGTGGTTCGTCCCCACCCCCTATTGGAGAATTTATTTTGTTATATTTTTTTTATATATTTCTATATATTTTCATTGTTAATTGTTTTTATTATTTCTACTCGAATTTATTGTAACCCCCACCCTACCCCACAACCCTGCACACCTGTCCCTGTATTATCCCCTATACTGTCAGCCCTTATGGCCAATAAATAAACCATCATGGCCCTTTACGTTCTGAGTTCAAATCCCACCGAGGTCAACTTTGCCTTTCATCCTTACGGGGTCGATAAAACAAAGTACCAGTAATGTACTGGGGTAATTGCTAGCCTTGTGCCAAAAGTAGAAACAATTATTATTATTATTAATGACGTTAACAACAACAACAACAATAATATCTTATCATTATCATCATCATCATCACTGCTATATCTTTATTGATGCTTTTATCATCTTTGTGTTTAAACTGCATGGAATTGCAGTTGAGAAAACAATAGGAATATGGTTTGAGAATTGTTCGCCTAACAGCATAATAGTTTCATATATCGGAGTTTTTTGTGGTAACGACTGACATTCAGTTTACAGATAGCTGTGGAAAAATAAAGTAAAAGCAAGTAAAATAGAGTTTGAGATAACAACACCAATAATGGTGACAATAGACACAACAACAACATGAAGAACAGCAACAAAAGAAGGAAATATAGTTTCATGATTTAATTAACTTTAGCTAGTTGAAAAAAAAAAAAAAAAAAAAATATATATATATATAGAGAGAGAGAGAGAGTGAATGAGTGAGATGTGGAGTGAGAGAGAGTGTGTGTGTGAGAGAGAAAGAGTGAGCGACAGACAGAGTGAGTGAGAGAGACAGTGTGTGTGTGTGTGTGTGTGAGGGGGGTGTGTGAGAGAGAGAGAGAGTGTGTGTGAGAGAGAGAGTGTGTGTGAGAGAGAGAGAGTGTGTGAGAGAGAGAGTGTGTGAGAGAGAGAGTGTGTGTGAGAGAGAGAGAGTGTGTGAGAGAGAGAGTGTGTGTGAGAGAGAGTGTGTGTGAGAGAGAGAGTGTGTGTGAGAGAGAGAGTGTGTGTGAGAGAGAGAAGGGGGAACTAAGAAAAGACAAGAGTCAGGTGAGAAAGACAGGAAGATGGAGAGAAATTTTAATAGGAAAATGATAAAAGATTTAAGAAAGAAAAACAAACAAAAATAGGGAAAGATTGAGGAATAATTGAAATGTAAGATGGTGGTGGTGGGTAATTGTGATGGTGAGTAGGTCTGGTGGGGTGGTGGGTAATTATGGTGGGGTGGGTGGTGGGGTGCTTTTGAGTTGATGTATAAAGTTAGCTACAAGTTGCAAGATGGTGATGTAAGGTAGTTATGGAATGGTGGGGACAGTCTGGATCAGTGGAGAGGGTAGGGGGAGGAGTGAGTTATGTAAGAGAGGTAGGGAGAGGTAGCATAGTGAAAGGGCAGGGGTAGGAGATTAGAGATAGAGGGGGAGGGAGAGAGAGAGGGGGAGGGAGAGAGAGAGAGGGAGAGAGAGAGAGGGGAGGGAGAGAGAGAGAGAGAGAGAGAGAGAGAGAGAGAGAGAGAATGAAGTGGAAGGGAGTTGATTACAAAGATTGCCACCTCAGCAGCTTTAAGCTGTGGCTGCTGTGTCATATTGTAGCTGAATAAGCAAATCCTGAATCAGATAGACACACACCTCCCCTCCCTCACAGATGTATTTTGGTAATAATATTCTTACATCAACACGGTAAAAAATGTAATTATATTTTCAAAGCCTCATGTGACATTGAAAAAAGATGGAGTTAAGCTGCAAGAAGTGGATGAAAGATTAATCCTGATCACTTAGATATATTCCGTTTGTCTTAGGCATTCCAGAAGGATTAATTCCAATCACTTGGAAAACTGGAGAGGGGTCTTAAATAAACAGTTGAGATTCACAGAATTAGAAAGGATCACAATGTGTGGAGAGATGCCGTGCTCAGAAGGACCAGCCCAACACATGCATGGAAAAGTGGACGTAACAATGATGATGCTGATGATGATGAGTACTACTGAAACACATGAAAATAATTGAAGTGGATTTGAACTCAGTACACAAGAGATGCTAGTTCAATGCCATATCTAGCTACTCTCTTCCTCTCTACTCCTTCAGTACACAAGAGATGCTAGTTCAATGCCATATCTAGCTACTCTCTTCACCTCTACTCTGCCACCTGGTGCCAGAAATAAAGAGTAAACTCCTTTGAGTGGAATGAACTGGTTAGTATGGAAATATCACTAGTTGAGAGATTCCATTATTAACATCTGCAGGAAGAATGAAAATATTGGAAGATTATCAAGTAGTACACTACACAATCTTGCTGACATCAACCAGCCAGGGAGACTACAAAATAGTCATTCCAACTGCTAGAAATAGTAGCTAGATTTCCTCTAATCTCACCATGCTATCATCAAAAATGGAAGAAAACATTGGATAATATGACCTTCCAAAGTCTTAAAAAGATGAAATGATAATGGTTGGAGTGGCCTTGATCCTAGGTCTTCTTAAAGCTGACTCAGGGCTAAACAACACTAATACTAATCTAAATCCCACTACAGTGCATCAAATGAAAAAAAAAGTGAACCAATGAGAGAGCTTTTATGTGATCACATGATCTACTAGAAAAAGCAACAACATGTTACCATCTAGAAAAAAGGAAAGACACAATGAACACAGTAATTCTGGATGAAAAGTAGGATAGTTATCACTACAATACTTTGATTAGAAGTCTACTTGATCAAAGCTAACCAAGTAGACTTGATCAGAGCTGACCAAGTAGACTTGATCAGAGCTGACCAAGTAGACTTGATCAGAGCTGACCAAGTAGACTTGATAAGAGCTGACCAAGTAGACTTGATCAGAGCTGACCAAGTAGACTTGATCAGAGCTGACCAAGTAGACTTGATCAAAGCTGACCAAGTAGACTTGATCAGAGCTGACCAAGTAGACTTGATCAAAGCTGACCAAGTAGACTTGATCAGAGCTGACCAAGTCTATTTGATCAAAGCTGACCAAGTCTACTTGATCAGAGCTGACCAAGTCTATTTGATCAAAGCTGACCAAGTCTACTTGATCAGAGCTGACCAAGTAGACTTGATCAAAGCTGACCAAGTCTACTTGATCAAAGCTGACCAAGTCTACTTGATCAAAGCTGACCAAGTAGACTTGATCAAAGCTGACCAAGTAGACTTGATCCAAGCTGATCAAGTAGACTTGATTAGAGCTGACCAAGTAGACTTGATCAAAGCTGACCAAGTCTATTTGATCAAAGCTGACCAAGTCTACTTGATCAGAGCTGACCAAGTAAAATATCTGAAGAAAAACAACTGCCACAATACAATATTCTGTGGACACAGAGAAAGACACAGACACACTAATAGTTTTATATAACTCTTACAAACAAAAAATAGAATACTTAGTAAATTAGCAAAGTAGTTATAAGAGTGTTTAGGGGGGGGGGGGGGTGATAAGCAGGGGATGGGGAGGATTATTGAAGACCTGAGAGTAATTTTGGGCATGGTTTCTATGGCTGGAGGTACATCTTAATACCAACCACTTTACAGAATGCAGAGGATGCATTTTATTGCTGCATAAACACTAATATTTACTATTATTCTTTGCATGTATACTACACAGAGTGGTTCTGTTAACAGTTGGTCAGTTATGTGATGTGTGTTTAGAAACCTATTCTATTTACATGAAATAGTGTTAGATCTTAGGAATAATGGACTAGCTGTAATGTATATAATAAACATAACGCCATCTCCTGTTAATATATACTCCCACTTTTATTCAATACTTGCAATGTATTTATAATGGTTTCTGAATTAAGCACAAGGTCAGCAATTTTCAGGGAGGGAAAAGTTGATTAGATCAGCTGGGTGCTTTTTTACAGTCGCGCCTCCACAACTACTTTGCAGTCGAATGATAGGGACCCCAGTCCCTATCATCTCATTTCTACAGCTGAGGAAACTGGAGCAATGTGAAATAAAGTGTCTTGCTTAAGGAAACAACACATCACCCGGTTTGAGAATTGAACTCACAACCTTTCGATTGCAAGGACAATGCTCTAACCACTAAGCCATGTGCCTCCATATATATATATATATATACACACATGTACAATGACACATAAACAGTGAATTATATACTGATGAATATATGTGAAGGCATGTAAGTATGTATATATATATATATATATATATATACATATATATATATCTGTGGATAAAATTTCTGTCTTAACTTTTTTTTTTTGAATTGAGATTGAATTATTTTCCCATATCTTACGTTAAATATTTGTCCATCTTGACGTTATATTCACTTTATATTATGAAATACTGTTGGCTTCTTGCTCACATTCATTTTTCTATTTTCATTTATACATATATATATATATATATGTGAAGGCATGTAACTATGTATGTATCATCATTTACTTTACCATGCTTGCATGGGTTGGATGTATACATATATATCATCAGCGTTTAAAGTCCATTTTCTACGCA